>CM048746.1:503818251-504340751 GCA_026315105.1 Locusta migratoria | reverse complement strand
AGTTAATTATTTCAGTTAGTATTATTTAAAAACTAATAGCTCTATACAAGTTTGAAGTTGGAACTCTCTATACTTTCCGAGGAATTAAATATAACACAGTGCACCGTGTCCTGCTTGGGTGAACTTTTACCTCATTATGCTTAAGTTAATACCTTTAACAAACAGATTATCACATCTATCAATAATGTGACTGGTTTGAAAAAATTCTTACCTATTATTGAACAGATCTGAACAGTTCTATTATTCTATCAGTCTCCAGAATAGTGATATTGCCACGAGACACCACGTAAACCGACTGCCGGCACAGCGCAGGGGCTAGCATCACCGACTGCGGTGCTGAAGGTCGGCGGTTCAATCTCACCCATCGGCAACAATTTATTTCTTTGTAATTAACAATTCCAGAATGTTCTACATCTTTCTTATGTTCACTTGTAAATTCTACTAGTTTCTTACGTTAACTGTTGTTCTAATTTCCGGTACATTCTGTCTGTGTATAAATAGCAGAGCACTCTGCCCAAAAGGCAGTTAGTGCTGCGTGTACGTTAAGTTCGTAATAAGCCTGCTTTCAGTATAAGTGCTTTGTTCAGTTGCCTTCGAAATCAAGCCTGCTTCCATTTCAACGCGACATTGTTTGGTGGAGGCGCCTCGTATCCTGAGCAACAGCTGCATCACCGCGGCTCCCATTAGGCAATGTAAAACCCGTCGCTTACACGGACTAGAACCGGAATACAAGGGATATTCTGAGTACATCCTTCCGAAAGTCCGTATCATCAGAAGAATAATGGACACGAAACCAGTGGTAAGCCAGCTACACATCATACACCCGTCAGTGTTCTCTGGAGACACTGGACAGGACCCCAACAAATGACTAAAAGGGTTCGACCTAGTCGCAAAGTACAACAGGTGGGATCATACAATGTGCTAGGCCAACGTTTATTTCTACCTGGACAGAACAGCCTAGCAATGGTTTGAAAACAACAAAGACAAGCTGAATGATTGGGAAACATTCCAGACAGAACTTAGGAAGACATTTGGAGACCGCCAGCGACAAATACGCTTGGCGGAAGAGCAACTGAAGAACTGGGCCCAACGACATGGTGAGTCGACACAGTCGTACATACAGAATGTTTTGGCCCTGTGTAACATAGTCAATCCGAATATGACTGAGGCCAACAAAATCATGCACCTGATGAGGGGCTATTGCAGAAGACATGTACCCAGCTCTTCTGATAAAAGACGTTGCTACTACAGAAGAGTTCATCAAGTGGTGCCAGCATATTGAAGAGATGCAACAAAGGAGGGTGGGACAAAAGAAGTATGACAGACTCCCGAATGTAGTCCCTATGGCCGTTGTGGAAGACCAGCATGACTTCACTTCTCTCATATGTCAAATTGTGAGAGAAGAATTACAACAATTTATGGCACCCGAGACTATTAGACCAAGCGAGGGTCAGATTATGGCCATGGATTTAAGCCTGTAAGTGACGAGGGAGCCGACATCGCTGAGGAAAAGCTATTTCAGACATTAGCTCCTGTCTGCCCTGCCAGTCGCACCCAACGTGAAGACACGGCATCGGCCTACTATGACTTACGCTGCAGCTGCCAAACGGCAGCCTATGAACCGACCGACGCGGACACAACCAATTCCCCCGGCAACTATGATGCCGCACAGAAGAACAGATGTCTGGAGGACAGAAGACAACACACCACTGTGTTTCCACTGTGGGTGCCCTGGACATGTCGTACGCTACCTGCAGAGAGAGAAGGCGAGTATTCGACGATTATTTTGCCGCAAGATGTCAGCCATCAGAGCAGTTCTATCCCAGGAAGTCACATGGTGATGAGTTTAGTCGACCTATGGGAAGAAGCCCATTTCCGTACCCTGGACAAGGTCGATCTCCGACGCGCCGACGCCATTCACCATCGCCGTACAGAGGTACCATCCGCTTCCCTAACCACCACGCCCAGGAAAACTAAGCGAGGTGACCATCTAGGGAGGTGAGGCCGCCGCAGATGAAAATTCTCCATGGACGGCAGTCGCTAAGATGTCGGGAAATCTCATTGACATCATAATCGACGGGCACTAGTTGATTCAGGAGCTTCTTTCTCTGTATTGTCGGATAATTACCACCGCACACTAAAGAAGACAATGTTCTCGCAACTGTTCTGAATGTCACAAATGGAATGTAAGTCTAGCCAGCAGGAACTTGTGTCACAAGAATAACCATCGTTTTAATGGAATATAGTCATAATGTCATCATCGGATGGGACTTCCTTCAAGCATCCCAAGCTATCATTGACTGTGGAAGATCTGAGCTGCAAATTGAGGAAGTTGTTCCGACGGATACATGTAGTACATAATTTTCTGGGAAGTTATATGCCATCGACAATGTGACGATCCCGCCATTGACAAAGAGAAGAATTGCAGTCACAAGCACAGATGGCCAGTTAAACAATGAAGTGCCTGTTGATAGCAAAAAGTTTATCAGGATCACCAAAGAAATTGACATACCAGCGGCTATCATAAGCATTACCAGTGGTCGAGGAGAAATTTGGATCAGTAATTGTCACAAGCAATCACAACTTATCCCCAAAGGAATGTGTATCAGGACAGCTGAACCGATCCAGGGTGGTGAGCTCAATGTTATCAATGAGGACCCATGCTCTGCTGTTAGTACAGACAGCATGCTGGAGGAAACAATGGAACTGCCAATAGGTCCTCGACTGACCAAGGAACAACGGCAGTGGGTGTTAGCTATACTACGCCAATTTTCGGGTGCATTCACACCTCAGCAGGGGAAAAGTCACACGAAACGGCCCACGATAAAGCAGCCTTATCAATACTGGGGATCATCCGCCAATTAGCCAGCGTCCGTATAGAGTGTTGCCTGCTGAAAGAAGGATAATTCGGGAGGAAGTGGAAAAGATGTTGCGAGATGACATTATTCAACCTTTGGAGAGTCCTTGGTCGTCTCCAGTGGTCCTCGTAAAGAAGAAGGATGGCACGTGGCCAACCACGTTTAGAAGGATTGTGTGTCGACTATCGGCGGTTGAACAAAATCACAAAGAAAGATGTCTACCCACTGCTGTGCATTGACGACACCTTAGACTGCTTGAAGGGAGCTACATACTTCTCAACTATGGACATGCAGACAGGTTACTGACAAATCGAGGTTGATGAAGCTGACAGGGAGAAGACTGCTTTTATTACGCCTGACGGCCTCTATGAATTCAAAGTAATGCCATTTGGATTATGTAATACTCCGGCCACATTCGAACGCATGATGGACAACTTGCTTTGACACCTTAAGTGTACGACGTGTCTTTGCTATTTAGATGACATTGTCGTTTTCTCAAAAACATTTGAAGAACTTCTGAGTCGCCTGTCAACTGTGTTGAAGTGTCTTCAGGCTGCAGGACTCCGCCTCAATCCAAAGAAGTGCCTCTTCGTCGCCAAAGAGATAAAAATCCTGGGGCACCTAGTCAACAGAGATGGTGTCCGTCCTGATCCAGATAAAGTTAGGGCAGTCACAGAATTTACAACTCCTCAGCACATTCGTGATGTGTGCTCATACCACCACCGTTTCATAAAAGGATTTTATAACAAGGCACGTCCATTACAAGAACTTCTGCAG
Source organism: Locusta migratoria (assembly GCA_026315105.1). Classification (NCBI taxonomy): domain Eukaryota; kingdom Metazoa; phylum Arthropoda; class Insecta; order Orthoptera; family Acrididae; genus Locusta; species Locusta migratoria. The sequence continues at coordinate 504,337,116 of CM048746.1, read as the reverse complement.
GGAGACGCCAAGTTTTACTGGGACGAGACAAAAGAAAGAGCTTTCCGAGCACTTAAGGAGGTTCTAACTTCTGCACCAGTGCTAGCCTTGTACGACAAGAATGTGGAAACAGAACTCCACACAGACGCTAGTGGTTATGGGATTGGTGCAGTGCTTGTACAAGTTCAGAAAGGTGCTGAAAAAGTGATAGCCTATGCATCAAGAGTACTCTCAAAGTCCGAGATAAGAACGTCTCGCAGTTATCTGGGCTATCAACAAGTTCCGGCCGTATTTATTCGGCAAACCATTCACCGTCGTGACAGACCACCATTCTTTGTGTTGGCTGACTAGCTTGAAAGATCCATCAGGTCAACTAGCAAGATGGGCACTAAGACTCCAAGAGTACAATGCCACAGTGGTATTCAAGAACGGGCACACAAACAAGGATGCCAACTGCCTTTTGAGGAATCCATTAGTGGAACACAACAGCATGAATGAAATTTTAGCCCTCACTGAATTAGATGATGTTACAGCTGAACAGAGGGAAGATCCAGCACTATTAAAAACCATAGAGGCCTTGGAGAAAGGAGAACTGACCAATGGAGAGTTCCAGCTTATAAACGGAACATTGTATAAGAGCAACTACGATCCACTGGGCATCAAATGGCTATTGGTCGTTCCAGCTCATCTCCAGCGAGCTATTCTCAAATATTTCCACGATGCTCCAATATCCGGTCAGCTGGGATTGGTGAAGACCCTAGACAGAATCAGAGGCAGGTATTACTGGAAAGGTCTCTACCGATCTGTCAAGCACTATGTGAGTCACTGTAAAGAGAGTCAGTGACAGAAGCATGTGCCGGAATTACCTCCAGGGCATCTTGTACCTATTCCACCAGCAGCAGCTCCATACCACCGAGTTGGAATCGATCTTTTAGGAAGGTTTCCGAAGATGACAACTGGTAACCGATGGATAATAGTCTGCACTGACTACCTCACACGCTACACTGTCACCAAACCTGTGCCAACTACAGAAGCTCCAGAGATCGCAAAATTCCTTGAGAAGACATTATTTTGAATCATGGACCACCATGTGTCATGATATCCGATTGTGGAAAAATTTTCCAGTCAAAACTAGTATCAGAGGTCATGTCACGGTGCAACATTGTCCACAGAATGACAACTGCATAGCATTCTCAGACAAATAGTCTTACGGAACGTTGTAACAAGACGTTAGCTGATATGCTGTCGATGTGGAACACAACAGCATGAATGAAATTTTAGCCCTCACTGAATTAGATGATGTTACAGCTGAACAGAGGGAAGATCCAGCACTATTAAAAACCATAGAGGCCTTGGAGAAAGGAGAACTGACCAATGGAGAGTTCCAGCTTATAAACGGAACATTGTATAAGAGCAACTACGATCCACTGGGCCTCATATGGCTATTGGTCGTTCCAGCTCATCTCCAGCGAGCTATTCTCAAATATTTCCATGATGCTCCAATATCCGGTCAGCTGGGATTGGTGAAGACCCTAGACAGAATCAGAGGCAGGTATTACTGGAAAGGTCTCTACCGATCTGGCAAGCACTATGTGAGTCACTGTAAAGAGAGTCAGTGACAGAAGCATGTGCCGGAATTACCTCCAGGGCATCTTGTACCTATTCCACCAGCAGCAGCTCCATTCCACCGAGTTGGAATCGATCTTTTAGGAAGGTTTCCGAAGATGACAACTGGTAACCGATGGATAATAGTCTGCACTGACTACCTCACACGCTACACTGTCACCAAACCTGTGCCAACCTCAGAAGCTCCAGAGATCGCAAAATTCCTTGTAGAAGACATTATTTTGAATCATGGACCACCATGTGTCATGATATCCAATTGTGGAAAAATTTTCCAGTCAAAACTAGTATCAGAGGTCATGTCACGGTGCAACATTGTCCACAGAATGACAACTGCATAGCATTCTCAGACAAATAGTCTTACGGAACGTTGTAACAAGACGTTAGCTGATATGCTGTCGATGTACATCGATGTTGAGCAGAAGGATTGGGATACAATTCTGCTCGGCGTGACAATTTCTTACAATACTGCAAGACAAGACACCACAGGTTCCACGCCATTTTTCCAGTTCCATGGCCATGAAGCTGAGATGACAATGGATAAGCTGTTCCCTTTCCAACCGGATGACACTCAGGATTACTATGTTAAACAGCTCATCACCAGGGTCAAAGAAGCAAGACAGCTGGCTTGCATACAGACACTGGACGCCCAGGAGAAGGACCGTCAGCGGTATAACGACAAGCACCGACCTGTTGTGTACAGCCCAGGAGATCTGGTATGGATTTTTACCCCTGTACGGAGAATTGGACTGTCAGAAAAGTTATTGAAGCAATACTTTGGTCCATATTGTGTCATTTGCCGCCTGTCAGATGTCACATATGAAGTTGAGGATTATGAGCCGTCGTCGAAATGACAAAAACAAAGAGACATTGTTCACGTCCTACGCATGAAGCCTTACTATGATCCTGAACAGCAGCTAGGCGACAATGCCTTCTTGTTCAAGGACTCTAAGGAAGGTAATGTTACTGATGAAGCCACAACAGGAACATCTGTCGTTGTTGCAGCTGGCTCCACAGGGAACATAACAGCAGGTCACTGTTATTCCAGGAGAGGGAGCAATGCCACAAGATACCATGTAAGCCAACTGCCAGCGTGGTGCAGGGGCTAGTGTCACCGACTGCGGTGCTGAAGGTCGCCGGTTCAATCCCACCCACCGGCCAAAATTTATTTCTTTGTAATTAACAATTCCAGAATGTTTTATGTCTTTCTTATGTTCACTTGTAAATTCTACTTGTTTTTTATGTTAACTGTTGTTCTAATTTCTGGTACATTCTGCCTATGTATAAATAGCAGAGCACTCTGCCCGAGAGGTAGTTAGTGCTGCATGTATGTTAAGTTCGTAATAAACCTCCTTTCAGTATAAGTGCTGTGTTCAGTTGCTTTTGAAATCAAGCCTGCTTCAATTTCAACTTGACAATATTATAGGTCCTTCCAGTTGTGGTATGCAAATCAACTTTGCCGATAATGGATTTCTTATTAAGTAGATGAATATTTTGTTTCATGGGATAGGCATAAGCTGAAGCAGTTCCATTAGGATGAAGTAACATTACTTCACTTGGTCAGTATCCTCTTCAACACTCAAAACACAGCCAATCCACCACTAATCAGCATAAATACAAGCAACAAATCTTGATATATCTTCCAAATTGATTTCTGCTTGCAATGATGTCAAGCTTTCTTCCTTGAATTCACCAGAGTTAGAGTAGGTTTTTGTTATTAATGTGTGTGAAGTAATTAGAATGAAGACATGCAGTTTCTAAGTTCCTGACACTGTATTCAAATTTTTGAAGCATTCTAATAGGCCAAGTTCTTCATCCCTATGGGGGATATTTAAAAGTACAACTTTTTATGTTCTCTACACACCAGTTATGAAGCTGAAGAGGTATCATAATTTGATTGTTGTAGGGTCGCTGAAGATTGGCATGTGCAGCCAATCGCTTAACTGTTCCTGCTACACCATCACATGGACCCTTCCCATGAGATGTTTCATACAAATGACATTTAGCAGTGACCCCGAAATCCACTTCAAGATTGCAAACATTAATGAAGTTCTTTTTATTCTTATATTGTGTTGCACATCCATCAGAAAAATAATAAATATGTTTTAGATTTTCTTACTTCCTAGACAGGAACAGCAGAAGATGTGGAAAAAGATTAACAGCAGAGGTGTCGTGTATTAAACATTCAGAAATTATTACATAGCTCATGTTCTTCAAAGTGTTACTCATATCTTTGTAATAAATCACAAAAGGATGTATTGTTGCTTGGGCATTATTCCAGCGGTACGATTGGATTTCATCTCGCAGAACACATGAATAATTTCCTGCAAAGTCACACAATACAATGCACTCACTTTGATGAAGTTTTGATTTAAGTACTGTCTGGAAACTTGCCTGTTGTTCTGCAATGAATGAATGACAACAAAGCTTTTAGTTTTTCAGTTATAATATCAATAAATTCTTCTGCTGAATGAGTTATTGTTTCAAGGTTAATCTGTCTATGTGAATCCATTGTTTATACTTATTTCATCAATCAAATTCAATTCAAACAATTCATAAATAGTATTTTTAAATTTTTGTTCACCAGGAAATTCTTCACGGTTAACAAAATAACACTTTGGTAGAGGAGCGTTACATATTAAATGTGACAGGCAGTCCTTATACGGATTTAATTCAATTTCAGAACTTGAAGTAAGTTCTTTTAAATTAGAACCTATTACCATCAGTTTCACATTTTGATGTTGGGTGCATACACACACTGAATGTGTACCTGATGCACCAGCTAGGACCTACATGTTTTGGTCTCAACATGCAAAACCTGGAAAAACCTATTTTAGTGTCTGGATACTGTTGTTTAAGATACACATATGCTTCATTTAAATAGGATAAAAACAATCTTCCTTTACAAAGTCCTTTTTTCCAGGCATGCATCTATTAATGCATCGCTAGTATAGAATGACTCAACCACTTTTACAGTTTCTAAACTCTATGTTCTGACGGGTTTCAAATTAGGAATATATAATATCCCATGTTTTTTTTTTACTAGATCTTTTGCCTTCCTAGCCACATAGTTAGAAACTTGAAATTCTTCTTCAATTTTTAATACTCCAACTCTGTGGTAACATTGTAAGTATTTGGATTTTCTCACTCTTCTTTGTAGCAGATTTTAATTTAATTTTAAGCTGTGCAATTATTTCAGTCGCATTTACTTATAACTTCTTCACTTCAATTGGAGGGAATTTTAAAAACTTTATTTTCTAAAATATCAATCACCTTCTTTGCTTTTTTCTTAGGATAATGTTACTCTTGCAATTGCTTCTTCTTAATGGGAGTTTCCCCCACAGTCTGTAAGCTACTATTGAGAAATTTTAAGGTAACTGCCAAAACAAGAGTAACAACAATGTCATCAGAATCCTTTACCACTGTATTTGGATCACCACCTGTTCCTTCTTCTGGACTATCATCAGTTTGGCTTTTACACAATTTACTAAGCTTCATTCTGCATTTACTACAGACTTTACTGTTTAACTTTACACCAGTCAGCAAATTCACCATCCATTCTTGAATAGATCTTAAGTTTTTCACAACATGACTGTCTCTCTCTTCTTTGAAAGGGTTGCAACAGAACATCTGTTCATGTACACTAATTGTAAAAAACAAAAATATGGCACTTTGCTGAGCAGTGTTGGTAGAAACAAAACCTGCATATCACTTTCAATTAGGCTGCCACCTGTGGAGATCATAAGTTAATTTTAGTCTCACATACTACCTATCATTCAGCATAGTGTCCGTATATGTGAGGGGACACTGAATGAAACTTACCTATTTACACTTTCCTTAAGGAATTCTGATCATAATAAGTATGGCTTTACACTCCAAAAACTAGTGACTCAGTATTCACCAGATTTCAACAATGTATAATAACAATGTATGTTTAAAGCACAGCCTTCTAAAGAACTTCATTTCCTTGTTTCAAACAATATAAAATGTTATGTCCACTCTAAGCAACCAGTCAACCATAGGTCCTCTTGCCTTATCTTTGTTCAAAGTTACTAACAACTTGAAAACCCTTTCGAGTTCCAGCTTGGAACTTTCAGGTTATATTAAACAAATATGGACTAACATTATACAAATTTATCAAAAATTTTAATTTGTAGGTTTTTGAAAAAAAAAACATAATTCAAAATTTTGAAAAAAAACATTTTTTGGGCAATTATTTTTTATGAAATTTGAAACAAGGTTATAATTAAAAATCTTCATTTTCTCTATAAAATAAGCCAAAGATTAAATCCTCATCTTAAATAGAGCTCTGTTTATATCAAAATATATGAAAGACTGTAACACAAATTTTTGCTAATGTTTATTATTGTAATTAATGATAGGTCTTATAATAATTAAGCCAGTCATCTGAAACTTTGCATACTTTCATATCTAGCTGCAGACAAGCTGTAACTAAAATATTATTAAAATCAAATATGTCAGGTTGAGAGTCTCGTTGATTTGACATGGATTGATCCCAATGTCTAAGAATGTGTCCTACCAAGTGATCCCTTCTTTTAGTCAAGGTATGCCAAAATTTCCTTTTCTCGCCAATTCTGTTCAGTACCTCTTCACTAGTTACGCGATCTACCCACCTTATCTTCAGCATTCTTCTGTAGCACCACATTTCAAAAGCCTCTATTGTCTTCCTGTCCACACTGTTTATCGTCCATGTTTCACTCCCGTACAAGGCAACATGCCACACAAATGCCTTCAGAAAAGACTTCTTTACACTTAAATTAATATTCAATATCAGCAAATTTCTCTTTTTGAAAAATGCTTTTCTTCCCATTGCCATTCTGCATTTTATATCCTCTTACTGTGACCGTCATATGTTATTTTACTTCCCAAGTAACAAAACTCATCTACCACCTTCATTGTTTCATTACTTAATCTATTCCTTCAGCATTGCCTGATTTTCTAAGTCTGCATCCCATTATCTTTGTTTTTTGCTTGTTAATGCTCATTTTATACACTCTCTTCAACACACTGTCCATTCCATTCAACTGCTCTTCCAGGTCCTTTGCTGTCTCTGACAGAATTACAATGTCATCAGCAAAACGCAATGTTTTTATTTCTTCCCCCTGAACTTTAATCCCTATTCCAAATTATTCCTTGCTTTTCTTCACCGCCTGCTCGATGTACAAATTGAATAACATCAGGGAAAGGCTACAACCCTGTCTTACTCCCTCCCCAACTAATGCTTCCCTTTCATGCCCTTCGAGTCAAATAACTGTGGTCTGGCTTTTGTACAAGTTGTAAATAACTCTCCTTTCCCTGTATTTTACCCCTTCTGTCTTCAGCATTTGAAAAAGTGTATTCCAATCAACACTGTCAAATGCTTTCTCCAAATCTACAAAAGCTAAAAATGTAGGTTTGCCTTTCCTTAATCTATCTTCTAAGATAACTCGTAAAGTGAATATTGCCTCCTGCGTTTCTACGTTCCTCCTGAATCCAAACTAATCTTCCCCGATGTCAGCTTCTATCAGCTTTTCTATTCTCCTGTAGATAATTCGTGTTAAAATTTTGCAACCATGACTTATCAAACTGATGGTTCTGTAATTTTCACACCTGTCTGCACCTGATTTCTATGGTATGGGGATTATTACATTTTTATTAAAGTCCGAGGGTATTTCAACTGTCTCATACGTCTTACACTCCAAGTGAAACAGTTTTGTCATGGCTGACTCTCCCAGAGATTTTAGTAGCTCTGAGGGAATGTCATCTACTCCCGGGGCCTTGTTCCGACCTAGGTCTATCAGGGCTCTGTCAAATTTATATTTCAATATAGTATCTATTTCATCTTCATATACTTCCTCTTCCCTTCCTACAACATTGTCTCCAAGTTCATTTCCTTTGTAGAGCTCCTCTATGTACTCTTTCCACCTTTCAGCTTTCCCTTCTTTGCTGACAACTTGTTTTCCATCAGAGTTCTTGATATTCATAGAGCTGTTTTTCTTGTCCCAAATGTGTCTTTATTTTCCTGTAGGCAGTATCTACTCTTCCCCTTGTTAGACATTCTTCTAAAGAATTGCATCTGGCTTCTAGTCACTACTGCTTATCCATTTTGCACTTTGTATCAATCTCATTTCTTAGTTATCTGTACTCTATTTTGCCTGTTTCATTTACTGCATTTTTATATTTTCTCCTTTTACTAATTTAGTTTTTCCTGTGATATCCAATGATTTTTTGTAGGTCTTACCTTTCTACCTATTTTGTCCTCTGCTGCCTTCACTATTGGATCTCTCAATGCTACCCATTCCTCTTCTATTGTTTTGTTTCCCCCAGTTTCTGTCAATTGTGTAAAGCTCCCTCTGAAATTCTTAAGAACTTCAGGTTCCCTCAATTTTTCCAAGTCCCATCTCCTTATTTTCCTACCTTTCTGCAGTTTTTACAGTTTCAGCCTACAGTTCATGACCAACAAATTATGGTCAGAGTCTATATCTGCCCTTGGGTATGTCTTACAATTTAAAACATGGTTCCGAAATCTTACCATTACCATCTTACCATTATAGAATCTATCTGATACCTTCCGGTATCTCCTGGTCTCTTCCATGTATACAACCTTCTTTCGTGATTCTTAAACCAGGTGTTTATTATTATTAAATCATGTTCCATGCATAATTCTACCAGGCGACTTCCTCTTTCATTCCTTCTGCAGCAGTCTCCCATCACAATTAAGTTTTACTCTCGCTTAATTGTCTGAATAATTTCCTTTAACCCCTCATACATTTCTTCAATCTCCTCATCATCGGCAGAGCTAGTTGGCATATAAACCTGTACTGCTGTTGTCGGTGTTGGCTTCATATCTATCTTGACAATGATAATGCCATCACTGTGTTGCTCAAAGTAATTTACCCGCATTCCTATTTTCTTATTCATTACCAGTCCTACTCCTGTGGTACCCCCAAATGACTTTGTATTTATAATCCTGTACTCACCTGACCAGAAATCCTGTTCATCGTGCCACCGAACCTCACTAATCCCCACTATATCCACTTCAACCTATCCATTTCCCTTTTTTAAATTTTCTAATTTTCCTATCCAATTAAGGGATCTAACATTCCACGCTCTGATCCGTAGAATGCCAGTATTGTCTTTCCTGATGAATACATCCTCCTGAGTAGTCCCCATCCGGAGATCCAAATGGGGGACTATTTTACCTCTGTAATATTTTACCCAAGAGGATGCCATTTATATCATATTTTCATACAGTAGAGTTGCATGTCCTCGGGAAAAGTAACGGCTGTAATCTCCCCTTGCTTTTAGCAGTTCGCAGTAACTGTATGGCAAAGCCACATTAGCTGATGTTACAAGGCCAGCTCAGTCAATCATCCACACTGTTGCCCCTGTAACTACCGAAAAGGCTGCTGCCCCTCTTCAGGAACCAAGATGGGGGTGAGAGTTTAAAATAAACAAAGTTTAATTTTTAAAACTCACAACCACCAGCTGCGAACCAAATTCCTAAACATGCAACAACACTGGAACCGTGACTGCGACTGTTTGACTCGTTTTCTAGGGGCTGATATCACATGTTCGCAGCTTTCCTTCCCTTGCATATGATTAACACAACAAATTCATAATAAAATCAAGTTCATGAGAGAAAAAGGGTGTACTAACCACTATTTTTGAAAACACGTGAAAGTTCACTTTATGTTGTTTATTTCACAATATTAGAACCCTGTGGCTGATACGTCTGTACGTCGGCACATTTATCAAATAAAGTTATAGCTCGTGAGCCTCCAGACAAAATGAATATTTGTCGCAAATTGTTTAAACACCATGTGGCTGTCTCAAACACCGTTTATGTTCATGCCTATGCGACGACACGTGTTACATTAACAAATAACAGTCACTTTAATTCAATGCAATGCACACCTTGTTCCACTGGCTAAATATTCACAAACACACAGTAGCACTCGATTCAACTTGGTGCAGTCTACGCCGAGCAACCACACGTGGCGATTGCCACACACAAATCTATAACCTCCACCTGGAGATCTACATGCCGACTGATGATGAGCGACGCCGCCCGGCCAGCTACCCCATGTGCTCCCGCCTCGTCACTTCCTGCCCACGCACGTGCGCGCGCCAAAAGCTTAACTGCCGGGGTTTTTTTCCCTACGTCATCAACTTCCCCATGTGAGCTGTTCTAACTGATTTGCCAACGTACAGCGCTCAGCCAATACATTTCTAAAACTTTACTTAAAATCAAAATAATTACACTACACATTGCTCAAGTATTTGGGACCCGCAGCAGATCGGTTTGAAGGAAGACATAGAGGCGGTTCAGAGGCGAGCAGCTAGATTTGTTACAAGTAGGTTCGACCAATGCGCGAGTGTCACGGAAATGCTCCGGCAACTCAATTGGGGATCGCTGGAAGAAAGACGACGTTCTTTTCGTGAATTTCTGTTAAGTAACTTTAGAGGGCCGGAATTTGAAGCTGAGTGTAGTACGATCTTGCTGCCGCCTACTTACATTTCGCGTAAAGATCACAAAGCCCAGATAAGAGAAATTAGGGCTCGTACGGAGCCTATAGGCATCCTTTCTTTCCTCGTTCAATTTGGGAGTGGAATAGGAAAGGAAATGCCTAGTAGTGGTACAGTGTACCCTCCACCACGCACCTTACGGTGAATTGCGGAGTATGTATGTAGATGTAGATGTAGATGTAAACAAATATCTTCTTACGTTTTTATATTAGTATAAACATCCTTTGTACTATTTATTATAATCGTGCAATTTCTTATATCACAGATAAGTGATTTAACTGAATACTTCAAGGTAAAATACGCAAGATTAATTGAAAATAAAATGAGAAATAGTTAATATATTATTTTTATAAACAAACATTGCCATGCTAGTTGTGTAACTGTCTTGTCTTCGTTGGTAATTTATTACTTTTCATTGTCAATTAAACATATTACGCCAGATGTGACTATATAAGCTAATGTATTGTTTATTTATCAACAGACTAAATTTTGTAATGAGGGCCTTAAAGGTTCCTAACTGCATCGTATTACTTCAAATGCCAGTTGTTGTTGTTGTGGTCTTCAGTCCGGAGACTGGTTTGATGCAGCTCTCCACAATACCCTATCCTGAGCAAGCCTCTTCATCTCCACATAAGAACGGCAACCTACATCTGTCTGAATCTGCTTACTGTATCCATCTCTTGGTCTCCCTCTGCGATTTTTACCCCACACACTTCCCTCTAATGCTAAATTCACAATTCCTTGATGTCTAAGAATGTGTCCCACCAATCTATCCCTTCTTTTAGTCAAGGTATGCCAGAAATTTCTTTTCTCTCCAATTCTGTTCAGTACCTCCTCATTAGTTACATGATCCACCCACCTAATCTTCAGCATTCTTCTGTAGCACCATATTTCAAAAGCCTCAATCCTCTTCCTGTCCGCACTGTTTATCGTCCATGTCTCACTCCCATACAAGGCAACACTCCATACAAATGCCCTCAGAAAGGACTTCCTTAGGCTTAAATCAATATTCGATGTTAACAAATTTCTCTTTTTCAAAAACGCTTTTCTACCCATTGCCATTCTGCATTTTATATCCTCTGTACTGCGACCATCATTTGTTATTTTACTGCCCAAGTAACAAAACTCATCTACCTCCTTTATTGCTTCGTTTCCCAATCTATTTCCTTCAGCATCACCTGATTTTCTTACACTGCACTCCATTACCCTAGTTTTGCTATTGTTAATGTTCATCTTATATGCACCTTTCAGCACACTGTCTATTCCGTTCAATTGCTCTTCCAGGTCCTTTGCAGTATTAGAATATTTTATTTCACGCTGTGCACTGCACTGTGCCTGGCACTCGCCATTGTCCCTCTCTCCCCTCACTGGAAACGAACTGGAAAATCCTAAGCTGGAACAGGCCACCAACGTCGGCCTGCTCGCTGGCCTCCCGTCAGCTACAAGCACACAGCAAATCTCAACGTGGAGAATTTCTACCTAGGGCCTAACTATAAATGTTGTCACCCAACTGTGTACATACATTGCTACCATAATTAATAAGATTAAAATTGTGTAACATTTAGTGAAATGGCATGGTCAATGTTTGCAGTGAACTTCATACTGTTTAATTATCAAATGCTATTAGTTACCAATATTTCTATTGGGGGGTAATCTTACACTAAGCAATTATTATTTTTTTAATTGGCCAGATTTACTGTGGTGAAAGTTGTGCGCAATGCTTGCCTAGGCTTCAGGAAGGCCACCCACAAGACATTCAAGACAAAGTGTCCCGACAACAAGTAAGAAGTCAAAGCTCAACCAAGCAACGATTACAACTTACAGACACCCTGGTACCTCTCTTTGTTGGCAAAGTTTTCAATCTAACTCTCACATTCCTTACACAAATTCACAAATTATTTTCATTTTTTTTATTTTTAGCACGAGTGACAAATGACAGGACAATTATCCTTCTATAACTAAGATATTTCATACAGTACTTGCTTTTTGCATTGTATAAGACCTTGTTATTTTCAAAAAACGAACAGGTAATTTCTGTTTCAGCTCATGTACATCCAGAAAGATAAAAAAATGCGAAGTAGTTTTCCTAAGTCCTTTGTGATAAGATACATTCTAACCAATGTCATATGTCCATATACAACATTCGTATGTGAACCTGAACCCACTGTACACCTTCAGTAGGTCCTAATGGAAAAAAAATGCATTACTATATTTGTGCAGACCTATTTACAGAATATAATTATGCAGACTGGTCCTAGACACCTGCTTGTTAGTGTTTGCACTGCTAAGGCTATTCCAGTTCCCATGCCCTAAAATTGTAGGACATTTCTCGAATTTTTTTATTACAGGTTTCAAGGTCAACATTAACAAACACTATATCACTGTAACTGTCTTCTAAGAGCTATCGAATGCAGTTTTAAAAATTAAGTGGTTCCATTAAAAATATACTTGCTTCAAGATCTCAGTTGATGCAAATACTAAAACCATTCAGCAAACAAAACTATACGTAGCTCTCAATGCTCTAGCTTGTGCTGAAAACTATGTTACAATATGTGTTACTGTTAACAAAATAAAAGAAGTGTTACATCTTACGCAACTCACCCTGTATATTATTACATACTGAGAAGACCAACTGTATGAAAACATACTAACAGGCTGACAATAAACAATAGCATTATAAATGTAAATATGCTTAACCTTTTTTCTTCTTTCTTACCAATTCCACATCCACAAGGGTAATTTGTGATCTGTGGTATGTACATTAGCATATCTGTTCTCATTTACTGTGTGTCCTTGTTTTCCGACATACTCAGTATCCAAGAAGATCTCCTCACCATAGATCTTTTGGAACAAACAGTATATCAATATCTATATACATAACTACCAACAAACTAAAGAAGTTGTTACATCTAGTTTAATGCCTACCTCTACATCTGTATCCAACCTCCACACACCACCTCACTATGTGTGACAGAGGGTACTTTGTGTACCATTATCACTTCCTCCTTTTCCTGTTCCAGTCCCGTAAGGTTCACGGAAAAGATTGCAGGTACGCGTGGGCTCTAATTTTATTGAAGTGCTCTTTTTGTGTTACATAATAATTCTGTTGGCTATGGACAGTATTAGTAAGATGCATTTCAGGATTTCTGAATAGAGACCCGAGTGCCAAAATGGATGGCCAAAAAAATTAAATTTTGAAAAACATACCTGTTGGTTTCTCTCATTTCAACAAGCAGCAGTCTCAGGACAATTAGAAAATAGTGTCATTTTGTTTTTATTCTTCACCAGCTCACAACCAAATTGCTGCCTCCCAACCTAAACCAGACCTTGACTATGCTCAGATCAGTCTGTCACCACAACCAGTTTCTCAATTTTAACATCCACTGACTTCGCCAGTAGTAACCATACCATGCCACCTACATGCAACATTGTATGTCGCAAACCTACACACAATATGGATGTGCTGCTGAACCTGATACAGACATCCTCAACTAATACAAAATAAATAAAATTTAAAAAAACCTTACTGAAAATGTTGCAACATAGAAAACACTAACACAAAAAATAAACCACACACACATATGCACATAAACCCTCCCGTAAAGCCACAAAACCACGGTGAATGACGGAAAACTACACAGAAGTCGAAGAATAACTGATAGTACGTTTGCCATACATTGAGGGAACTAGTGAAAGCATTGGAAAAATATTACGAAGAGGTGGCATCAAACCTGTTTTTTCCAGCAATAACAGAATAAAAGATATCCTCACATCACCTAAGGATCCCACAGAAAAGCTGAATACTGCAGGTGGGTATAAAATAAAATGTGGATGTGGAACAGTATACAGAGGTGAGACAGGAAGGCCTATCCATGTATGAATGGCAGAGCATGAAAGGTACATACGTTTAAAACAGCACAGCAAGTCAGCGGTTGCAGAACACGAGGAAGAGTGTAACCATAATATAAACTTCAAGGACGTACAAGTGCTCTCTAAACAGCCATTTAAAATGAAGACAAAAATTTGTGAAGCAATTAAGATCAGCAAACACCCCTATAACATGAACAGAAAAGACGGGTACAAACTCTCACTTTCTTGGCTTCCGGTGTTGACAACATGGCGACGCTTCGCAGCGAGCGATACAACGGACCCTCAGGTCGCAGATGGGCTTTCCTGACAGCGTGGCAACTTCGTCACTACCCAGAAGAACTAAGCCGACCATTCGGTTGCCATCGTTGATGGCCAAGAGTGTGCATGCTTACAACTTCCTGTTTTCCACCAATAGGAATCACCGATGCAAACACCAATAAAGTGCCTCTTCCTTACCTATTTCCACCTATCAGAAACACCAATCAAAACTAAACTGTGAGGACAGTACACGCTTTATAAGACCACAAGGAGGAAACAAGTCAGTATTCCCTGAGGAAAGCTCCTGCAACGGATCTGAAACGGAAAGATTTTATTATCATGAGGCGACATATAGCTCAGAAGAATTTTAATGTTAACAATATTGACCGTGAAAGCCTACGTTCACACATAACAAAAAACAAGTTTATGAGAAGCAACCACACTACATGAATACAAAGAATGCCACACACCATACGGACATTATAGCCAAAAATGACCACAAACCATTTAACTTACACCACAAAAGCTTGCCACCACAAGCCTACACACACCACCTGCAAACACAAGTAACTCAAAATTAACAAGCAACGATGACATCAACACAACAAGCCAACATCATGGGTGGAATTGCATCCTACAAATGACCCGAAATACTGATACAATTTTCCAGGAGGACTCAAGGTAGTGTATGGAGATGTATAGGTTTGTGGTACTGGCATTAGCAATGGGCACCAATGATGTGCGCAATGAATAACCAAGTTTTATTGCAATATATATTGAGAACAAATATATGGTGAAATTTTGCTTACAATATTAGCAGCCTAGCTTGTTGATTTTGGCAACGGATGAAAATGGCGGAAGTTGCATGACAGTGTCATTAGTCAATGATGGTTTTGCTGTATCTAATGAGATTTTCTGGTTTCTTACACAAATAAACAAATATATTTTGTAGCAAATGTTGGCAACAAAATGTTACCTTTACAATGATAATTAATTAATTATAATACAAGGGTACATACAAGAAACTGTCACCCATAGAGTAGGAACAGCATTAAACATTTAGACTACATCAATGTCAACACAAATAATTAACTTCCTATTACGTAAAATTTTACTCAAGTCCTAGAATGACGGCCGGATAATCCTTTTATGTTGACATGAATTAAATAAATAATGCAGTTCCTGCTTTATGGTTAACAAGGTCTTGTATGTACTCTTGTCTGGGCAGTAAATTAATTATCATCTTAAAGGGAACATTAGCTCACTACAGTGCCACCTCCCTGCTTAGAACGTAACTTTAATGCGATTCAATTTGAGGAATGAAGGAGCGGACACACTGAACATTCTTTTAGATACTTTTTTTTCTTGTTATAATTAATTTTTCATGCAACAATTAAAACTGAGTGAATTCCAATTGGCTGCCTGCATGTACTCCATCATTGGTCACCTCATCTGTTGCCAACATCAACACACTAGACCACCAACATCATAAGTAAAATTTAACCTACTGTACGGGCAAGAGAACAATGTGTAATTGGAGCAAGCCTAATGAGACAGTATAATAATAATAATAATATGCATTTTATTGCCATTGAACTTTTACAAGCAATAGACAAAGACAGTATTAATAATAATACATAAGTAAAATATAGTGTGGATAACTTTATACACTGAGTAGTATGTTAAAATATTGAATGGTATCTGCCCATTCCTGTTATCATACTGAAATTTCAAATAGAGTCACATTCAAAAAATTCATTAACAGAATAAAACGGATTAGTCACTAGTCTGTTATACAACCTGCCTTTAAATAAATTTAAAGGTAAAATACTGACTTCAGATTCAGAAGGATAAAATTGGTATTGTTCACCCATCCTAATTTACATTTTCTGTTGTTTTCAGGTAAAGATTAGGTTGGTTTCTGCACTTAGACTACAACCCACCACTTGACCATTCCTCATTAACATAGTCACATATCCTGAGTATATACATCTATATCAGAGTTATTTATTTTACTCACAGAGTTAACAATGTAGTTTAAGGTGTAGCTTTCCAGGAAAGGTCTGGTTTGAATCTGCCTGGTGGTTTAAAGACATTACTGTGCCACCCAGACTGGATGCGGCTTTTAGATAGTTTTCCAAATCATACTAGGTGAGCAGTGCGCCTCGGTTGCACAGTGGTAGAGTGCCAGATTACAAATCAAAAAGTCGCGGATTCGATCCTCGCCAGGTCCTAGGATTTTTATCTGTCACTTTCCACTTCTTTCACCTCTGGCAGTACTGTTCATGTGAAAAATACCGAGTAGCACCGTGGTTCGGAACCCACGTTAAACTGTAGGTCCCCCTATAACTGGCTGGGTAAGTCAGTTCGAAGGTCGGAGGAAGGCAACGGCATACCACCTCCAAACAGGACCATGCCTAGTAAAGCACTGTGGTGTTCAAACCAATCTTCGGATTGTTGACTGCTTTACCTTTATTAGGTGAGTACTAGCCTGGTACCCCAGTCTAATCTCCTCACAGAAGCCACAAATATTTAGAAAAACATTCACACATTTTTACAAATATAACAACACATGCAGACAATAGCACATATTTGCTACCAGAGGTTAATGGGATGGAGGCAGAAGGGGCAGCCTGCTACCCTTTAAAACTAACGATGCCAAATCCAAATCAGCCACGCCAAACCTGTACATGCCAGATAATGGCCAAAGAAAAAACATTGGAGTTATTTATTCCCATTATATGGCATAACACCCAACAGCTTTGCCCATGACATAATCTACATTGCGGCAATGACGCATACATTCATAGCCAACATGGCAACCAAAACAATCACGAAAAATACCAAAAACATGCACATTTAAAAATGGACACTAACAGGATAGGTGTGAGAATGTGGGAGTTTTGTCAGGGTTATTACAAGCAGGAAAAAGTGTCAAAAATAAACCAATTGCAAAAAATAAACTATCCAGAAAAACCCAGAAAAAGAGACAAAAAGTGGTAGGCTATCGGATACTTCAATTGACCTAGGCTATATTAATCCTCAAATTAAACTCGAGACACCAAAGAAAAAACCCAAAAACAACAAAAAACAAGTTGAAATACAATAACTACATTAACAACTACAACACAAAAAAATACTAATAAATTTAAAAATAATATCTCGCCAATGGATTTCATCAACTCATAGAAGGAAGGAAGCTTAGGTTTTAATGTTGTCAACAATGTGGTCATTAAAAGATGAAGTCACTCTTGGAGTTTTGGGTAAGGATGAGGCAGGAAATTGGCCATGCTCTTTGAAAAGAACCATCCCATCTTTTTCCTGGAAGGATTTAGAGAAATTACTCACTTCGATTTGAATTATACTGCTTCCAAATACAAGTCCAGCATGTTACCAGTGTGCCACCATGCTCAGTAACTCATACAAGTAGACTTACCTATGTGCCACACACTCCAGTAATATGAAATGGAATAGCAGCACAGGCATAAATCAGATAGCAGACTTCAGTTCACTGGAAGAATAATAGAGAAATGGCAATAATTTACAATTAAATGTGATGGTGCCAAGAATGTCAAATTTGTGTAGAACTCCCCTCAAAAATAGGTAAAAGAATATTGAATGTACATACTACAATGGGCATCACAGAGGAAGGAAAAAGATTACAGTTTTCACAACCTGTTGACACCGTGGTTATTAGACATAGTGCTCACAGTCGGAATTCTGCGTAGGGAATCAGACATGCCCTTTGAAAGGGACAATCCCGGTATTTTACTGGATGAATTAAGGCGAATAGGAAAACCAAAATGTGAATAGCCAAAAGTGGATTTCACCCACCGTCCTGAAGCAAGTCCAGTATGTTACTACTTAAAAAGTTAGAATATGTAGGCATCAAGGGTTTGGCACATAAATGGGTAACATCATACCTTAAAAACAGAGGGCAAATAGCAGAAATTGCACATCAGGAAGGAAGTAATATTTATACCTACCAATCTGAAAGAAAGGACATTAAATACGGTGTGCCTCAAGGTTCTACCTTGGGACCAGTGCTGTTCCTGATTTTTATTAATGACCTAGAGACATCCAGCAGCTCCCAGAAATATATAAAATTTGCAGATGATACAAAATTAATATACCAATAAAAGGTAAAACGGCTGCAGAACTACAACATGAAATACAGAATTGTACTTCACACGTTGAAGAATGGTTCACCACTAACAATCTTGTTATTAATATAGAGAAAACAGTAACAATGCACCTCCATACCACACAAAATAAATATTCTCTAACCCCCACTATAAAACTCTTTAATAAAAAATTTGAAACAGTAAACATTAGCAAGAAGTTGAACACAATATGCTAGGGTGTAAGGATACTTGCTAGGTGTACGACAAAAGAAACATTAAAAAAATGTGTATTCTGTCCAAGCAGAGTCACTGCTGCGATATGGGTTAATTTTTGGAGGGAACTCACCAAAAGGCAGATACTGTTTTATAGCACAAAAGAGGATCATACGGTCAATTGAAAATGCAACACCCGGGAAATCTTGCAAACCACTTTTTAAAGTGCTGCAAATACTACCATTGCCATGTCTGTAGATCCTTGAGACAGTTACTTATATTAAGAAGATTTCAGTTGCACAAAACAATTTAGTATATACAAACAAATCAGTTCACACACATGACACAAGACAAACACTTGACCTTCATAGTGAGCACCTACGAACAACTCTCCGACAAAATGGACCTCTTCAAATGGGGAAAAAATTATACAACAAACTTCCTCACCATATCAAAACAATCAAAGAACACTAGAAGTTCAAATTGGCTGTAAAAAATTATTTACAAGATAAATGTTATTACACTGTCAGTAAATATCTGTCAACTTAATGTTATGTTTTCTCACATACCGGTATATAATTACTGTAACTATTGACACCTGTCGTATAATGTTAATTATATTATTATTTAGACATCCTAAAAACTACTTAATAAATGTAATATAGTAATTGACAAAATGACAAATGTTTGTAGAACTTATGGGACTTAACTACGGGGTCATCAGTCCCTAAACTTACAAACTACTTACGAACTAGCTAAGACTAAGAACGGCACAAATATCCATGCCCGAGGGGGGATTCGAACCCCCGACCGTAGTGGCCGTGCACACCGTGACTGGAGAGCCTCAGTCCCCTCTGCCACCGCGGCCGGCTAATATAGTAATGACTCATTTTGTTGTGATGTGCCATACATATAGAAATCTGTATAACTATGTAAAAAAACTTGTAAGCAATATCCTATATCAATAATTTGATGAAGAGGATGCTTAAATAAATAAATAAATAAATGTGCAGCCTCGCTCAATGTCAGCACCTAGGAGCACAACTGTTTTTATCTATGGTGCCCTAGTGTGTCACACAAATACTAACAACAGTTCAGTATAGATGCATCGAAGTTATCCTGTAAAAGTCTACATAGAATATTTCAAGATCCAGCTTTAAATTATATCCTCAACATAGGAATATGGTAAAATGCTTTACTTATAGTACTGTACCTTGACGATTGTTAGGCACAAAATAAGATTAATTACAGCAGACAATGTAACATTTGAACAGCATTATTTCCCACGATCTGTATGTTAATCGAACAACAAACACTAATTTCTGCAACAATAGGGTGTGATCTAGGTCTTCTCTGCCATATACTTAACAATAGGTTGCAGTTCACGATTATATAGGTATAGCTGTATGTGTACACCTGCAACGATGGAAATAAAAGGTAATAAAAAATAAATATATTGCAATGAAAATGTGAACCATAAGGGTTTTTTTTTACGGGCATCGACAAAGATGTTCAGTTTGTAGCTTCAAACTTCAGCTCACACACTTACATTAAAAATACATTAACTCTGGGTTTTAACTTATCATAAAGGTAACAGTATTTCGCAGAATCACACATTAGTTTTCATACGAAACCTACAGGTGTTTGTTACCAATGAGATAAAAACTGTATCAAGCAAAAAATTTTCTGAAATAATTTATTTTATATGAAAGTCGCAGTGAGTTATTTGGCACACATTACTGTAGACAACTTACATTACCACTTCAAAACACGTAAAACGTTCCCCGCAAAATCAATGAACCATAGTCGTTTTACCTTTTCCAACATAAAATAGTTAGAAATCAGCTTCAACACAAAACTATACTCTACGTACGTTTGAAATACGAGCGCTTAAAAGCAATCAAAGACTTTATGGTTATCAATCACAGACATTACGTCTGTATTCTAAATCCATAGAATGGCCATTTCAGTAATGTTACGTCTGCGAGTACTTTCACACTATTTATTTATTTATTTTGAAGTTTCTGACACATCTAGGGCCTTTTTGACCGACAGAAACGAGCGATAATGCTCGGTGCCTTTAAAATTTAGGCGACTATAGTCGGCGTCACGTACGACGGCCCACTTTTCAATCGTTCTGAGCACCCCCTCCATTACCTCACACTTGACAGCCAATAATGTTCATTCTGTAGGCTAAATTTCATTGACGGCCAAAGAATTATTTTTACGGTCGGTTTAAAGGAGGACATAGAGGCAGTTCAGAGAGGCGGCCGTCTAGTTTTGTAACTGGTAGATTCGATCAATTCGCGAGTGTTAAAACACTTAGGGAACTCAAATGGGAGTCACTGGAGGGAAGGAAATTTATAGGAGCGGAATTTGAGGTTGTCTGGAGAACGATTCTACTGCGCTTAAATTGAATCGTACAACAGTTCTGCCACATCCCCTCTACAAGGGCAGAAGGAGGCGGGGCATGTTGTGCACGTGATTAGTCTGCATTAGCGCTTCCCAGTGGCGGAAAGCAAAAGCTTAACGCTGTCAGCTGTTGCTGTCTTATATTCTAAGTTAATTTTTTTTTTATTTTTCACATCTGTAGCTCATGAATGTTCCTATTTTAGTGAAATTTCATAGTAGGTACTACCAAGGTTACGTTTCTCCCTACTATATGATACATAAATTGCAAGCCAGGAGTGGGACAGTTCTGAGGTACAAACAAAAATGATAGAATTGGAAAAGTGTAAACATTAACTCAGGCCTACTGGTACCTTAAATTTTATCTCATATATTATTTGATTTATGTTCTAATTACCACAGTCTCCACTACCGGAATAAAAAATTATGGTTTTTATCTTTGCTGACTGACTGCCGCTGGTATTTTTACTAATAAACAGTAAACTTAAAATTACACCTACACTACTGGTAACGAGTTTAAAGAGAATAAAGGCATGTAACAACACACATTCTTTTACGCAAGTAGCCGAAGTGCCGTCCAATTTAAAGAGTTGCACCTGGCCAAAAAGCCACATGAAATTATTATTATAGGGAGATGACTGTAGCCCACATGTCTTTGATACGTATAATTATAAATGTTTCATAAATTATGTATTTAAAATGCACTTACATGAAATGAGACATTCTATATCAGATGGTGATAAATATATATCTTTTATTAAGGCCAATTCACACTGTCCGTCACGTCACGTCACGTCACCGTCCGTCAGAACATTCCGCAATGTATTTCTTTCTAATGGCGGCATTCACACTGTCCGTCACCGGACCGTCACGTCACGTCAACGTCCGTCAAGCTTTCTCGAGAAGAATGTTTTGACGGAACGGCCGTCTGCTAACATCGGAAGTTAACCTATTTTGCGAATGCGAATTACGTGTAGCAGTCAACGATTGCACTGTTTATATGCAAATGTGTATTATTCATCTTTGTGTTGTTGTTTTACCTCGTTTTAGCGGTAAATCTCAAATGTTTCATGACGACTTAAATATTTTTGTCAATTGTGTGTCCCCCTAAAATCGAGGTCGGATATCTGAAACCAAAAAATGGTTTATGTTACATAACATTGTAACAGAAACGACTGAAGCAAACTGTTTATTTGAATAAGATTGTAATTTGATTACGCATTTTTCATTAAATGACACTTTAAATGAAAATGTCAGTTCTAATGAAAGACAAAAATTCAGTTGTTTACGACGGTATTAACAATGTCAGCGAGCAAATCGTAATGGTTAAAGTATACAGGCGCTATTTATGCTCTTACAAGAATGGTTTGATGTCTTCATATTTTTTATTTTTTCGCTTGAAAATAGATGTCGATGTTTTGAAATGTTGTTTCAGTTCCCAGTAAGATGGCCAAAAACATACACTGTAAAGTTTTCTTTAGCCGTTAATAACATTTAGCGTTGTTGTTCCCCCTTTCTAGTATTAAACTATGAATTTCTATATAACAGATCGCCACTCATAACCTCACTTTCAACATCGCGTATTGAGATGGACGAATTGACGTGACGGACACGGACGGACAGTGTGAATACAACTTGACGTGACGGTTCCGTGACGTGACGTTGACGTGACGGACAGTGTGAATTGGCGTTTACAGAAACTTGGCATAAATTACACACGTCGGCTCTAATATTCGGATATCGGTATAAGAATGTTGTCAGCATCATACTTTACATTTTGTTCGATGGAAAGACGTGAGAGGTGCTTCCACACTCAATTGACATTCATTACAATACTAATGATTTTTTTAACTGGTAGTTACATCACGAATAGAAGAATAAAGTATTGAAGCTTCCCGTTTCGTTTGAGGCTACTAAAATCACATAAGGAAGGCAGCAATTCACTCTTGTGTTCAGACTGCTGTACAATATTTTCATGTTACTTTGCCGAGTCTGCTCTGGGAATGGAATTCACACAACCTAACCTACACCATGCCTACACGTAAAATCACGCAATAACGCAACTTTACGCAAGTAAACTGTAAACAAAAGTGACCGAAGCTTTTCCTGTCTGCCACTTGGATGCGCTACTGAAGACCAGTCATGGGCTCAAGAGACTCCGCCTCCTTCTACCCGTCTGGAGGGGGTTTGGCAGAACTGTAGTACGATTCAATTTACGCATTCTACTGCCGCCAACGTACATTTCACCTAAAAATCCCAAAGATAGGGCGTTCGTTCAAAGAGTTACAGGGCTGCTACCACACATGCGCAATACGGGAATCCGTGTTCAAAGAGCAATCCTGCAGCATGTTGCAGCCTACCGGTTGTTCAAGGAAGCTCCAGGCTGCAGCTTCCGGGCTTTCTCTCTCTCTCTCTCTCTCTCTCTTTCTCTCTCTTTATTATTATTCTTGCCAACAGATTCGAGGTGCTGTCTGTGCCAGAGGATGATCCTGATGCAGATGGTGTCGCTTGTCCTTTACTCGCCCCTCTGCCTTCAAGATCCAGGCACTCACAGAGGTGGCCGAGGGGACTGAGGCGTTCCAGTCACGGTCTGCACGGCTACTACGGTCGGGGGTTCGAATCCCCCCTCGGGCATGGATATTTGTGCCGTCCTTAGTATTAGTTAGTTCATAAGTAGTTTCTAAGTTTAGGGACTGATGACCACGTAGTTAAGTTCCATAACCTATAGAAACATTTGAACATTTGAACACTCACAGAGGGTGGGTTTGTTAGTAGTTTGGAGCTCCAACGTTAGGCGGGTGATGGAGCCTCTTAGGAAAATGGCTGCTAGGGAGGGGAAGAAGTCCAATGTGCGCTCTGTGTGCATACTGCGGGGAGTCATTCCAGATGTGGAACGGATGCCATGAAGAGCACAGGGTGCAGCCAGCTGCAGGTAGTGACTCATGTCGGGACCAATGATGTGTGTCGCTTTGGATCGGAAGAGATCCTCTCTGGTTTTGAGCGGCTATCAGAAGTGGTAAAGACTGCCAGTCTTACTTGCAAGATGAAAGTGGAGCTCACCATCTGCAGCATTGTTGACAGGACTGACTGCGGACCTTTGGTTCAGAGCCAAGTAGAGGGTCTCAAAGAGGGCAGGTCAGACAAAGGAAGAAAGCAGATCTAGAAACCATTGATATAACAGTTGTAAATTGTCATAGCTGTATTGGGTAAGTTCCGTTTTTTTTTCTTTTTTTTTTTTGTGGTTTTAGGGCGCACAACTTCTACGGTCATTAGCGCCCAGACAAGAACTTAGATTCACTAGATCTCAAAAAAAAATTTGGTGACTGTCAGAAAATCAAGAAGAGGCTAAAAACGAAAGATAAAGGACAATGAAAAAGGTTAAATATCCTTCGATAAGTTGGCCAAGTTGATAAAACGCAAAACTCGAGCAGCTGCTCGTGTGTCATCAGCTAAAATTTCCTCCAATGTAGACGGAAAGTGAAGGGCTACACGGAGATGATTAAAAATTACGCAAGACAATAAAACGTGTCGCACCGTCAGCAATTCACCGCAGGAGCACAGCGGTGCTGGATCGGCGGTTAGCAAATGACGGTGGCGGTGGCTGAAACGGCAGTGACCAATCCGCAACCGGGCCAGGATGACCTCCTCCCGCCGAGAGGGGCGTGAGGAGGTCCTCCAAGCGGTCGGGATTGGTTTGACAGTTCGCAATTTATTGTTGTACAGTGAAAGCCACGCACTGTGCCATGACGACATGATACTCCGGCGAAGAGCCCATTGAACGTCGTCTGATGGGATGCAAAAGGTAGCAATGCGAGGCAAAAGAGCTGCGGCCTTGGCTGCTATGTCAGCGGGCTCATTCCCGGGCACACCCACGTGGCCAGGGACCCACAGGAAAAAAACGTGACAGCTGTCATCTGCTAGCAACTGGAGGGAGCGTTGGATCCGATACACGAGAGGATGGTTCGAGAAAGGGTCCTTAAGACTCTGCAGGGCACTAAGGGAGTCCGAACATATGGCATAGAAAGGTTCGCAGTGGCGGCAGGTATACAAAACGGCCTGGTGGAGGGCAAAAAGCTCAGCCGTGAAGTTCAAGCACCGGTCAGGGAGCTTGTATTGGAAACGGTTGTCCCCGACGACGAAGGCAGATCCGACACCGGCAGTGCTCTTGGAACCATCAGTGTAAATAAATATGGCATTATCGAACTGTGAACCAAAGGGTGGAAGGAAGGGTAAAATCGAGCCGCTGTAGCAGGCGGCGAAACCGAACTCCAGGTGGCTGCAAGGCAATCGTAGACAACTGATATTGGCGATCGAGTGAGTCATCAAAAAATAATCAGTAAGATGGATGGTTGGGCATCGACCGCATCGAGTATGTCACGTCGAGTGGTCAAGGGTAATGCAGCAGCCTCGGCATACAGACTTTCAACAGGGCTGGTATAAAATGCACCAGTCGCCAGACGTAATCCCCGATGGTGGATAGAGTTGAGACTGCGGAGAATCGACGGCCGTGCAGAAGAGTATACAAGGCTTCCATAGTCGAGCTTCGACTGAACAATGGCCTGGTAAAGGTGAAGCAGGACGGTACCATCCGCTCCCCATGATGTGCCACTGAGGACATGAAGAACGTTAAGGGATCGGGCACAACGGGCAGCCAGGTAGGACACGTGTGTGGACCAGTAAAGTTTACGATCCAACATGAGTCCCAAGAATTTCGTACTCTCCACGAAAGGGAGAGCAACAGGGCCAAGATGTAGAGAAGGTGGAAGAAATTCTTTGTATCTCTAGAAGTTTATACACACAGTTTTCTCAGTGGAGAATCGGAAGCCGTTTGCGATGCTCCAGGAATATAGACGGTCAATTCAGCTTTGAAGAGAATGCTCCAAGAGACACGTCCGCTGGGCGCTGCAATAAATTGCGAAATCGTCAACAAAAAGAGATCCGGAGACGTCGGCTGAAAGGCAATCTACGATCGGATTGATTGCAATGGCAAAGAGCGCCACACTCAAGACGGAGCCCTGTGGTACCCCATTCTCCTGGCAAAAGGTATCTGACAAAACAGAGCCCACCCGTACCCGGAACTTGCGATCCGCCAAAAACGCTTGAATGAAAACAGGAAGGCGGCCCCAAGGCCCCATGTGTGCAATGTGCGGAGAATGCCCGCTCTCCAACAGGTATCGTATGCCTTCTCCAAGTCGAAGAACACTGCTACTGTTTGACGCTTCTTTAAAAAGTTATTCATAATGAAGGTCGACAACGTAACGAGGTGATCAGCAGCAGAGCGGTGTCGACGAAAAACGCATTGGATATTAGTCAGGAGGCGGCGAAATTCGAGGAGCCAGACCGACCGAGCGTTAATCATGCATTCCATCACCTTACAGACGCAGCTCGTCAGAGAAATGGGGCGATAACTGGAAGGAAGGTGTTTGTCCTTCCCTGGTTTGGGGATGGGGACAACAATGGCTTCATGCCAACTTGTGGGACCATGACCTTCAGTCCATATGCGATTGTAGGTACTAAGAACAAAGCACTTGCCTGCAGGAGAGAGGTTCTTCAGCATCTCAATATGAATGGAATCGGACCCGGGAGCAGAAGATCGGGACAGGGCGAGAGCACAGTCTAGCTCCTGCATGGTGAAGGCGACGTTATAATTTTCACGATTAAAGGAGTGGAAAGAAGGCGGCCGTGCCTCCTCTACCTGTTTGCGAGGGAGAAAGGCAGGGTGATAATGGGCAGAGCTCGAAACCTCCGCAAAGAAACGGCCCAATGCGTTGAAAACATCAGTGGGGTCCACGAGGACTGCGTTCTCCACGGTCAGGCCAGGAATCGGGGAGTGGACCTTGATACCGGATAAATGGCGTAGGCCACCCCAAACAACCGTGGAGGGAGTAAAACGGTTAAAAGAACTAGTAAAAGCAGTCTAGCAAGCTTTCTTGCTGTCGTTTATGATACGACGACATTGCGCTCTCATACGTTTATAATTTATGCAATTCTCCAAAGTTGGGTGGCGGCGGAAGGTGCGTAAAGCACGGCGCCGGGCTCTAAGCGCGTCGCGGCAGGCTGCAGTCCACCAAGGGACCTGGACACGACGTGGAGAAGAGGATGTACGAGGTACGGAACGTTCAGCAGCGGTGAGAATAACCTCTGTGAGGTAGTCGACCTGACTGTCACAGTTGGGAAAATTCTGATCGTGAAAAACAGCCATGGAAGAATAAAGCCCCCAGTCGGCTTTAGAAATGTTCCAACTGGTGGGACGAGGAGATGGGGAATGATGCAGGAAGTGGATGATACAAGGGAAATGGTCACTTGAGTACGTGTCAGAAAGTGCATACCACTCAAACCGACCGGCAAGCTGAGGAGTGCATATTGCGAGGTCTATATGGGAATAAGTGTGTGTTGTGTCTGAAAGGAAGGTCGGTGCACTGGTGTTGAGGCAAACAAGATCGAGGTGTCGGAGAAGGTCCACCAAAAGGGAGCCTCTCGGACAAGGTGCCAGAGAGCCACATAGGGGGTGGTGGGCATTAAAGTCGCCTACCAACACAAAAGGTGAAGGGAGCTGGTCAGCAAGGTGTAGCACATCAGACCTAGTAATGGCAGATGACGATGGCGAATAGATATTACAGAGGGAAAAGGTAAATGTGAATAAAGTGATGCGGACAGCAACTGCCTGTAGGTGAGTATGCAATGAAATGGGATGGAAATAGACGTCGTCAGAACCCCTCCATGGGCTGGGATACCTTCCACGGGTGGCAGGTCGAACCGCACAGAGGTGTAGTGTGGAAAGTCTGCACGATCACTTGGGCGCAACTTAGTTTCTTGGAGACAGACTAGAAGCGGGCAGTGCAACCGAAGGAGTAGTTTTAACTCCTCCCGATTGGAACGAATGCCGCGAATATTCCATTGAAGGAGCGCCATGATAAAAAATGAGATAAGAAATAAGGATAAAAACCAACTAGCAAGCGGGGTCACCTCGACGGCCGCTGAGGACCGGATTTCGAGGGAGCACTGCTATCGCTGTCTAGGGGCAAAGGGTCGTGGTCCATAGGTTCGACCGACGCGCCTGCCACCTCCCTGAGTTGATCAGGAGGGGCAGTTTCCACCGCCGGTAAAGGGCCAGGTGCCCGGCAGACGGAGCGTCCCGGTGAAACAGAAGACGGCCGAGGCCGGCAACTGTTGGACGCCGTGACGGATGGGTCACGCCTCGGCGGGGAAGGAGAGGAACTCTTTTTCTTGTTCGCTCTTCTCGAAGAGTGACGGTGAGAAGAGGCAGTCGACGGTTGGGAAGCCTGAGAACGCAGAAAATCCTCACGGACGGGTTACTTTTTCAAAGTCCGGGCATCTTGTTTAGGTGCCCGCGGTTTACTAGAGGTTGACGAAGACTGTACTTTAGGAGCAGCAGGAGGAAGTGGGGATGTGGAACGGGCAATCTTCGGGCTGGCGGATCGCACAACTGTGTCAGCGAAAGTGAAATCACAAGTCTGGGTACTGGAATCCTTAGTAGGTCGAGTTGAGGTGAGGACCTTACTGTATGTACCCGCTGGGAGGACAGTGGGCTTTCGACTCTCCAACAACTTTCGAGCGGCAGATGTTGATACCTTCTCCATAAGCCGAATTTGCTGGATGATTTTTTCATCCTTATATACAGGGCAGTCTCGAGAGGAAGCCGCATGGTCGCCGTTGCAGTTAAGGCAGTGAGGGGACGGAGGTGGGCAATCCCCCTCATGGGCGTCCCTACCACAAGTGACACATTTTGCTGCATTTGGGCAAGATTCACAGGTATGGTTGTACCTGTGGCATTGGAAACAGCGCGTTGGGTTTGGAATATAAGGGCGGACAGAGATAACTTCGTACCCTGCTTTGACCTCCGACGGGAGGTCAACTCTGTCGAATGTCAAAAACACAGTACGAGTCGGTGTCAGCTGGTTATCTACCATTTTCATCACCCTGTGGACGGCTGTCACACCCTGATCGGAGTAGGATTGGATATCTTCATCAGACAACCCGTCAAGGGATCTTGTAAAAACTACCCCCGGAGACGAGTTGAGTGTGCGGTGCGCTTCTACCTTGACTGGAAACGTGTGTAATCACATAGTCCGGATTAGTTTCTGGGCTTGGAAACCACTGTCCGCTTCCAGCAACAATGTGCCATTGCGCTGATGCAAACAGGTTTTAACAGGGCCAGCAATTGCATCAACACCTTTCTGTATAACGAAAGGATGGACAGAATTGAAATCTTTTCCGTCGGTGCGAGACACAACAAGAAATTTCGGTAAATTAGGCAGAGTCTTCTTTTGCTGAGGCGAATCTATTTTACGTTTCTGGGTCAACGTCACTGAAGAAGAGAAGGAAGTCATCATGGAGGTGTCCCCCGTGATTACCGGCATCTCCGATGGCGCGCTCCTTCCTAGTGGGGGCCCTCTCCGAGGGCTTACCCGCCTTAGGTGATTGTTCACACCTCAGGTCACACCTCCCGAGAACTGACGGAGGTACCAATCGGCATGTTCGGAAGGTACCAGCTCGGGTAATCACCCCTCCCTGGGCCTGGCCTTTACCAGGGGGTACGTATGTGCCCTACTTGTCTACCCGGGGTGGGGAATTACGTGTTACCCCGTCACCTGCTACTCATGATAATGCGTGGGTCGGCCTTCAGACACGCACAGGGAGGAAAGAAGAAGAAGATAGGAAATGAAGAGAAAGAAGGAAAGAAGTGTCTCAAACGCCGAAGCGGAGACTAATGAAGAGGAGAGGAAGGCTAGGAGAGTATAAGGAGAGAAAGACAGAAGCAAAGGTATGGAAAGGAAGAAACCAAGGAATGAGAGAAGCTACTACAAAAAACGACCTGAACTAGCAAAGGACGCCCGTCTCTGGGCGAAGGCATAAACCGAGAGGGAAAGTGAAGCAGCCTGGGGTAGAAGAAAGGCTGCTCCGGCTCGGGGCCCCATGCGTGCCACACACGTACCCACAAAAGAACTGTGGGCCCCCTGAGGGAAGGGTGAGTTCCAGAGTTCCAAGCGCTGATAGAAAACACAAATCGTTATAGGTTCTGAAAGCTGGCTGACGCCTGAGATAAGTTCGGCCGAAATTTTTTCAAAGGGCCAAATGGTCTTCAGAAAGGATAGAATAAATAAAAAAGGGGGTGGCATGTTTATTGCTGTTACAAACGGTTTATCCTGCAGCGAAATTGGGGCAGATATTTCCTGTGAGTTGGTCTGGGTAGAGGTTATACCTGACAACCGGAATAAATTAATAATTGGATCTTTTTATCGGCCCCCTGACTCAGACGATGCGGTTGCAGAAATGTTCAAAGAAAGCTTGAATCACATTTCAAATAGGTATCCAAAGCATACTGTTATAATCGGTGGCGACTTTAATTTACCCTCAATATGTTGGCATTACGTATTCAAAACTGGCAGCAAATATAAAACATCGTCCGAACTAGTTCTGAATGCTTTTTCTGAAAACTACTTCGAACAACTAGTTCATGAACCCACTAGAATAGTAAGTGGTTGCGAAAATACCCTTGACCTCCTAGCAACAAATAATCCGGAGCTAGTAAGGAGCATCAAAACAGATACAGGGATTAGTAGCGAGACTGAATGTCGAAATTCCCAAATGCACCAAAAATAAACGAAAAGTATATCTATTCAATAAAGCAGATAAAAATTTGCTTCACGCTTTGGTGAGTGATAGTCTCCAGTCTTTCAAAACTAAAAATGCGAGTGTAGATCAATTGTGGCTTACTTTCAAAGAGATAATATCAGTAGCAATCGAGAGATTTATACCAAACAAATTAATAAAAGAGGGGGCTGACCCACCGTGGTACACAAAACAGGTCAGATCACTGTTGCAGAAACAAAGAAAAACGCATGCAAAATTTAAAAAGACACAGAATCCACAAGACTGGCAATCTTTCACTGAAACTCGCAACCTAGCGCGGACTTCAATGCGAGAAGCCTATAGTAGTTACCACAACGAAATCCTGTCTCGTAATCTTGCGGATAATCCAAAGAAATTCTGATCATATGTGAAGTACACTAGTGACAAAACACAAACAATATCTGCACTACGCGATAGCAATGGTAATACTACCGATGACAGTACTGCTAAGGCAGAATTACTAAACATAGCTTTCCGAAATTCGATTTAGGAGACAATCTGAATAGCTCCCTTAGACTATTCGCGGATGATGCTGTCGTTTATCGGTTAGTGAAGTCAACAGAGGATCAAAAGCAACTGCAAAGTGATTTAGACAAAATTTCTACATGGTGCGAAAATTGGCAATTGACACGAAATAAAGAAAAGTGCGAAGTAATACACATGACCACTAAAAGAAATCCGCTGAACTTCAGTTACGCAATAAACCAGACAAACCTTTAGGTCATAAATTCTACAGGAGTTACAATTATGAACAACTTAGACTGTAGAGAACACATAGAAAATATTGTGTGGAAGGCGGTGTGATCAGCTTGCGAAGTTTCAATCACCGACTTTTACTTCTGAATGTGAAAGTATTTTGCTAGCACCCACCTACTTAGAGAGACATGACCATCCCAATAAAATAAGAGAAATCAGATCGAAAACGGAACGATTTAGGTGTTCTTTCTTCCCGCGCGCTATTAGAGAATGGAACGGTAGAGAAAAGTTATGAAAGTGGCCAGGCACGTAAATGTGATTTGCAGAGTATCTATGTAGATGTAGATGTAGAAGACTGTGAAGGTATCCGAGGCTGTATCATACTGTTGAAACGCCCTTTTGTTTGTAGAGAACCGTTCCACTGCTCTTTCTATTGTAGTTTTGTATACTTTTTGACCTCACATAAGTAATCTGTATGACGTATCTGAAGATCAAGAACTTTACCTTTTGTGGTTGCTTGCTTCGCTAATGAATCAACTTCGTTAAAACAAATACCAGCATGAGAAGAAACCCAGAACAGATGAATTGTCCTCCCCATTTGAATATTACGACTATATTCCAAGACCAAATCCAAAATATAATTGTTGGTTGTTCTATTCCATTTGTGGTGATCGATATTTTTGAGGACACCTTTGAGAATCAGACACGATTAATATCTTGAGGAATTAAGTAGCAGAAATGAATTTGAGAGCTTCTATAATTACCACGGTCTCAGCTGTAAATATTGAAGCAATAGGAGGTAGTCTGAATAATTTCCAGATCTGAATCTGAGGACAGAAAAAGGCACAACCTGTGAAGTTTTTATGCGGATTATTGAAGCCATCAGTATATATGCAAATGAAACCAGGCCACTGATCTTCAATGAGGCGATTGAATCCACTATCTACATTACAATTTCCTATGCAGATCGTATTAAAATTATAAACTGGAATCTGGCAGCTGATTGTATCAAGTTCATATTCAAAGAGAGGCAGTTTTGAAGATCATCTTACAGAGTGTATGATGTCATGCCAAGTGTCATAGCTGGAGCAAATAGTCAGAGGATTTTTCCTTCTGGAGTTAGCGATACATAGTCGGTATATACAGTCTCTCATTTGGTAAACAGAACTATTCATGAATGCGATACCTTGAATGTCAAATTTGTCTGACAACATTTGGTGTCTTATTTTCAGAGGCACCTCTCCTGCTTCCACTAAAAGTGCATTTGTGGGCGTCAATCGCATAGCTCCAAGACAGATGCATGTACAGATATACAAGTATTTTGAAAATAATAACTTACTGAATGAAAGTCAGTTTGGATTTAGATCAAACCTCTCAACCATAAAAGCTGTCGAAAGTCTGATAACTGCAATTCATGATGGTTATGAAAGGAAGCAGACCATATGTGCTACACTTATAGACCTAAGTAAAGCCTTCGACTCCGTATCACATGAGATTATTGTAAAAAAGCTAGAATTCTATGGTGTTGCAGGCCAAACATTAAATTTATTTAAATCTTATCTGAGCTGCAGGCAACAACTAGTATATGTTAACAATGAGAGGTCAAAATTAATGACAATTAAGAGAGGAATCCCACAAGGGTCTGTCCTTGGACCATTCCTTTTTATTGTCAATATTAATGATTTTCCAAATTATATATCCTGTAAAAATGTGCTGTATGCAGATGATATGACAATGATTATATCTGGTGAAAATAAACAGGTAGTGAAAGACAAAAATAAGCAACTATATGAAAAAAGTAATCAGTGGTGTAAAGCCAATCAGTTATGTATAAATACTACAAAAACTGAGGAAATATATTTTAACTTAAAGGTACGAAAAGAAGACAATCAATGTGTTAAACTGCTGGGCCTTAAAATAGATCAACGACTTTCTTGGGATGATCAAATAGAAAATGTATCTAGCAAACTGGCACGTGTGATTTTTCTGTTGTATAAATTAAGGCAGTGTGTAAGCAAAAAATTACTGATTCTCTGTTACTATGCATTCTTTCAGTCACAGTTGCAGTATGGAGTATTGCTATGGGGAAATGCAACAGACACATCCCTTATTTTCAAATTGCAGAAAAAAGCAATTAGATGTATACAAGGGCTGGGACCTAGAGAATCCTGTAGGAAACAATTCAGTGAGCTCAGTATAATGACACTCCCAAGTCTCTACATGTACTACTGTCTACTTCATATAAAAGAAAATATACATAAATTTACTGTCAGATTGGATGTACATACACACAATACTAGAAACAGTACTATGTTAGATATTCCATATTCAAGACTGTCCCTGATACACAATAGCCACAAACAAATAGGCCTTAAATTATATAATAAGCTACCACAGTCTGTAAAAATCCTTACATTAAGTAATTTTAAAACAGTGTTAGAGGTATGGTTCAAAAACACGCCATATTACTCAGTTGAAGAATACCTCCAAAGTAACTTAGAGAATATGCACAATTAAATTAAATTCATAGATTGATAGTAATTAAGATGTATAATGACAGATAATTATCTATGTAAAAGAAAAACTGTAATAATGTGTAAATTATGTGATCAATTTGTAATCTAAAAAAGATAAAATGTATATGTAAAACCCTATATGACGAAGCCAATTGCGTGGTGAACATGCTGAAAGGCTAATAAATAAACAAATAAACAAGTTCGAATAGCGTAAATTGAATCGTACTACAGTTCTGCCAAACCCCCTCCAGACGGGTAGAAGGAGGCGGAGTCTCTTGAGCACGTGACTGGTCTTCAGTAGCGCATCCAAGCGGCAGACAGCAAAAGCATCGGTCACTTTTGTTTACAGTTTACGTGCGTTATTGCGTGATTTTACGTATAGGTTAGGTTGTGTGAATTCCATTCCCAGAGCAGACTCGGCAAAGTAACATGAAAATATTGTACAGCAGTCGGAACACAAGAGTGAATTGCTGCCTTCCTTATGTGATTTTAGTAGCCTCAAACGAAACGGGAAGCTTCAATACTTTATTCTTCTATTCGTGATGTAACTACCCATTAAAAAAATCATTAGTATTGTAATGAATGTCAATTGAGTGTGGAAGCACCTCTCACGTCTTTCCATCGAACAAAATGTAAAGTATGATGCTGACAACATTCTTATACCGATATCCGAATATTAGAGCCGACGTGTGTAATTTATGCCAAGTTTCTGAAATAAAAAATATATATTTCTCACCATCTGATATAGAATGTCTAATTTGCTGTAAGTGCGTTTTAAATACATAATTTATGAAACATTATTAATTATACGTATCAAAGACATGTGGGCTACAGTCATCTCCCTGTAGTAATAATTTCGTGTGGCTTGTTGGCCAGGTGCAAGTCTTTAAATTGGACGGCACTTCGGCGACTTGCATAAAAGAATGTGTGTTGTCACACGCCTTTATTCTCTTTAAACTCGTTGCCAGTAGCGTAGGTGTGATTTTAAGTTTGCTGTTTATTAGTAAAAACACCAGTGGCATTCAGTTAGCACAGACAGATAAAGACCATAATTTTTTATTCCTGTAGTGGAGACTATGGTAATTAGAACATATATAATATATAAGATAAAATTTACAGTACCGGTAGGCCTGAGTTAATGTTTGCACTTTTCCAATTCTATCATTTTTGTTTGTACCTCAGAACTGTCCCACTCCTTCAGGCTTGCAATTTATGTAGCATATTGTAGGGATAGTAGGGAGAAACGTAAACTTGGTAGTACCTACTATGAAATTTCACTAAAATACTAACATTGATGAGCTACAGATGTCAAATATTAAAAAAATGAACTTAGAATATAAGACAGCAACAGCTGACAGCGTGAGCTACAGACGTAAAAATATAAAAATGAACTTAGAATATAAGACAGCAACAGCGTTAAGCTTTTGCTTTCTGCCGCTGGGAAGCGCTACTGCAGACTAGTCACGTGCACAACATGCCCCGCCTCCTTCTGCCCTTGTGGAGGGGATGTGGCAGAACTGTAGTACGATTCAATTTACGTAGTTCGATCGAAATTCGAATAGCTCTGTACTGAAGAGTATCTAGTTTAGGGAGATAAATCTTAGGCGCATTGTGATACAGTATACAACCATAATTCAACCAAGCTCGAATCACTTCTTGGTACATAGTGATCAGATTACTCTGATGTGCTCCCCACCACACTCGGGTTAGTGAACGAATTATGTTTAAACCTTCTTCACACTTCTTGATAACAGATTGGATGTGAGGTGCCCAACTTAGTCTAGAGTTGAAAATCATACCCAGAAATCGTGCATTAGATTTTACTTTAAAAGTATATCTTCCAAAAGTTACGTGATCTTCATTACTATTTGATGTTGCCTTGTTGAAGGAAACGATTACTGATTTTTCATCTGAGAACTCCAGCCCATTTGTCGATAACCATTTTTCAATATGAATGATGCAAGAGATTAATTCAGTTTTGGCTTGAGAATACGAGGCAGCAGTGGAGTACACACGTACACTCTTTGACAAAAAACCTGGCCGCCGGCCGGCCGCCGCTGAGCCTAAGTCCGAGCCGATCGCGACATGGGACAATAAAAGTGGCCGCGCTGATTCGCTCTGAGTCCGGCTATCTGCACAATCTGGCAACACTGTAGACTGCGGGAGTTCATACAGTACTTCTTGTGTGCTGTTAGAAGTTCTGTAAGACAGCTACATCCGTGGTCCCGCGGTAAAGTGCGTGACTTGCATGTGAAGGTGTTAGTGATCGAAACCGACTGTTGACAAAAATTTTTAATTCACGTTCCTCGTGCGTACTGATGCCACATGTGTAAGGGAAGCATATGCGTAACGTATTTCATTTTTTGATACACTGTTAATAGCATTTGGGCTCGATAACACTGTTGCCTCTGGCCGCAGCACTTGGCAGAGCTCTCCGCGGCCCATACACCTCGCCGGCAGCAGTGGTGGTGGCGCTACTCAGTGCTGCCTCGCCCTCTGCCCACAGCGCCTGCTGCCGCTCATCGCCCTGGATATGTAAAATGTGCTGCTAAAAGTTGCGATGTGTATTTCAGACACGATATCAACGGAGCAGACCACCCATTTTGAATGATGACCATACTATTACACTAATACATAATACATTAGAGAGGCAAAACATTTTCATAGTCATTGATCCAATCAGTTTAACACTTATTTCTGGTTTAAATCGCGATCCTTTTCCTTTCAGAAAAGCCCTTCATGTAATTTGTTATTGTCATCACTTCATATGTTTTTATCAAGACACTGTGCGTAACTGCACTATAATGTTTAGTGCCGTTGTTTGATTCCTTATGGTAAATGTATGAGCTAAATTATGTGAATACGTTTCAGTGCACGTTATAAATCAACACAGCCACACTGAAAGGTGTCTCATTTCTACCGCAGATATTTTGCATGAACGAACTATATTAATCATTATGTTCACTTCCTCTGTAAGCATCCCCTAGCATGTGGGTCCTAAGGAAATAGTAAAAATTCCCATCGAGGGAAGTCAATTCGAATTCCTTCAAAGGCGTTTGTATGGTGAAGCAAAAAAGACATCTAATACCATTTCCGTAATTTGGAGTCGATCTTTCTGGAAGCCTTATTGTATAAAGCTTTTCTTCTGATTCCATTAAAGAGTATCTTCTTGCAATCTGCAGCGTATAAAGTAAAATAAAAACAAAGCAAAACGGGATACCACCGCCAAACGCACTGTCTCCAACCAGGATTAGAACTGCCGACCCACAGCTCGGTTACATCGCAAGACACGAGCAGAACCACACAGCCAACCACACGCTGCCGGCTGGTGCCCTCAGTCTCTCACATATTCAATGCTGAGCCTCTAACGTATCGCGAAAGTTAACCTGTAAGTCACCTATGCGAATAAAAAAATTCCTTGAGTGAAAAAGTTAAATTTCTGTCTCTCATATCACATGGGCTTTATACAGCATGAGTCATGAAAGTAGAAGAGGAATGTCAAGTGAACTTAGCTAGACAACTCAGTACCACTTGCGGAAGTAACTGCACTGTCACAGTGTTGCCAAATATTAGCAACGATGTTGCCAGTTCTTAGGTGTACTAGGAAGACCTGTGTAGCGATAAGCGACGCGAAATCGCCCTCGTCTCATACGAGCTTCAAGAGGGAAGTCGCGGATTTTGGTTAATACGAGGCGCAATCTCCTGATAGTTTCCATCGTCACACTTTAGGATGCAGATATTTAATTCGTCCAATGAGGCAGAAACCAGCGTTCATATATTTTGAAACTTAACAGCATTATGATATAATTTCAGCAAATGACTAGAGAAGTGAAACATACTGATATTGTCCCCCCTCCCCAAAAAAAAAACCAGACTAAAACAATTGCTTTGTTAGATTTCAGCAAAAGCTACATTCTTTTTAATTTTTCATGAAATGTTGCTGTAAATCAACATTGCCTCATTCGTCACGAAAAACTTCGTATCTTGAAAGTGACTGCGTTTCAAAATGCAGCCTTACGACCGCACAAGTAATATTTCACGTGTTGGTTTGTTTGAAAGCCAGAAGAAACATAATCAACTGATTATGTGTGCAAGACAGTAATTAGTTCATTTGGGGCTTCAGAAGACAGGATACTTAAAATTACGGCCATGAACACAGAAACTAAACTCTGTATGTGAGAAATGTGCAATTCTGAGGTTTTTCATCTGCAAACATATAATCCATAGAGTACTAACCAGCTTATTGATTTCGCAGTGTTACAGCCTTGTTGGCCCAACAAATGATGATGATATTCCGAATCCATGTGTATGATGGATTCTTCGAATTATGCTACCTACGACTTGCATGTGTTGTTGCTTAGTATCTGTCGTCACGATGATAAATCAGCAGAAATTATTACAAATTTTTTGCCTACTTTTTCATATAGTTGTATTTTCCGTAAAACCATACATTCTTTCCGGTCTCTTGGCCACATAGGAAAGAACGCTTTTGCAACTGAATTAATGATAAAAATGATAGTAATCAATGGCGTTTACCTCATTACAGCAGAATGATAACGATTACAATAACAATAGAAAATGCCGATCTCTTGGTTGACACACTGAAATGAGTTTTGGTATTTAGTTGCTGAATACCGTTTAGGACATTTTTCAGAGGAGAAAAATAGACATAAAGCCACACACATCACTAGTACAACGATATCTCACTAATCAACCATGCTTTCTGTAGATCAGGAGACGAGAATAGCGTCACCGACCTAAATTGGGAGTACTGGTTCAGTTGTCTGACATTTGTTGGCAGTTAGTACATTCCCGACATAAACCACAAAATTGTTTGCAATTTAAACAGGGGTCGACCTTCCTGTGGTCGAAAATTTAATTCAGGATAACAGAGTCATATTAAGTCAATGACCAAACTCATATCCTCAAGAATGTTGGAAAATACCTGGAATGCTGGATATGAGGAAACGATCAGAGTTGTCTAGCGTTGTAAGCAATACTGCCAAGCAATAGCAAGAACTTCTTGGATTCCCACAATATCCTCATTGCTACAAACAGCATGCTAACTGGCTTTTAGCCATGCTGCGCTACCAAAGGCCATTCTAAGTAAGGCTTCAGTCCGAAAGCAGACAACATCATTGAAAAATGCTAATGAATAGATGACTTACACTCATCAACTTCCGGGGAGAGTTTCTTTTAACAAAACGAAGAAAGTGCAAAACGACTACTTTCTCCAAAATTGCTACGGACTGTTGTCCCAAAATGGATGTATATACGTTCAGTCTTGTCATACGCGGCTCACATTCGAGGAATATCACAAAAATGAGTATCTTGCGTGTACCGTCTTAGATCAGCTATTACGCAAGTTTTTACCGATAATCATAAAACGGACCAGACGGGTTTTGCTGCAGAATATAGCGACTTCTATTAGATCCGCGTAACCTTTCCCGACAAGAAACTGTTTTCTTCATATAATGATGCCCCTGTTTAGGTGAATTATAATGTTACTTGTTGCTTCAGAATAACTTTTTATATTAAATATATTTATCTTTGCAGGTGCTTCAAAGTAATTGTAATAATTAGTTTCCCTTCAAATTAATCCATTTATTCGATGTATTATTTGTGAAGTAATTGCAACCGCGAAAAGTGAAATTGTACTATAAACCAAGCAGTTTGGTTACTTTAGGTCTATCGTCCATGGGCAGAACGCTGCCATCTGAAATATCTCCGCGAAAGGCAGAGAAGCGGACGGTTCTCTGTCATAGTACAGTTCGGCTCGGGTAGTCGGTCCTCTGTGGAGAAGAGATGTAATTATGTGTTGAAGAAAGGAGTCATATCTAAGAAACCTACCTATTATTTTTATTTATCTCCTATATTTAGTTTTTTCAGGCTTATATTCGCCTTTACTTGTCACAAAATAATAACATATCTTTTTCTCTGCAAGTAGCATTACATTTTCCGTTGTCTCTAGATGGATCATACTTTGTCTCTGCCGGTCCCAGATCTCACGTCGAAAGAAAAATGTCCTCCACATCATTCATTTCGCAGGAGGCGGTCGTATATTTACCATTGGTATATTTACTTGTACGAATATTGTTCGCAAGCGTAAATAGTTTGCTCTTGCTGTTCGTCTCCAATTCCCTATAATTCTCCTCGTGAAGTGTATGAACAGTGCTTTATTATTGTTAGTACCATTAGTTTGTATTTCAAGTAGAGCTTTGAATGTGTATTTCTTATTACCGTTACATTTGTTTGTTGATTATGTTTGACAGTATTGAAGGTCGACAAGTTATCATATCCATTAACATAAGCGTGTTAGAGCTAATGTATAACGATCATTTTTGTCTTGTTTCATCTGTACAACTTCCTCTCAAAATGTGGAACACTTCTTTTAACACCCTTCATTTGAAACCGATATGTAGGCAGTGGACATTCACGGATTACTCATTTATTAACGTCATTGATAATGATAATTAGGATCAGATTTATTTACAAATTTTGTACTCAATCCATTTAATTAAATTACAACCCTTCGCATTCTACGGCATCTATTCTAAATCAATGATTAAGAGATACGTCAATACGTTTATTTACTATCTTTTAACAAGCAACAGTGCAATTGCTTTCCATAATACTGATTTAAATCGTGGCACAATTCATCGATCAGTTTTAATTTTAATCGTTGTAACACGTATTTAATAGGTTGCTTTATTGTCTATTGTGTGTTTCTTACAAATTTTACAATTGATTTTATACTAACGATAGGCCAGAAACTTAATTAACGTAACTCAGAACCGTGTGACAATGCAATATCTACTCGCGTTCATTTTTGCGAGTTGGTGCAGTGGTAACACACTGGATTCATATTCGGCCGTTTGGATTTGAATTTTCCATGATTTTGCTAAATAAGTCTAGGAAAATGGCAGAATGGTCCCTGCGGCAGTGTGCGGCCGATTTCCTTCCACATCCTTATCACAACAATCCGTAACCTTCCTTCTTTCTTTCGTGCCTAGTGTGCAATATTTTGTTTATGTTTCAGTGTATTGGTACAAATTTTGCAGTTCATTTCAAACCTAATTCCCGCTGAATAAGAGACGTTAAACTTTCAACTCAACTTAGAACTGGATGGCACTGCTACATTAAAGCCATTTCTTAATTGGTGTGTGATGGAGGGCACTTTTTATACAACTGCTGTTTCCTCCTGTTTCTCTTCCAGTCGTGAATGGTTCGCCGTTAAAACAATTTCTGGTAAGACTTAATATGAGTTCATATGGCCCTATCTTTTACCTTCGCGATCTTTCCGTGATTAATACGTACGAGGGGTATGGTGAATTAGAAATAAAACAGATTTATCGAATATCTCTGTTGTATTCTCATGCAAACGTTTGAAACTGAATGAAAAATTTCACACATACAAAATTTGAAAAGTGTAAAACAATCATTTAAATGAAAAATTCTTGTAAAATGGTTTTAAAATAGACTAAGACTTATAAAGAAGTAACTTTTTCCACTCAAAAATTGCTACCGCGTTAAAGATAGTTCCAAAAAAATTTCGAATTTTTAATAGCTATGTCAGTCATCATAGTAACACTGGAACGTAAAGTGTTCTTCCTTCATGAGTAATGCTAGCAGTAACGTTTAGTCGCCATCGACTTGAAGGGTAATTTATTTCATTAACATTCTGAAGTCGATAAGCCACGGTCGTTTTGGTAAATGCGGCACAACGAGCGAGCGAAGGCGCGCGCATTTGGAAACGGAGAAGGCGGAGTGCGCCTGCTGGAGGGAAAGGATAGTTGTCGTTCTGAATAGACGAAGGCATCAAACGGAGTCTAACAGATGTTCGGTATACCTCCCCGAACTTTCGCGTTTTGACTGTAACATAAGAAATTAATGAAATTCACGAATTGTATTGAATGATTATTAAATTAGTGTCGTCTGCTAGCTGCCGACGGTATCGATCGAATGATAATCAATCGACGTGAGATATATGGCACTTAAAAGTCTCCATAAAGTTTGTACTTGGAAACCTATCACCGCGCTATAGTGAGCAAATTGCAACTAAACTATGTCTGCAACGCATCCGGCCATCAGACTACATAACATTTTATGAAATCAACGAGGCAGGCAACAGTAAGACAAGTTCGAAATCTATCGAGCATATCAAGGAACGTGCTAAAAATTAGCGTTTGATTCAAATGGAACGCTATTTAACGTAGCAAGATGTTCTATCAATAACAGGTCGCTTGTAATTTCCATATTGACCTGCCAACATTTTATTTTATCAGGAAACAAACTCTAAGTAAACTGGTCAGAATTTGAGTATTTACGAAGACTTTTCTGTGACAAATTGTGCGTCTTTTTGTTATTTAATGGAGTAAAGTAAACATAACGATAAAACCTACCTAGTATACAACCATAAACCGAGAAACAAAACTGGAAAAACTCTCAATGAGGTATTCATTGATATTTTTTCTTTACTCTTTTAAAATAGCTAGCCACATGGCACATATGCAATTTGCAGGGCACAGTGTCTCGAGCAGGAGTGGAATTACGGATCCTAACATGCTACAAAAACTCGTTCATCAGGCCACCAATGTAATCAAGATTTTCCAACGTCGTAGCTAGGGTCTATTGTTTCGCAATTTTGGCATCATGTAGATGTGAGTCTGATTTGTAAATCTGCAAATAGTTGACTTTTTCTCGTCACCTCCATTAAATATTCTGTAAAATTAATATCAGAATATGCACATTGTAGTAGCTGAATTGTGTTCAAGAAGGTCGTTTCCTACTCTCTTTCACGTTGCGAGCAATCTGCCTCAGCTGTGAGTAAATCAATGAGGTAAGGTTTATAGCAGTAATGTCTAGCTGTATAATAGTCACTTTCTAAACACCTAGCTTATTTCGAAATAGGGTAAGTTTTGTTGCAAAAGCGGGATCTTATCAATTCATCTCGTTATGTCTTTCAAATGTTCAAATGTTTGTCAGGCTTAAGGGACTTAACTGCAGGGTCATCAGTCCCTAATCATACAAACTATTTGTGAACCACCTTATACTAAAGACACAAACAGCCATGCCCGAGAGGGTATTCGAACCCCCGACGGTGAACGGCCTCACGCATCGTAGCATAGCGCCTCGATGCGCTCGGCCGCTCCGCCGCGGCGTTACGTCTT
Source organism: Locusta migratoria (assembly GCA_026315105.1). Lineage (NCBI taxonomy): Eukaryota > Metazoa > Arthropoda > Insecta > Orthoptera > Acrididae > Locusta > Locusta migratoria. Next base: position 504,294,075 of record CM048746.1, on the reverse strand, counting down.
TAAATTATCCGCTTACTGTCAAACAAAACCATTCCTGCCAACTGTCTCCTGGCAACCTCATAGTAGATGCCATAGCCACCTACTTCTTGAATATCAAGTGACATCACAAACAAAACGACAGAACATTTTCTTAAATGAATTTATCTGTTGTTCTAAAATGATGGTAAACTTTTAAATATTGATAAAACAACTAACATGTAAATTACTTCAAATGTTGTCATCACATAAAGTAAATAATAAATTCTGAAACCGCATCAGCTGTTTTCTAATTAAGATCCTTGGTTTACAGGTCCACGACCGTTTTTATGTTAAATATTTTTCATATGAAAATTCATTACAGAGACCCAACATTCAAATCACTTTCATCTGGCATGGAAATAAAATTTCATTAAATAGGCCCGGATATATGGAACCAGTCCAACAGAAATTATTATTGTCGTTCGGAATAAAATCCAACGAGGTTAAAATGTGGGCAAATAGTCGCGTAATTTTGATTACTTTATTGTCCAAGAAACCAGTAGATTGCCGACGAAGTGAAGGTGTCGAAACTAAAGAAGACCGTCTAAAGAATCGAAAAAACAGATGACGCATTTGTATTTTGTTCATTTTTGCATCAAGTATTACAGGAACGTAAAAAACTTACTAATATGCACAACTACCCACTTTCTCTATTTTGTATCAGTTTCAAGAGGAATAAATTCAAAACATGCTTATCTAAACATAATTTGTCGATGCTTTGGGTACATTTCCATAATAGCTGCTCATTAAGGTAATATACCTTGAATGTGAGACGCGCATAACAAGACACAGCGTAGATACAATCCGTTTCCGAGCTACAGTGCCTAGTATCATTGGACAAAATGATCGTTCGCACTACTTTTTCGTTTTGTTACAAAAAGCTCTCACTGAAAGTTGGTGAGGGTAAGTGGTTGATACCTTACTGTTTCGTGACGGATGGGGCAACGTTCATTTAATGAAATGTTGAAATCTAACAATGTAATTGTTTTAGTCTGTTTGTTTTTACTTTGGGGGGGGGGGGGGTACAATATCAGTATGTTTCACTTCTCTAGTCATTTGCTGAAATTATATCATAATGCTGTTAAGTTTCAAAATATATGAACGCTGGTTTCTGCCTCATTGGACGAATTAAATATCTGCATCCTAAAGTGTGACGATGGAAACTATCAGGAGATTGCGCCTCATATTAACCAAAATCCGCGACTTCCCTCTTGAAGCTCGTATGAGACGAGGGCGATTTCGCGTCGCTTATCGCTACACAGGTCTTCCTAGTACACCTAAGAACTGGCAACATCGTTGCTAATATTTGGCAACACTGTGACAGTGCAGTTACTTCCGCAAGTGGTACTGAGTTGTCTAGCTAAGTTCACTTGACATTCCTCTTCTACTTTCATGACTCATGCTGTATAAAGCCCATGTGATATGAGAGACAGAAATTTAACTTTTTCACTCAAGGAATTTTTTTATTCGCATAGGTGACTTACAGGTTAACTTTCGCGATACGTTAGAGGCTCAGCATTGAATATGTGAGAGACTGAGGGCACCAGCCGGCAGCGTGTGGTTGGCTGTGTGGTTCTGCTCGTGTCTTGCGATGTAACCGAGCTGTGGGTCGGCAGTTCTAATCCTGGTTGGAGACAGTGCGTTTGGCGGTGGTATCCCGTTTTGCTTTGTTTTTATTTTACTTTATACGCTGCAGATTGCAAGAAGATACTCTTTAATGGAATCAGAAGAAAAGCTTTATACAATAAGGCTTCCAGAAAGATCGACTCCAAATTACGGAAATGGTATTAGATGTCTTTTTTGCTTCACCATACAAACGCCTTTGAAGGAATTCGAATTGACTTCCCTCGATGGGAATTTTTACTATTTCCTTAGGACCCACATGCTAGGGGATGCTTACAGAGGAAGTGAACATAATGATTAATATAGTTCGTTCATGCAAAATATCTGCGGTAGAAATGAGACACCTTTCAGTGTGGCTGTGTTGATTTATAACGTGCACTGAAACGTATTCACATAATTTAGCTCATACATTTACCATAAGGAATCAAACAACGGCACTAAACATTATAGTGCAGTTACGCACAGTGTCTTGATAAAAACATATGAAGTGATGACAATAACAAATTACATGAAGGGCTTTTCTGAAAGGAAAAGGATCGCGATTTAAACCAGAAATAAGTGTTAAACTGATTGGATCAATGACTATGAAAATGTTTTGCCTCTCTAATGTATTATGTATTAGTGTAATAGTATGGTCATCATTCAAAATGGGTGGTCTGCTCCGTTGATATCGTGTCTGAAATACACATCGCAACTTTTAGCAGCACATTTTACATATCCAGGGCGATGAGCGGCAGCAGGCGCTGTGGGCAGAGGGCGAGGCAGCACTGAGTAGCGCCACCACCACTGCTGCCGGCGAGGTGTATGGGCCGCGGAGAGCTCTGCCAAGTGCTGCGGCCAGAGGCAACAGTGTTATCGAGCCCAAATGCTATTAACAGTGTATCAAAAAATGAAATACGTTACGCATATGCTTCCCTTACACATGTGGCATCAGTACGCACGAGGAACGTGAATTAAAAATTTTTGTCAACAGTCGGTTTCGATCACTAACACCTTCACATGCAAGTCACGCACTTTACCGCGGGACCACGGATGTAGCTGTCTTACAGAACTTCTAACAGCACACAAGAAGTACTGTATGAACTCCCGCAGTCTACAGTGTTGCCAGATTGTGCAGATAGCCGGACTCAGAGCGAATCAGCGCGGCCACTTTTATTGTCCCATGTCGCGATCGGCTCGGACTTAGGCTCAGCGGCGGCCGGCCGGCGGCCAGGTTTTTTGTCAAAGAGTGTACATGATCTGCATACTGAAGGATTTTCGTGGGAGGTTAAACAGTGTATTCTAAGTCATACATATACAGAGTACACAGGAGAGGACTCAAAACTGCACATTGTGGCAAGCCCTGGGAGACATGGAAAGGTCCATGCGTATTATTTTTGAATCGTATGTAGATTGTTCTTTGAGAAACCAGAGAACTTAACGATTGACCACTGTACGTAACAAGAGCCTTGCTTTGTCATTAAAATGAGTAAATAAGGTTTGCGTGAACTACTGGTTACTCCCTGCTACAAAACCTTGTTCCCTGGCCGAAACTGAGAACTGACTCGCTAAAAATTACTTCAATAACAGGAAGTTAATACTACAGTGGCGAATATACATAGCAGTTCACACTTTATTACACACAGACATGAATAAGCAAGCTACCACAATTGCTGTTATCTTAGAGAGGTGGCTAAGAAAACATTCATGGCGTAACGGAAATTAGAAATAAGAAAAAATTGCATCTGAACTAGTTCTCAGCACTTGTGAAGAACAATATTAAATAAAAGAGGGAAGGTGCTCTAAAACTACAATTTACAGACAACTTACGGATCATGATGAACTTAAACTTGGTTATTCAGATAGAAAACAAGCAAAATGGGGAACCGATTTTGTTAATACAATAAAATGCATCTCTTACAGGGATTAATGTGGACGGTGCCCAGCCTAAATTATACTTGATTTAACGCTACTGGGGGGAAGGATTAACAAACAACACTCATTCCCTCACACAGATGCAATGCCACACCGAAACTCACCAAAATCAGCACGCTGAGACGAAGCGGAAGCAGGCGCTGCTTTTCACCCCGTTTACATGGGCTCCCAAAACCGGATTTCGTAAAACGATTTCCCAATTCCGCTTTTGGTTGATCATTTAAACACTCCAAAATCGATTCTGGAAATCCGCTTCCATCCGGTTTTCCAGTTCCACAATCGATTTTCGTGCCCATGTAAACACAACCGTTTTTGAAGCGTTCTTGGCTTGTCAGATTGTTTTTTTTTTTTTTTTTTTGTTAATAATTTTCGGCAGACATGGAAAGAGTGATATTTTCTAATGTGAAATCCTATACATATTATAAATGCGAAAGTTTGTATGTTTGTTACCGCATCACGCCAAAACTACAGCACTGATTTAGATGAAATTTCATATTGAGATTTCTTATGTCTTGGATTAGGACATAGGCTACTTTTCAAAATGTTTATTCCAAGTTATTTATTTGAAATATATCCATAGAAATACGTAACGGTTGCAAAAAGCTTCTAATATGACATAAGAAGAGTCTTGTATTGAATGTCATGTTTAGCCGCGAGGATTAACGCGTCATGTAATAAATTTTCGTTATTTTGGGCAATGGTTCGGGTCCTGCTATAGTTGTTATTGTTATTTTTCTTACTTTCGAATATACAAAAAGATTCTTGGATACTGCCAAAACGGCTTAACTGATATATAATTACATACACAAGAAATCTGAATGTTGGCGTTTATGCCGCATTCATTTTCATTTGTTGTAACAAATGAAGGAAGTATGTATATAAATTGAAGACTTTAAATAAAATATGCTCTAAGTACCATAGCAAGAAGAAAACATTGACGTTTTGTGTACAATGGGATCTAGATACCAAGCCCTATTTTGTGTACAAAGCGCGAACTGCCACGTATAAATCTCGTACGTAAACTGCAACGAAAGTAGTAGCAAATGCACTCAACAGATGGCAGGCGGTACGCTGCAGTTAACATATGAAACGTTATAGATGTTCGAACATTGTCGATTATTTATAGCATTCGAACGTTTGCATTTAGTTCTTTTGTTGGTTCGCTTTGCATTTGTAGGATCTCAACAGTTCGTTTCTCCGTTAGATGTCTTTTTTATCTCTTTACTTTTCTCTGTTAGGTTTGTTGTTTATTTCGTTACTTTTCTCCGTTAGGTTTGCTGTTTATTTTGTTCCTTTACTTGGCATTTGTTTTCGATTACTGTATTGTTGTTATTGTAGTTCAAATGTTTGTTAAGCTTATGGGACTTAACTACGGGGCCATCAGTCCCTAAACTTACAAACTACTTATTAACTACCTTATACTAAGGACAGCACAAATATCCATGCCCAAGAGGGGATTCGAACCCCCTCCCCCCGGCCGTTATTGTAGTTACTTACTGTCAGGGGTGCCATACCACAAGTTGGAGCTGAAGGTGGGTGTGCCTGTTTTATTGATGCGTAACTTGGATGCACCACGATTATGCAATGGCACCAGGTTACGCATCACGGACCTGAGAAGACATATCGTGCAGGCCACCATCATCAACGGTGGAGCCAAGAGAGAGACTGTATTAATACCACGAATTCCCATCATCCCAACAAACTTGCCATTCCAGGTTAACCGGTTTCAGTTCCCATTGAAAGTGACCTTCTCGATTACTATAAACAAGAGTCAAGGACAAACATTAAAAGTGGCAGGTATTCATGTGGCCACCCCATATTTCTCTATGTAGGCTGCTCCCGTATATAGAGAGTTAGAAATCTCTACGTATACTCGGAGAACATGAAGTCTCGAAACGTCGTTTACAGGGACGTATGGCAATAGATTTTTGGGTCTCCATCCGTTCCAAGACAATTATATATTCCGTGCTAACAATGTCGCAAACAGTCGTGTAGTTATTTATGCCCTTTCTTGGCACTTTAATGTCTGACTATTGAACCGCGGGGAGCAGCTAGTGATACATATTAATGTGAATGTCTGTTCGTAGTACGCTTATCACATCCGAACGACAAGACGCAGAGACTTTAATATTTGTACCGTTACTAATTTATACCTGATTAATGTTTTAGCCACGGTTTTATAGCCATCTGATAAATATTTTGCAATTTGAAGAATATAACGTGAAATGCGGAACAAGAATTACTCTTTGAAAATTATATTTACTCTTTGAAAATTGTTTTATTGCTTGCATTGTTGCTTGAGGGTTGATAATGATAAAAGGGTGGAGTATATTGTAATGGAATGTTATTGGTGTATATAAAATTCTACGTGTGTGTGTGTTAATATTTCGCTCTGCAGCGAAAACTACATAACGCAAACGAATGGTCTGTGTGTAATTGTTGTCCGAAGTCTCCCGTTGTACATCATACCAGTTCCATGCCGATAGCTATAAGGGGGTGGAAGATATGGTGGTTGAAAGTCGTGAAATTATAAAAAAAAATGGGACTGAAGGCCAGCGATGACGTTTGCGACTCTACAGCAAGAAGGTTACATACAGCGAAACGTGATGCCACGGACCATATATTTGGTCTATGTGTGCTACAATGTCTTCAGCTCTTTCTCTGTAAGGATAAGCGTACGAATAAGGAAATATAAGAATAAATAAATAAACCAGTAAAAAAGAAATTTCTTTTAATACATCTCTTTAAAAAAATCGATTTAACGTTTCGCGCATTACATCAACTGATCGATCTATGATATTATTCCAATCATCATTGTTGAATTTCGTGTTCGGATTCTTCGAAACGAGTGATTGGATCTACACTACTTACGTTCCTGATAAATAGATAATCAACCAACACGCGAGCGGAGCCGCGGGTTTAAGCTAGTAAAAGTATAAACATTAGAGTGAACATAAATCTGTGTATTTAAATGAAGGAAAATAGCGTTTGTGCAGACTAAATAAGGAACTGAATCAGCTGTTTTCCAGCCGTCATTTTAAGTGAGCTACGAAATCCGATTCAGGCTATACGATGTAAACACGACAGCGAAAAACGGTTTACGAAAATCGGTTTTCGTCTTCCGGAAGATGTGTTGCATGTAACTTAGTGATTGTGGGAGAAATTCAGCAAGTCGTAGGTAGCACAAAACACAATATACAAAAACACGTTGAAGCTGGCTCTGGTCTGTCATGCCTGTTTTGAGATGGTGCGTATGTATAGCCAAGTTAAGTTACATCTGAATTGGACCGCGAGCAAACACGCAAACGGCGACACATGGCTGTGTTACATGAACGCACTCCACTGAAGGTGAAGTGGCTGAAAATCGGATTCATTGTACAAAATCACGGTGGATTCTGTCAGCAATCGATCTAGGTACTGGTTTTATATGAGAAGTGGCGTGAACTCAGGCGACTAGCTGCAAACACCAGAAGTCGGAACTCAGACCCACGTGGTTGCGAAAACTGATATCATTGAATACATTCAGATTCCGAAAAATAAAGAAAATTAACTACAGCATACAACCCATAGAAATACTTAGAATTATATAAGGAAGCGAATGAAATATAGTTACACACGATAGGGGGCGATTACTGAGACAGATGAGGTCCTGTCTCAGGTAAACCACAAAAATGAAATAATTACAAAGTCGGAAAAATAAAAATAAGAATTATGGGATGCAACCCATAGAAAAGTTTAGAATTACATGAAGAAACGAAAGAAATGCAGCTACACGTAATAGGGAGCAATTACAGAGATGGATGAAGTCCAGTCTCCAAAACTCGTAAAAGTGAAATAATTACAAAGTCGGAAAAATAAAAATAAGAATTACAGCATGCAACCCATAGAAATGTTTAGAACTACATAAGGAAGCCATTGTAGGAAGTTGTACAAGGCTCATAAAGAATTACTGACAAAGACAGAAGGAGTACTACAAGCCGGAGAAAAAAAGCAAAATTAAAAATAGGCGGGGAGAGAAGATCGCGATACATCAGTGGAAATCAGAAGGATATCCGCATAGTTACTTGCCAGATGGGCATGGAACAAACAAAAGTGGAAGTTGATGGCTTTGTTCTATGAACCAGCCACGTGGAACATATGTCACTCATGGAAGGAGACGATGAGAAGATTTTTACAGGCACTGTACAAAAATGAACATGTCACCTATTAGAAATCGGGCCCCACAAAGCTAGAAAGTATTTACACAGAGTTAATACACCGCCACACGATCAACAAAAGGTTTTAACATACCAGACCGTTATCAAACTGCAACCAGAATCACACACACTGCGTGTATCTATTGGAAATCACTGAACTGAAAAACGAGAACACATTTCCACACACGATCGGAGAAAATATTCCAAAAAATGATTCTAAGTTCATGAATCTAAGTTAAACGAGCTAGTCAATGAAGCACTACCATCTCCAAAAACAAGAGCAGAACCACACTTACCTCACCAGACGACCAGCCTAGGGTGATGATCCAGCAGTCATGATGCGGGAAACTGCTACTGGACGCGGGAAGCCACCGGAAGCCAGAAAATTCAAGAAGACAGTGGTGGTAGGGACTGACAGCGAGATTCGTGCTGGAGGGAAGGATCTCTAACTAGCTCGCAACCAAAGGATGTGGAAACCTCTTTGGTAACCTCAGCAGCTATCGACTCTGAGCCAGAGAGAAGGATGCAAAGCGAGTTATCACTCCGCATATTCAAACAGCCATAGATTCTCGCACACACTTAAAGGTAAAACAACTGCACATTCTCACAGAGACAGTGGCATAGCAGATAGGCCGTACTTATGCCACATTAATTAATATAATAATAAATTATTAACATAACAAAATAAGAAAAACCTAGCAATATTAACTAATATTCTAACACATGAAATAAAAATGCTATTCCGCAAGCCTTGAAAAGACGGGTTCAAGTTTTAACAAAATGATAATCTAGCGATATTAAATAAATTATAACTTTACAGAAATATACAGAAAATATATGGAAGAAGACAGACGGTCGTCTTTCAAACTGATACCAAAAATCATCTGTGATGGGATTCCAATACGTTCCAGTTTGTCCAATAGAATCCGTATATGCACATGATCATATGCTCCCTTTACATCAAGAAAGGCTGCGAAAACTGTTTGTTTCTTTTGAAAGCCAGAAGCGATATCCATAGCCATATATGGAAGATGACAGATGGTCGTCTTTCAAACTGATACCAAAAATCATCTGTGCTGGGATTCCAATACGTTCCAGTTTGTCCAATAGAATCGGTATTTGCACATGATCATATGCTCCCTTTACATCAAGAAAGGCTGCGAAAACTGTTTATTTCTTTTGAAAGCCAGAAGCGATATCCATAGCCAGCGTAAACAAATTATCCAAGGTCCCTTTGCCTTTCCTGAAGCTGTATTAAGTCCAAGGCATCAAATTACTGCTTTCAAGCCACCATTCAAGTCTCCTTTTAACCATATGTTCCAGCGTTTTTACCACGCAAGTTGACAACGCAATCGGTCTGTATTTAGAGCCCACATTTGGGTGTTTTCCACATTTCAGAATTGGGATTATAAATTGTGTCTTCCAAGTTTCTATGACATCCTTCTGCATCTATTAGTAAGAATAGAGTAATGGATAAAATTGATGCCCAGACAGCTATTACATGATGTCTTCGTAGCCTCGTTAAGTTCTTCTTTAGAGAAAGGATTAAGTAGCACGTCTTCTACAACCGGAAACGAAAAGTTTGAGACTGGAATTGTAGGAGGAGCAAGCCTATCGATAAATTCCTCTAGCCAAGTATTGGCAGCAGGAGACGGTTAAGGTAATCGATTAGTGATAAAAGCCCTAGTTTTGAACCAAATAGTTGCCATACTAGTTTCATTACTAAGGGAAGAGCAGAATTTTTTCCAACTATCCAGTTTAGCGTTTTTCAGGAATTTCTTAGTTTGTGCACTCACTGTTCGCACTTCTAAGAAGTTATCCAAGGTAGATTTCTAACGATATCTTTTCAAAGAGAGTCTACGCTTGGCAATTTCTCGAGAACATTTCAGAGTCCACCATGGAGGAGAGCGTTGGTTACAGATAGTAAACTCTTTTTTCTTGGGTATGCTGACTTCTGCAGCGACATTCACAGCATTGATTAAAACTTGATAAGCATCTTCAGTCCCTAAGTCCCCAGTAATGTTTGCTATAGTCCTTCGAATGGATCCCAATTAGCTTCCTTGATTTTCCATATACTATTAGCATATCGTATATGTGTAGTTTCCACATTGATATTAATATAGAACTCTATGGGGAGATGGTCAGATCCCATTGAATCTGTTTTAACATGCCAATTTGTTATTTCATTAAAACAGGGGTTGCTAATTGTCACATAAACTGCCAAAGGTCTGCAAAACGATGAAAATACCGTAATAGGAGAGCCATCATTGAGAATCACTAGGTTATGATATTCAATGACATTCATTAAAGTTCTGCCATTTTGGTCTGTTATGTTTCCTCCCCATGCAACGTGATGGGCATTGAAGTCTCCACCTATTATAAAAGGAGGTTGAATCTGTTTTAGTAAATGTCTCCAATCATCTTCCGTGATACTGTTGTGTGAAGCAATATATACCGAGACAACTGTAAAAATTTTACAAACTGCTTGTATCTGCACAACAATTGGTTCAATGTTGACATTGCTTACGTAAATCATCAGTGGTTTATATGTCAATGAATTTTTAACAAGGATAGCTACACCATCCCACCCATCTGGGCGATCTTCTCTCACTCTCACTATGAAGTAATTTTGAAATCGAACATTCTGCCCAAACTTGAACCATGCGGTTCACTAATGAGCAATTCTCGTTGTAAGCTTTCTCTTTTTTTTTTTTTTTTTTTTTTTTGACTGATTTTTCCGTCACTTCTTGGTATAACATAATCAAATAAATTAAAAACACAATTTTTGTGCGTGTTCTACAAGTTGTCTTTTAAAAATAAATTAAAAAACACAGTTTTTGTGTGTGTTCTACAAGCTTATTTTTGCTTACTTAACCGGTTTTCGGCTTATTAGACCATCTTCAGTGTATTTACTGCTGTGTCTGATAAATTTAAAAAAAATTTGTAGAACACACACACAAATTGTGTTTTTTAATTTATTTCTCTGTTGGAATTAACTGATCTACCGTTCCACTGCAGTACTTTTAAAGCCATTATAAATTAGGTAGAGAGTGACTGCCAGATACAAGTTGTCGGATATCTGAATCATTCATGACAGTATTTTGTTTCATATTTTGAATGGCAATACCAATAACATTTATTATCTTATCAATGAGTTCAACATGAGCTGCAGACTGTACTTGATTCAATACCTGGGATTCTTGGTTGAATACGTGGGAATTAGCTAACCTGTGAGCACCAGCAGGATACGGGTTCTGGATTATAGAAGAGTATGGATGTTGAGAAGGATATAACAGGTTACGGTACTGTGACCACTCCCGAACATTATTATTTTTGATTGCTACTGCCTGGCGCCAAAGAGACCTGTAAACAGTGGCTGACTGCCAAGGTACATCAAGGTGCTGAATTCCATCCCCAATTCTGCCTGCATGCTTTTGGTAGATAGCATTGGAAAATGTTAAGAATTTTGAGAGTCTGGAACCTTCAGATATGTTGAAGCAGTTCTGAATGGCGCCAGCATTTTGGCCATAACGTAGACAATTAAAGCATTGTCTGACACTTGGCACGTAAGGATGTACAGAGAATCTGGTACCATGGATAGACACAGATTCTGGTAAAGTTTGAGAGTCAAATGTTAATAAGCACATCTGTAGTGTGACAATTTGTTCCTTACCATATCTCTTCATAAATCTCCGAACATCTATAACAGGTAGCAAGGATTCAATCACCTCCAAAATTTCCGCTTCTTTAAAATCTGTGTCTACGTTTCTGATTACACCCATTTTGTGTACAAGAAAAGAAAGAATGTAAGTTTATATAATTTTGGCCTGCAATACTTCACTGTTTACTAGAAAGTTAGCCTTGTCAGGATTTTTCAGTACAACCTTTACCGTGTTTTTTCCCATGGAAGAAATATTTTGTATATCATTTTTCATTTCTGGTAGTGAAATATGGAGGAATTTCCCTAGAGCCATAGGATGTAAACGACCAAAGTTCTTGTCTTGATTTTCCATATAAACAATATATGGCCCCCTATCTGTGCGTTTGTAGACGTTAACAGACCATGGAGAAGATGTAGCAGGCGTATTGCCTAAAGTTTGTTGATTGGAAGTGAGACCAAGTGTTGTTGTAGACTTCTCCTCCCATTTATCATTAACTGCCAGATGACCCGACTTTCCTATTTTTTATATCTTCTAGATTCGTCCCTGAAACTTTCCCTTGTCGTTTTCCCCCAATATCTTCATTAATTGTTCGTCTCTCTGCCTCAGAAAGCATATCAGAAAAGTTTGTTGCATCTTGAAAATGTAACCTGACAATATTATTCACTGCCTTAGAGAGTGTCGTACCTAAGGAGTTTGCATTCTCTGGAGTCGTTCGCTTTTCTGGCATCACCATTTCTGCTTCTGCTTGGCTTTTCCGTGTTGATATTGTGTCCTGAATAGTTATATACATGTCCTCCTTGTGCATGACATGTACCACATTTGCAACAATCGCGACAGTGAGAAGGTTTCCGGACAACTATCGTTCACTGCCCTCTCCATAATCTCCACTGGACATAGCGGAATCCCACTATGGACCTTGAGAGAGAAAAAATATATGTATTTTTCTCTTTTATTCGCCTTGTAAATCCCTTACGCACGTTGAGTTTATCAGCTGAAACCAAAGGTTTTGAGAATAGACTTTAGCCGCCGACTAACACCTCTCAAACAGACCTAGTGAAATGAGCTTCCGGGCTGCATGAGCTGCAGGGATATTACCTCCTGCAGCCACACTGACGTCATCGGTACCGCGCATGTGCAGTAGTATCTGCTTTGCTGCTGCAGGAAGCTGCTGCCCTGTAGCTCTTTTAACGAACCTAAGCCTAAGATCAGATAGATTAACGGTCATACGTACGGATACAATCATTCGTTTCTTTTTGTCGTTCTGTATGGGGGTAGAACAAGAAAACAAGTAACTAGTAGCAGACGGAAACTGATTACTATCTGCCAAGCATGTTTGAGTGGATTGCGGAGGATGTATGTAGATGTAGAACTTAATTTAGTAAAGTGCTGGGAAGGGAAACGAAATTAAAAATATCAACATCTATTTGTAAGTTAAAATATGTGCCTGTAAACACAGTAAACAATTTATATATGGGACTAAACGGAACCTGTTTACTTTATCGATTGTGGTTTCACTCTTACAATAGGGTATTCGACTGTTTTCTGGAAATCGTTTTAAATTGTTAATTATGTCATATTATGGTCCGAACATGCTTTTTTACCTCGTGGATTTCAGTACTATTTTTTTTAAAAAGAAATGAAATTCAAATAATTTGAAAGTCCGCTAAAACGCTACATTTGAGTCACGTGATGCCTGTGACGTCATACAACACGCTGCTGCTGCTGCTCTCGTACGAATAAACAAATACCTGTATATTGTTTGGGCCGAGGCCTCGTGTTTGGGCGTTAACATTTGCATAATGACCTACAAATATTGCTTAGTTCCGCACTGTACCAATACATCTGTCAAGACTCCAGAAAAATTGTTCTTGCAAGTACCAAAAAATGAGAAGATACGCAAAAAAGTGATTGACACTGGCGCGAAGAGATCCAAATGAAATAGCGGCTACTTCATGTGTGTATTTCTGTGAGGATCATTTTGAGCTAAGTAAACAATATTATTCCATTGGTAAACTAAACTGTTTTTCAGCAAAGGCGTAAAGTAGTATTATGTGTACGTTAATGACCTGATGTTTACATTTGCGAAGTAAAACTTCATAATGTTACACGCCTACGATTTATGTGTAATTAAAGCCGTTTCCTAATATATTTGGTGAAAGAACAACATGAATATTGTTGCAGCCCACTATAAAAGTATAGCACTGATTAATTATCTCCAGTAAGTGCAATTTTATCACCAATAGATCTTAGATAAAATAACGTAAGCCTTTTCTTCTGCACAGGGCTCTACCAAGCAATTTTCATTGCAAGTAAATCACGTTTCAACTGATTAGCGTTTATTTTTTTTTATTTTTTTTTTTTTTAAATTAAGAGATGGGGCTTCGTATGTGGACGAGTAAACGTAAATGGAGTAGTTTGTAGTGTCAAAAGTAGTGACACATTCATATCAAACCAAATCTTGAATATGTAAGGAAAATACTGATTTCCATGGCAGAAAGTTTACACACAATCGCAAACATTCACTCACAAAAACAACAAACCAGAGAAGCGCTGTAATTTCGGCGCTATAAATTTATTCCATCGTGTCTCGCTCGCAATGTTTACGTAAAGTGACATGCCTTTGGCTACGCGAAATGTGCGTTGCCAACCTACGAGCGATATGAAAACACTGCCGACGCAACCCGCTGTCCCTGTTCTAGAATATAGATATATTGTATAACTATACACAAGACGTTTTTTCTGTATTTTTACAGGTTTTGATGTTTCACTTTGCACCAGTATTGAAGTAGTTAAATAAAATTTTTGTGTCCCAGCCGGGTCGCCGCTTTTGTGTCTCGTTTCCGTCGTAGGTGTCGGTGGTCGAGTAGAAAGAGACCGACACAGGAATAAAGGATGCACGCTTGTGCAGGTACGATGGTGAGCAGCCAGTGGGACAGCAGAAACTAGAAACACTAGAGTAAATTAGAACGAGATATATATTTCTTAGAGACTTAGTAATACTTAACTTTTACATAGCTCAGTACTGCAGAATGCTGATACATAGTTGAGCTAGAGGCCTGCCTAGTGCCTATCCGATAGCCAAGTCTTCACTGGTGCCTATCTGATTCCAAAGCGTTAACTGGTTCCTATCTCAGTCCCAAGTGAACAATGCCGTTCAGTGGTGGCCACGAGCGGAGTTGTAGCAGAGGGCGCTCGTGGCTGACCTCGTAAGAACGACGCGCCGTGCGTGCATGGTGGCGGGCGGCGAAAGTAGGTGGCGCGCACTTTATATTTGTGCAACACCAAAAAATTTATCCCTTAACTGCGTTACTGGGTTAAATTTTAGTAACTATCCCGGCGGCCTCCTGTTACTATGTTGGCAACAGATGCTGAATAGCGAGAATCATGAGACGTCGCCATTAGCCAATCGCGTGACAGCGCAAATATTTTGTTGTGAAACCTTTCATTTACGAGGGCAGTTACTTTTACTGACCGGGGTAGGGTACATACAAGAATCATAGAGCAAAAACAGCATTATTTATTTACTTCATGGTCTGTACGATACACTAATCTAGTCATTCTATGTGGTCTGAACATCTGGACAAAGATTTTCTATCTTGTTGTTGATGTTGCCAACATAATCATTCGAGGCCGCTTGGATAGAAGATAAAATTTCACCCTTTATTGCATAATACGGTGACTTCAGATTAAGTCTGCTGAGATCAACAAATAGGGTACTTTTTTCCAATGGCATAAAATATCTCTAGAAATAATTAGCCTTAAAATGTAGGTATGTGTTACTTACAATGTAGTTTTCACGTTTCTTATTTCTGGCGCGTAAAAATTTGGATTGCTTTTAAAGAATGAAGACACCATAATTGCATCAACTTTAGGGAGGTTTCCGCTGTCAGCCTTCACATAACCATCTTCCATTGTGGCATAAAAACTGTAAACGCGTTTAGATCGCGAAAAAACTGAACTTAATGTTGCGAAATGGAGGAAACGTGTACAATAATACAGGTCCGACTTCTAGTTGCCGCGCTGTAAGTGTTCTATGACGTCACCAGTACTTCAGCCAATAACGGAGCGTTTTCGATCACGTGATCTAATCGTGAAATTTGATGATTTTTAAGCTTTAATTACGTAAAAATAACAGATGTTTTGTAAGAATTATGAGCGAAAATGCTGTCTGAATGTTATAATCATTCAGAATAACAACAATTCGAACCATTTTTTAAAACAGGAAATATTATAATAACGTAATAAACAACTCTAGAATGCTAACAAAAATAGTGAAAGGCTTTCACAATGCTTGTTTTATTAATACTCCTAGTGACAGAGACTTATATACAGTACATGGACTACACCTGAATGCAACTGGCAAAGAAGTAATGGCCAAAAGGCTACTAAAATCAGTAATAGCGAATAGGAAAGGTGACAAAACTGCAATAGCACTGAAGTGGAAAGAAACCTAAGCAGATAAAGTATCTGTGCACACAGATAATGAGAATAATTCTGCACGAAGAATAACAGAATCCTTAGAGGTGAACCATGCCTCTGAGGATAGCACTACTACTCAGGGAAATATGATACCAAAGAGAACAGGGCAAAAGTTAGTAGAATCAGTTGATAGAGCCAGAAAGGAAACACCTTACAAGAAAGAAGACCTAGTTGCAGTAAGAAGAAGTGCAAATTATAAGCAGGCTGCAAAACAACCAGCAGTTGGCATACGGCGGTCTACAAGAAGAATCAGCTACCAAAGGACCAGGATTTTTGGTACAATCGACGGCTATTCCACAGAAGAAAGCAGTTAAAGTGAGTCACCGAACAGATCAGGTATGTGACTATCACAGTGCAGACAATCACAATGTGCCAAGCCTAAAAACATTAACAGAGCCTACAATGTCAAAAGCAGTGTCGAATATCTCTCAGATGACTACAGATAAAGACAAACTAATTACTTTTTTTACAAATTAACACGTGTTGCATTAGGAATAAGCTACTAGAACTAGAACATTTGTGTAATGTGGAGAATGTAGATATTATATGTATATCTGAGCACTGGTTAAGCCAAGAGCAAGTAAACGTATTTATTCCTCAGGGATATGTTGTGGGAGACATAATATCTAGAAAAGAAAGAAAGAATGGTGGTGCTGGAATTTTTATCAAAGAAGTTGTAAAATTTTCCAAAATTGATCTATCCTCATATTGTTCTGAACATGATGGAGAGTTCAGTTATGTAAAACTGTTAAATGAAAATATAGTGGTAGTTAGTCTGTATTGAAAAATGTGAATTAGTAGTTAGAAATGTCCTGAAGGGTAAGACTGGAATTCACAGTTTGTACGTTCCACAGCTTGATTATTGTCACTATCCCATTTTTACTTCATCTCTGGTTGACAACGAAGTAAATAAGAGTGATACTGTAGATTTATTGTAGATTTTAATACGATTAAAGAGGAAAAACTTTTCTTAAGACTTTTTTAGAGTGTCTGTAGTAAATTTGAAGTTAGTGTTACCTAGTGATGGACAGTGGACCATTCAGGGAGGGACGGTGTATCGTCGCCCCCCCCCCCCCCCCCGATGAAGATCTTTGATCTCGATGACTACAAAGTGCAGAAGCTCTCTTAAATATGAGCAGGAACAGGGAAATGGATGACGTGATTCAGTTTCAGCTAATAAATAGCCCAATTCCAGAGGATCTACATAAGGAAGACGAAACAAACCAGGATAGTACACTGTAAGATTTCCAGTCTACCAGTCAATCTATTACTGGCACACAGCAGAATCCGGTGAGTAACGTTCCTAACAAATTACCAAGACGAACAGAAACCGATTTGCAGACTAAAAGGATTCGAATGTTACTAGTGAAGAATTGTCATACTTCACACAATTCAGTACATTCGATACATCCAACTTTTGGTGTTCTACAGTGAGTTGGAAGTAGTAATCAGAATGTTAGTGAATTGGATATAAATGCTCAGAACCCTAATTTTTCTAGCAGAAACGACACATACTAAAATAACTCGGATCGTAGACCTTTTATAATTATTGTAGAAAGTGCAGAAAAATCTATTGGTAACTTACACCCAATGAGCATACGGAAAATAATAGATTAGATTAGATTAGTGCAGGGTGACAGCCAAAGAACATATTCTTAACATTGCCAAAGCAGGGAGAAATCGTGTAAGAATTGAAACAAAATCTGGGTTAGTAG
Organism: Locusta migratoria; assembly: GCA_026315105.1. Classification (NCBI taxonomy): domain Eukaryota; kingdom Metazoa; phylum Arthropoda; class Insecta; order Orthoptera; family Acrididae; genus Locusta; species Locusta migratoria. The sequence continues at coordinate 504,276,468 of CM048746.1, read as the reverse complement.
CCAATAAACTGCTTGATAGTAAATTATGGATGGAGACGAATTTAAAAGTGTTCATTCCAAAGAGCGTGATACAAAAACGAAGGCTTATTAGGGATGTTGATACTCACTAAGGAGGAAATATTGCAGGAAATCCAAAGTGTTGCCCCTGTGTTACATGTGAAACGGTACACAAAAAAGTCTCAGAATGGAGAAAATTACCCAATTCCTGTATGTGTTCTAACATTCCGAACACAACATCTTCAACAACATGTTTCAATACTAGGAATGCGCTGTGCAGTACAACCGTTTGTTCAGTCTGTTCTCCAATGTTACAAATGTTTACAGTTCAATCACTCCAGTGCTCAATGTCGTGGAATGCTACACTGTGCAAAATGTGGCAGTGCGCATGAAGTTTCACATTGTCAGAGTACTACATTAAAATGCGTATACTATTCTGGTAATCACTATTCAACTGATCAACTGATCAGTGCTGTCCTGAATTTGAGAAATGGGCAGACATTAAATACATTATGGCAATGAATAACGTTCCGTTACAAATGGCAATAAAACAGTATCAAAATAGAGGCTATTCTCAGGCTGTGCAGAATCTGGTACTGGATACAAGAAGTCAAAAACAGTTCCCAACACGTCCGCAAACAAATGCCCCATATGGGACAACAAATTTACAATCCACACGCCTGATCAGTGAATTATCAGTACAGGGAAGCACATGCATCACACCTGCCACATTTTTATCTCCGCCTCCCCCTCATCCTCTACAGCCGCTGCAGACTAATCAAACATCTACTGACCACCAACAGCTGAAACCTTGTACCGTAGCTCCGCTCTCCAGCACCCCGCCACATAACTTACCTCAAAAGCCAGCACATAAGTCACGCGTCTCTTCTGAATTTAAAAACCATTGGATACCAAACCAGCATGATATAACGGCATGTTCTGGTAATCCTTTTCGACCACAATACCATAGGTTATACGACAAAGTGCCGATTACTGAACAATTGTTAAATCACATTTATACCATAATACCATCTACCATAATACCAGTATCAGATAACTTATTCTTTTGATGCTCACTTCATCTTCTGTTCTAAATGGTTAACGCTATTAAACGAATATTACAGTGGAATGCACGTTCGGTGAGATCTTATAAGGAGTCTCTACTTCAGTGCCTTAAGGCACTCGACGTTACAGTTTGTGTTCTTGTAGAAACATGGTTGCATCCATCTCAGCATGTTTCAGTTCCTGGATATCACCTGCTACGTAGTGATTATGAGGATGGCTATGGGGGTGCTGCTATCTTAATTAAACATGGGATTGATTACACGCCAATACACCTAATTCTTGTGAGGAGAGTATCAATGAAATAGCTGTTACTTTAAGGATTGCAACGTCTTGTCAATATACCGACCATCAGACAAGAGTGTAACTTCTGAACAATTGCGTGGTTTGATCGACAGTATTGAGCATCCAAAGATAATAAGAGGTGATCTCAATGCGCACCATTCCCTACGGGATCCATCCTATACTGACAGAATAGGAAGACTACTTGTGGATATAATAGAAGAGGATAATCTTACAATACTGAATGATGGAACACCTGATGTAACAGAGCACTGATTATACAACGAGATGACAGATATATAGGACCCCGGTACACGAGCAAAGATCTACCACAAGGTTCTATTTTATCTCCGTTATTGTTTAATCTATATACTGCAGATCTCCATTCTCTTATGCCAAACAGTTGTAAAGTGATACAGTAGGCAGATGATATCTGCTTTTATACTACACGCAGAAATCTCATGGAATGTCAACTTCTAATGTCTGTTGCTATGGAGCAATTTCACAATTTGTTGAATCGCAACTCCTTGGAAATATCTCCAGAAAAGTCAGCAGTTTGTATTTACACGCGTCATAGATAGCAGGCACATAAAACAATGTCATTGGGTCCTTTTCAAATGCCTGTTTTACAAGTTGTCAAATACCTTGGCCTCTTTATTGATCAAAAGCTCAAGTGGTCTACGCATGTGAAGTACATCATACAGAAATGTGAAAAGGCTATTAATGTTCTTCATTCAATTACATGAGATGGGTGGGGTGTCGACCCCAGAGTATGTATGACTCTTTATCGTGCATTAATTCGACCACATATGGATTATGGATGTATTTGCTATAGATTGGCTTCTCATTCTGTTCTGCAAATGCTTCACGGGTGCCAATTTAAAGCGATAAGATGCTGCCAGGGTGCCTTCGTATCAACTCCTACAAATGCTCTATTTGTTGAAGCTAATGAACCTCCACTAGACCTCAGAAGACAGTACATTGGATCAAAATACTTACACAAAGGAGCTCAATTTGAACAAGAGCATTTGCTCTCGAGGATTCGAGCGTTGTAAGAGATATGTTTTACTAGTAGATACTGGCTTAGGAAGAAACTCCCACCACAAGCATAGATCTTTTATGATATTTTACCACAGTGTCACAGAATCGCAACAGTCTCGCACCGTCTAGTTTTCAAGACCCATTAATGGAATACAATGATAGAATTAGATATTCAAACGAATGTTTCTTACATGGAACCCTACATGGATTCGCTTCTGTTGAAGAACTTCTTATGTGATTGGGAAAATGTGCTCCACATTTACACTGATGGATCACATTCTAAAGAGGGCTTTGGAAGCACTTATTACAACGAACATACACAATACTATGAAAAGTTCCAGCTCCCACTGGAAGCTTGTGTACTTACAGCTGAGCTCACTGCATTACTAGAGGGACTCAAATATGCTGACGGGATGGACCATAATACAATCATTATTCTATCAGACTCGCAATCAGCACTATTGCTCATACAGAATCATGCTATAAATAATACCAACAACTACCTGGTGTACCAGATATTAGACCACATTGGAGCCTTACATGGTTAAAATAAGAAAATCATTATGGTGTGAGTCAAGGGACATCACGGCATTAAGGGCAATGAAATTGTCGATTATCTTGCCAAGGATGCCATTCATCATGGGACGAAGTTTTACCATCATGTTCCTTATACAGACCTTCTACGCGATGGCAACATGGCAACATGGCAACATGGCAACATGGCAACATGGCAACATGTCAGAACCTTATGAACAATAAGTAGCAACTATCAGACCAACTGAGAGGAAAGCATTATGTGAATATTCAACCATGTATTCCTGCTCGGCCTTGGAATTCTCTCGGCCTGTTCAATAGAAAATTTTTAGTCACAATGTTTTGACTTGGATTTAACCATGGGCGGTTCAGGCAACATTTGTGCCGACTGAATCTCATTGTCTCGCCCCTGTGTGAGTGTGGCACAGAGGAGGATGTTGATCACATTGTTTTCGGATGTTCACAAAGATATGATGCAACAACTAAATTTTTACAGTACTTGGTGCAAAACAGATATCACCTACCTACTAGTGTGAAGACGTTACTGGCAACACAAGATATATCAATGTACAAACATTTATATCGGTTTTTGGCAACTGAGCTCATAAAGATATAATTTTTGTGTTTAATTAATTCATGTTTTGTAACTTTAATATAATTTATAAATGAGTATTGTGCTTGTCTAAAACTGTTAATTGAATTCAAATATGTATTAAAGATTGGCTGAATGGATTACCCCAAAGGCCATAAAAAACTAGAATTGCAATCTGTGGTGATTTTAACATAGAAATGGCAAACACACAAAGACAAGTATCAAGGACATTCATTAATATGCTAAGATCATTAGGCCTCTACTGTACAAATAACAGTGCCACATTGAAGAATGCCTGCCTAGACAATATTGTTGTTAACTTCCATAGGGAAGATTTTACGGTACGACTTGCAGGAGGGGGACCAGATGATCATGAGCCAATAATCCTCAGACTCTATAAAAGCAAACCAGTTAGGCCTAATATGGAAGAACCCAAAGTAGTACTCACTATAGGACAAAAGGAAGAGCATATAAGAATGTTTAGTGACAAATTAAGTAGCACGAACTGGGACTTTGTATATGATTGTCAACCTGGTAAAAGGAAAGCAGAATTGAAATTTGACAACTTCTTTAATAAATATATAGATTTATGGTATTCTTGCTCACCAAAAAGAATAATCAAGCATCCACATACACCACAATATAAAAGGCTGAACTGGTTTACTAAAGAACTAGCAGAAATCGGAGGAAACATGCTCTTGCTATTCAATATGCATATGAATACCTATCCCGAGAAAACAGAAAAGAGTGAGAACATTTACGAATCATATCTCAAATGCAAAAAATGTACAAAGCTAGGCTTATTCTTGCAAAGAAGCTAGCAGTTGAAAACTATATTGAAAATGCACCCAATGAATGTAAGGCAGCATGGCAAGTAATAAAACAAAACAAAATTCCACACAAACATCTTTACTTGACCCTGAAGTATTAAATCATTACTTTTTAAATACTGTCAAAGAAATAAGAAACAGTATTTAAACTACAAATTCAGTTGCAATGGACATGGTTGGAGCATCACAGTCAGCTGAGCAGGTATTTCATTGGAGTGCTATGACATCTGGTGATATTATAAAAGCTATATGTAAATTTTCAAGCTCTAGACGTATGGATTGTTACTGTTATAAAATTACTTAATCAAAAAGACAATACACTCCATCTCTGGTCCATTAGCATTTATTTTTAGATGTTATAAATTCTTACTTAAGCAACAGAAAACAGTTTGTATCAGTCAGAAATGTAAATTCTTCCTTGATGGACATCACTGCAAGAGTTCCACAAGGATCTATTCTTGGACCATTCTTCTTAATTGTGGCAATCAATGATTTACCTCAAAAAATAGGCCACACAATCGTGTACTATGGGTGATGACACAATACTTATTACCACACATCAGAACAGCACAGATCTGACTAAACTAACAAAAGAAAATCTTGATAGGGCTCTAGACTGGTTTTCAGCAAATAAACTTCTATGTAACCAAAATAAAATTCCAATAACTGTTAATGGGAATGTCTAAAGAAGTAGAGGATAAATTTGCAATACTTCTAGGTATTCACATAGACTCCAAACTTGGATGGGAGGAACATGTAAAAGAATATCTCAGGTAGCATACCTCTTTATGAAACTCAGTGAGGTAGTGAGTGTGGAGTAGCTCACAGTGACATACTTTACGTTGTTTCAGTCCCATATTTCATATGGTCTGATTTTATGGGGACACTCCTCTCACATTAAGAATAAATGTGTATAAGGGGCTGTGTGGAACATTGTTGTCCTATTTTCATAAGACTAAGAATTCTCGCAGTGATAAATTTATACGTCTATATGTCTGTGCTCTATATTAAAAACAACATCTCAGAATACATTGCTAGGGGACAAATGCATGAACACAATACCAGGGCTAAGAATAACTTAGATATACCAGGACACAGGTTGTCAAGGACTAGAAATTCGCACAAACTTAACCCTCTGATATTCTTTAACAAATTACCAGCAGAGGCAAAATCTATGGACATAAACATGTTTAAAGTGAACTGGTACAGTTGGCTATCTGATCATCCTTTTAAGGCCTTAAAGAATTTCTAGAGATACTAGAGAAGGATATTAACATTTAACAGTTCTCTGTAATTAACAGACCCCATGATTACAGAATAGTATAGCTTAAGACATTATTATCTAATACTCTCCTGTGAATTTAATTATTTCCATGTTTATATGCATGATGTGTCTTATTGGCATTAGATTACTTTATTATCTTGTATTTAATACTTCATCTTGTATTATATATTCCAATGTCAAAACCAATATCATTGTACAATGATTTATGGTGAATAAAATTCTTGATTCTTGTTTTTCTCCTTCATTAGTGCTGATTTTTTCATTTAAATATTATTCATTTAAAATCTATTGTAACATCTAAATAATTTTTTGGTTTCACATATCTGATTTCGCTTTTAGAAAAACACTCAATGGAAAACATATATAGGTAGTCATGAAGATTTGCAATTTACCACTAAAACAAATCGTAATAATAAAATAAAGGCGGACTGATGAAAACTGCAGTTTTGTTCCCCTAAAACACATAACAGACCAACCAGGCAAAAAAATAAGCACAGAGTTGCCTGTAATCCGTGTAATTGCCTCATGTAAAATGAGTGAGGGCAACGAAAATATGTCAACTTCCAATGTTAGCAGACGACCTATTGGTCAAAACTTTCTTTCGTTGACGTGACGTAACGGCTGTGTGTGATGGTCTGGTGATGCAAACTGAGAATATCGCTTTAGGAAATGCATTGTGGACAGCAATGTCTTGACCATTGATCTCTATCGACGGAACTTGACGTAACATGCAGTGACGGACTAAGGGCGGGGGAGGGGGGGGGGGCTCATCTTGGGGGGGCCTCCAAGTACCGGTACCTTAAAATGACTTTTTTTCTTCGGCCTCCTAATCTAGAAAGCTATTTTTTTAGATTGTCCCTTGCCTTCGTCCTGGGGGGACCTCCAAATCTAAAAATAATTTTTTATAGTAATACATATATTTCCAAGTAAACAGGGGGCCCTGAATTTCTTTTTCTGCCACCCCAGGCCTCCGACAGCCTTAAGCCCATTCTACATGGGAAGTAGGCGTAATAGGATGGATCCTATTCTCACACGTATGACAGTGCTTCGCGCATGCGCAGATGAGCGAGTGGGGAACCCTGATGATGAATGGACCCAAGTCGCGAATTTGTTTGAGAAATGTGTGCTTGTCTCCTGTCTAGAGGAACGCGATTGTTCGACTCATTCACTCCATTTACATGGGATCCCAAAACCGAACTTCGTAAACCGATTTCCCAATTCCGCTTCTGGTTGGTCAAGTATACACTCCAAAATCGATTCTTGAAATCCACTTCTGCCAAGAGGTTCTCCAGTTCCACAATAGATTTTCATGCCCATGTAAACGCAACCGTTTTTGAAGGGTTCTTGTTTTATCAGATTATGTTTCCTTGTTAAGAACTTTCGGCACTATGGACAGAATTATATTTTCTACTATGAAATAAAAGTATAAATATTAGAGTAAGCATGAATCAATGTATTTAAGTGAAGAAAAATAGCCTTTGTGCAGGTAGTTTACACGACGATCGAAAGTTCACAAGAAAGATAACTGCCTGCTGCAGCGCTCAAAGGGTACTAACTCGGTATTAATGACGTGCGATCATACAGGCTTGGTTGCGTTAATAGTATAAACTTCCATCTACACGTCTCATTACAACTAACAGCGGCGCCTGTGCAAGAATACGGGCTTATTCCCGTTGTGTGTATGTCATAGCTGATAATATTCAGCTTAAGAAGCTTACACTGTCGGCGGTTGCAGGAGCTGCGGCAATGTTTGTTAGAACACTACGGTGAAGAGGAAATAGAAGTTGGATGTGTCCTTGGTTGAGAGGAAGAGACGAAGAATGATATGTGTACTGCATGCAGGTAATGAAGTAACTCATACCAGAGGACCCCTTTGAATATATATATATATATATATATATATATATATTGAGCGTTTTACCAAGTTGCTTTTATTCGTCCAAAGACAAAAATACGGCGATGAGAGAAAGAGATAATTTCATCAAGCTGAAGGTACGAAATACTATTTACACTTGAATTACATTTTCAGCTTTGTTAAAGTTATGCTTCATTTACTTCCTGTAATTGTTATTTTTTGCAGGTTTGCTATAAAATTACGGTTTCTGGCGAGAGGAGAATCTTTCGAAAGCTTAGCCTTTGCAGAAAGAATTTATGTACCGACTCTTACAAATATTGCTGTTGAAGTCTGCACAGCAATTTCAATTTCCGATCCATAATGGGACATCAGTCAACTAAATTTGCTTTTAGAATCACACTTTCAAGGTTATGTGCAACTGACCTTCTGACATGCTAAAAATTACAGAATTTTAAAAATATGAAGTTCATCAACAAGATGGATTCAAAATTCATTTAATTCTACACTTTTCTGTTATTTTCTTCACAAATAACAGTCATTGTACATTCTTACAATAGAGAGGATTTTCTGCAGCAACGCTGTATGCCTCAGACGAAAGCACAATTCCTGCTCTGTTCCACTCCACTGATGCAAGATGTATCACCCCAACAAAGCAAGCAATTTCGCTAAGGACGCGGCTATTTCCACCCATAAACATGAAAACCACTCAACCAATTCACTTCATCTACATGTACATAGATACTCTGCAAATCACATTTACGTGCCTGGCATAGGGTTCATTAACCACTTTCATAACTTTTCTCTACCGTTACATTCTCTAATAGCATGCGGGAAGAAAGAACACCTTAATTGTTCCGTTTTCAATCTGATACCTCTTATTTTATTGGGATCTCATGTCTCCGAAAGTAGGTGGGTGTTAGCAAAATATTTTCACATTCAGAAGTAAAAGTCGGTGATTGAAACTTCGCAAGCTGATCATGCCGCAATGAATGACGTCTTTCTTTTAATGATTTCCATCCCAATTCATGCAACATTTCTGTGACGCTTTCCCCACCCCGCCCCCCCGTAACGTAATAAAACAAAACGAGCTGCCCTTCTCTGAACCATCTCAATGTCTTCCGTCAGTCCCACCTGGTGAGGGTCCCACAAAGGGCAACAGTACTCCAGGAGAGGACGCACAATTGTGATGTACATCTACATCTACATACGTACTCCGCAATTCACCGTAAGGTGCGTGGCGGAGGGTACACTGTACCACTAATAGGCATTTCCTTTCCTATTCCACTTCCAAATTGAACGAGGAAAAAAAGAATGCCTATATGCCTCTGTACGAGCCATAATTTCTCTTATCTTGTCTTTGTGATCTTTACGCGAAATGTAAGTAGGCGGCAGCAAGATCGTACTACACTCAGCTTCAAATTCCGGCCCTCTAAATTTACTTAACAGAAATTCACGAAAAGAACGTCGTCTTTCTTCCAGCGATCCCCATTTGAGTTGCCGGAGCATTTCCGTGACACTCACGCATTGGTCGAACCTACCGGTAACAAATCTAGCTGCTCGCCTCTGAACCGCCTCTATGTCTTCCTTCAAACTGATCTGCTGCGGGTCCCAAATACTTGAGCAATACTCAAGACGTGGTCGTACAAGCGTTTTGTATACGCTGTCTCCTTTACAGGTGAAGTACATCTTCCCAAAATTCTCCCAATAAACCGAAGTCGGCTGTCTGCCTTACTCACAACTGTCCTTACATGCTCGTTCCATTTCATATCGCTCTGCAATGTTACGCTTAGATATTTGAACGACGCGACCGCATCAAGTCTCTTTGGTAGAGCTGGTGCATCTTCGAAGCATTCTGTCAATGAAACGTAACCTTTGGTTCGCCTTCCCCACAATATTTTCTATGTGTTATCTCCAGTCAAAGTTGTTCGTAATTTTAAATCCTAGGTATTTGGTAGAATTTACGACCTTAAGATATGACTGATTTATCGCGTAATTGAAGTTCAGCGGATTTCTTTTAGTGGTCATGTGTATTACTTCACACTTTTCTTTATTTAGTGTCAATTGCCAATTTTCGCACCATGTAGATATTTTGTCTAAATCGCTTTGCAGTTGCTTTTGATCCTCTGTTGACTTCACTAACCGATTAACGACAGCATCATCCGCGAAAAGTCTAAGCCCTTTTTAAACGATGAACGAAGGTGAACAAGATAGATAATAGGATAATAGTCTACTGAAGCGCTCCTAGCGTACTAACCCTGAACTACAAACTCAAGGAAGATCTTGTGGCAGCGTGTTTAGACGATAAACGTACAGTAATCGAACAGTAATACCCGATTTGTTATGTACGAAGTCATAGTTTAATACTGGAAATGAGAAAACAACCGTAAATGTTATTGACGGCCAAAGAAAACCTTGCAATCGATGTTTTTGGTCAACTTAGTGTGGTAAAGTTCTGGGAAGTGAAACAACATTTCAAACATTCACATCTATTTTCAAGCTTGTTTAGTCCCCTCAAAACAACCAACCAACCTATTTTCAAGCGAAAAAAATAAACTTATGAACACATCAAACAATATTTATAAGAGCGTAAATAGACCTTCTTTACGTTATCTACTACGATTTGCCCAATGACATTGATAATAACGTCATGCACAACTGAATTTTTGTCTTTCATTTGGACTGACTTTTTCATTTAAAATGCTATTTAATGAAAATTGCATCATCAAATTACAATCTTATTCAAATAAACAATTGGTTTCAGTCTTTTCTGTTACGATATTGCAAATCATAAACCATTTTTCGGTTTCAGTTGTACGACCTCGCTTTTCGGTGGACAATAATTGAGATAAATATTTAAGTCGTCATGAAACATTTTCAATTTACCGCTAAACCAAAGTATAATAATAAACTAAAGATTAATAAGACAAGTTTGCGTGTAAACCGTGTAATTGTCGACTACAGTATGAAAATCGCATGACGAAAATAGGTTAACTTCCGATGCCTGCAGACGACCATTCAATCAAAACAATCTTCTTGAGAAAGTTTAACGTGACGTTGACGTTAGGTGACGGTCTGGTGACGGACAGTGTGAAGGCCGTCATTAGACGTACATTTTGTAATACTTTCTGATCATAAACTTCGACATAACGCAAAATATACGTAAATACGTAGGAAATGGCGGACTAACTGGAGCGGCGACCGCAGCAGATAGCTGCTAGCTCGCGCATGCGCAATGAACCCACTAGTACCGAATTTAGAATTATTTCTTTATCGCTATAATTATCGCGCTTCGATACTAGCGCGATCATACTAGTGCAGCCGTTCAAACGACTGACGGCTGGCATTAACGCAACTTGTTAGCAATCTATTACAAGTTCATTGATCGTTTAAAATGGGCTTAAGGGATCTATTCAGATTGTCTCCTAAATCGTTTATAAACACGAGGAAGTGTAGGGGACCTATATCTCTTCTCTGTAGAACGCCAGATATCACTTCTGTTTTATTCGATGAATTACCGTCAATTACAATGAACTGTGTTCTTTATGATAGGAAATCATGAATCCAATCTCACAATTGGGGAGATATTCTATTAAAACGCAATTTCATTAGAAGCCGCTTGTGGAATTCCAGTGTCAAAAGCCTTCCAGAAATCCAGAAATAGCCTGGAATCGATTTGAGATCCCTTGTCGATGTCACTTAACACTTCATGTGAATAAAGGGCAAGCTGTGTTTCGGAAGAGCGATACTTTCTGAATCCGTGTTGACTATTGGTTAATAGATCGTTCTCTTCAAGGTAGTTCATAATATTCGAACAAAGTATATGTTCCAAAATCCTACTGCAAATCGATGTCAGTGAGATTGGCTTGTAATTTTGGGGATCACTCCTATTGCCTTTCTTGAATATTGGAGTAACTTGGGCCACTTTCCAGTCTTTGGGTACGTATCTTTCGCTGAGTGATCGGTTGTAAATGATAGCTAAGTACGGAGCTATTGCATCAGCAATACTCTGAAAGGAATCAAGTTGGTATACATTCTGGCCAGGAAGATTTGTTTTTGTTTAGTGACTTAAGTTGTTTTACTACTCCAGGAACATCTACTTATAAGTGAACGAATTTCGGAAAGCTGTGTTTAGTAATTCTGCTTTAGCAGTACTGTCATCGGTAGTATTACCAATGCTATCGCGTAGTAAAGGTATTGTTTGTGTTTTGCCTCTAGTGTACTTCATATATGACCAGAATTTATTTGGATTTTCTGCAAGATCAAGAGACAGGATTTCGTTGTGGTAACTACTATTAGATTCTCGCATTGGAGTCCGCGCTAGGTTGCGAGTTTCAGTAAAAGATTGCCACTCTTGAGGAATCTGTGACCTTTTAAATTTTGCATGCGTTTTTCTTTGTTTCTGCAACAGTGATCTGACCTGTTTTGTTTACCACGGGGGGGGGGGGGGGGGAGGGGGGGGGGGGTCAGCCCCCTCTTTTATTAATCTTTTTGGTATAAATCTCTCGATTGTTACTGATATTATGTCTTTGAAAGTAAGCCACAACCGATCTACACTCGCATTTTTAGTTTTGAAAAACTGCTTTATTGAATAGATGTATTTTTCGTTTATTTTTGGTGCATTTGGGAATTTCGACATTCAGTCTTGCTAGTACAATTCGATGTTCGCTAAACCCTGTATCTGTTTTGATGATCTTCACTATCTCTGAATTATTTGTTGCTAGGAGATGAAGGGTATTTTCGCAACCACTTACTATTCTAGCGGGTTCATGAACTAACTATTCAAAGTAGTTTTCAGAAAAAGCATTCAGAACTAGTTTGGATGATGTTTTATATTTGCCGCAGGTTTTGAATACGTAATTATGCCAAAATATTGAGGGTAAATTGAAGTCGCCACCGATTATAACAGTATGCTTCAGATACCTGTTTTAAATGTGATTCACGCTTTCTTTGACCATTTCTGCAACTGCATCGTCTGAGTCAGTGGGCCGATAAAAAGATCCAATTATTAATTTATTCCGGTTGTCAGGTATAACCTCTACCCATACCAACTCACAGGAAGTATCTGCCTCAATTTCGCTGTAGGATAAACCGTTTGTAACAGCAATAAACACGCCACGCCCTTTTTTATTTATTCTATCCTTTCTGAAGACCATTCGGCCCTTTCAAAAAATTTCGGCCGAACTTATCTCATGCGTCCACCAGCTTTCAGAACCTATAACGATTTGTACCTCAGTACTTTCTATCAGCGCTTGGAGCTCTGGAACTTTCCCAATACAGCTACGACAATTTACAACTGTTATACCAATAGTTTCTAGGTCTGCTTATCTGCTTACTTCCTGTGTCTGACCTGCCCCCTTCGAGACTGAAACCCATTTTTTTTTATTCCCGAGGCCCTCTAACCTAAAAACCGCCCAGTCCACACCACACAGCCCCTGCTACCCATGTAGCCGCTTCCTGAGTATAGTGGACTCCTGACCTATTTAGCAGAACCCGAAAACCCACCACCCTTTGGCGCAAGTCGAGGAATCTGCGGCCCATACGGTCGCAGAACCATGTGATCCTCTGATTCAGACCCTCCACTTGGCTCTGAACCAAAGGTCCGCAGTCAGTCCTGTCGACAATGCTGCAGATGGTGAGCTCCGCTTTGATCTTGCAAGCAAGACTGGCAGTCTTTACCACTTCTGATAGCCGCTCAAAACCAGAGTGGATCTCTTCCGATCCAAAGCGACACACGTCATTCGTCCCAACATGAGCCACCACCTGCAGCTGGCTGCACCCTGCGCTCTTCATGGCATCCGGAGGGACTCGTTCTACATCTGGAATGACTCCCCCCAGTATGCACACGGAGTGCACATTGGACTTCTTCCCCTCCCTATCAGCCATTTTCCTAAGGGGCCCCATTACCCGGCAAATGTTGGATCTCCCAACTACTAACAAACCCACCCACTATGTTTGCCCGGATCTTGAAGGCAGAGGGGCGAGTACAGGACAAGCGACACCATCTGCGTCAGGAACATCCTCTGCCACAGACATCGCCTCGAATCTGTTGGCAAGACTAACCAGGGGGCCTCCACTTTGGTTCCCCCGGGAAGTCTTACGCCGCCTGATACGCACTGAGGAGACCTCCCAATCCACCACGGATTGGGAGGCGACCCCCTCGCGGGCAGTGAGTGGGCTGGCCACAGCCACAGACCGATCGGAGGGCACAACAGATGCACAGGGCGTCTGCTGCATCCCGGCGAGCGGCCCACAACAGCGGCGCCCACCCACCGCAGTCTCAAGCGTTGCCAGCGAAGCCAACGCTACCTGAAGCTGCAAGCGAAGAGTCACCAACTCTGCCTCCATCCGTTCGCAGCAGTCACCCACCGCAGTCTGAAGTGTTGCCAGCGAAGCCAACGCCGCCTGAAGCTGCGAGTGAAGAGTCACCAACTCGGCCTCCATCCGTTCGCAGCAGTCACAGTTCCTAGCCATTCTAAAAACCTATGTTTCTTCCAAGTAAGTACGTCTGAGGATACAGAAGTTTGATAAACAGTGACCTTCGAAAAATATGAACCTAACACTAAACTGTTTATTACTGGCGAATCTGACAAATAAATACGTGAGCTAATAAATCAAAAGGTCAACAACTGAATTGACAACTTAATAAATAAATACGCAAGCACACTAAAGTATAAAGAGCTGAAAATAAAGCACACGTGACAAAAAAATAAGTCGCTTCTATTAAGAAGCCGGTTACCGTACAATGTAGAGCTGCTGCTGGTCAAATGTGCACTGGCAGGTGGTAACTGCGCACCTTCTGCGCATGCGCACCCACTTCGCTACTAGCGAATTTAGAACCTGTCCTAAGGCATACTAGCTAGTTACGAAACGCCATCTGCGCTCACGAAATGCTAGTAGTTCCGCGCTTACATCGCAAGATGGCGCGCAACGTGATCTGTTCATTACTAGCGCGATCATTGTGTAAACGGGACTTAGATCAGGATCTGAATCAGTTGTTTTTCAGCACCCATTCTAAGTGCACTAGGAAATCAGATTCATGCTATATCATGTAAACAAGACACGGTTTATGGAATTCGGTTTTCGTCTTCCGGAAGATGTGTTGCATAAAAATTAGTGATATATATAGTGATATATGTTACAGATGAGCAGCAATAAAATTCTATATAACATGGGTACAACTTGTATTAAGAACTGAGTTATAACTATTAATAAGAAAGCCAAACAAACTTGAGCAAATGTAAATGAAGACATTTTCACTGATTTTTGTGACAGATCTCTACAGAACAATGTCATACTGACTTCAAAGTACAGTTTTGTGTGTGTTCTACAAGTTCGTTTCCACTTAGCCGTTTTTCGGCTTACATGGTCATCTTCAGTCTTAAAAGTAACAGGAAACGAGCTATTTGAATAAAAGTCAATATGATGGTCTACCAAGAAGCGACGAAATAATCAGTCAAAATATTCAAATTTGCATTTGCTTTAAATTTATTTTGGTTACATACTAAGATCTATATCTCTGTACCCAACACAAATTGCAAACACGTTATATGGCTTTTGTATTGCAATTCATGTTAATGACCATCTTCTAAAATATTTGCTGTTTCTCCTTGAACATGCTGCAGGTGAATTGTTTGGTGTCATTCAGCATTATTTGAACCTTTATCTCAGTGAACGGTCTATATATCGACAGAGTTTCATATACACCTGAGCTTGTTCATCATATCATGTGGCCTGGAAATATTTAATCACCTTTTACAATGAGGACTTTACACATATGAACGACATAGTTTCGCATGAACTGCACGAAAGCAAATAGTTTCACAGCACAGTCTGAAACAGAAATAAATGTCACAACCATTACTATAGTCACAATACATCTGACAGTCTCGAAAAGTGATCTTAACTCGGCGATTCATTTGCTCTAAGTTGGCAACAAATGTGGTAGACACATGAAGCAGACGACTCAACAAATGCATACCGAGTAAACACTTCTTTGTAGTTCGATAGTATATTGCAAGTTGCGCTGCAGCTCACAACGACCTTCTTCTGCGTGTCGCTCGCCTCGTATAGAATAGGCTTTAGTCTGCCACTGGTGACATGATGGATAAATGTGAATTGATCGTTGCTGTCACGTGACAGCCAGTATGAATTGGTACATGCAACAAAATTAGGAAGACATCAACGGATTTCATTACCCTCCATGATCGAATTATCTGTCACACCCCCACCCTCAAATACCCTGGCATCACCCTTGATCGATCACTCTCCTGGATGCCTCACCTCCGCATGGTCCACCAAAAACCTCTCCCTCCTCAACCTGCCAAAGCTCCTACCTGGGCGGACATGTGGACTCAATCCATCATGCCCTGTCCTATGCAGTTTCCATCCCACCTGGATATCCACCCCTCCCTCCTACTATAAATCCCTCCATATCCTCGAATGCCATGCCCTCTGCCTCACCTACTGCATCTGCCTCCCTACCCCCCACATGGATCCTCTATGACCTAATTCCTTTCCCTCACCTTCTACTGTTCCTTGAACATATGAATATTCTGTACACCTCCTGTAAAATAAATTCCCACAACACCATGGTCTACGCCATCCTCACCAATCCTGGGCCTCTGCCACACCTACTCCACTGTAGTCCTCCCACCCGCCACCTCTACGTCCTCTCCCAAGGTCACTTCCGCCACATTCCCATATTGGATGACGCCCTCTGTCCTGATATCTACCCATCCTACCAACGCTAATCCTTCCCGCTCCCTCCCCCCTCATAGATCCAACGTCCCATCCCCCCCTCTCCATTTCCCTTCCCCCACCCCTTCCTTTCCCATCCCCCTACTTGGTCTACCCCTCCCTTCCATTCATGGAGTCCTTATGCACCTCTTTCCCCTCATTTCCTCTTTCCCTACACTACCCTATGCTTCCTGCCCCTCCCCCCCCCCGCCTCAGGGACCACAGTACTATGGTTTTAATGTGTGCAACGTCATCAGTATGGTGTCACACGTCTACTCAGTGTGGTTTAACTCAGTGTGACTTCCGCATGAAGTACAAATGTCACCAGTGTATTTTAGTCAGTGTCTCATTTTCTACAGCACTATCAGTGCCCACGTCCTTTAATGTGATTTTATCCCACTGTGGCCAACATTTAAAGACTGCATGTATTTTACACTTATGTCTATTTTTTAATCTTCACATCTTTCACCATGTCAATTTTAAGATTCTCCATTTTACTTTTCATTGTATTTTTTAAGTATCTCCATATTCATTGTACAATTTCTGTAGGCTGAAGAGAGGTGTAGGTCGCTGCTGTCAGCCCGCCAGGTATGGGGTTCGTTCCAAGAGCTGCAGGGCTGCTACTGCGCCTGTGCAGTATGGAAATTCGTGTTCAAAGAGCAATCCTGTAGCATGCTGCAGCCTGCCGGCTGTTCAAGGAAGCTCCCGGCTGCAGGGTCCTGCAGCTTCCGGGCTGCATGAGTTGCAGGGAAAATTTCCTCCTGCAGCCTGATGACATCATCGGTACCGCGGTAGTGCCTGCTTTGCTGCTGCTGGAAGCTGCAGCCCTGCAGCTCTATGAACGAACATACAGGCATAACATAACAATAAAGGGGAAAAAACGGATTGCAGAAAGTGGATAAGCAAATGACCTGCTAATAAGCATTAAAGTGATAATGATAGTGAATTTCATAAGAAAATGTTCATTTGTATGTATTTATGAGGGATTGTCTTACAGCCGTATGCACTTGACTGCTTTAATGTTTGCTGACTGGAAACTGATATCACATGACCAGTCAACTTGTTTGAAGATGTCATCCATATTCCATTCTCCTCTTTTCTGTCGCACTGAACGCTCTGTTTAACTGCTTTCGTTGTTTCAATATACTCTGTTTTTACTTCATTGCTGCTTTTGTAATTGCTTGTCGCTGTTTTGTGTTATTTCGTTGTTGCTGTAGTTTGGTAACCATCAGTGATTTGCATAAAACGTTCTAAAAATGTGAAAAACGCAATTCCGAGTTCGAAATGCGAAAGAAGTTCATGAAATTGAGAACTTTTGTGTGTCGAAAAATGGAAAAGTCAGTGTCTAAAGTGCGGAATTGCATTGAGATGCCGTTTACTAAAATGACATCAAATAAAATGTTAATCCACTAGGACTATGCTCAATTCGATTAACTTCCTACCCTTCAATTCCGTAACATCTACTTACTTGACATAAAACTGTATTGCACAATAATATAATATCCTTTGTGTACAATGGTTTTGCTATATTATTTGAATGAATAAAAGATCATGAAGTAATGGGATTTCTCTCATCTTTTTACTGTAGTGCATGAGAACCAATTACGAAAAATCCTATGTCATGTTACGAAATTTCCTTGTAAAAAACTTGAATATATGTTCTGATATTTTCAGTGTTTAACTGTCAAGTTTCTTATGTCAAAATATCACACATGGGGCATAATTTTTTATGAACCTGATTCGTGTTTGTGCATCTAGATTATTAATAGCTATGCAAATTTATTTATTTCGTATGAAATAGAAGTCCTTAGGCTCAACTAAAAACAGTTAATCCATTATTTGTTAATCATTTAAGGATATTTCCTGTTTTGACCAAATGTGATGGTGAACAGCTTACACCCGAAATCTTCGATGTATTGACAGTCATCCTTAATGCATGTTATGTTGAACTGTGACAGCTATTATGAGTTGTCGAAGTCAACAAATGTGTATGCGAAATAAGTTGTGATGGCAAACTGATATGCAGTGTAGTATAGCGTCAGCGTTTTCGCCACATTTATTTAGCACATTTCATTATTAATCACAGGTAAAAAGAAAACAATCACGTCTCCATTGAGTATTTTGGTTCGTTCTCTGCACATATAGTATATAAACTAAGTAAATGGCAATGCCTGTCCACTGTGTAAATTTTATCCCATTTTGTTTACTGTAGATGAACGACTACGGTACAACATGAGATGAGAATTACACACCTCACGCTAAACTGGATCCTCCAATAGTTTCAAAATTCCGTCAGGAGCAGGACTGCAGCCTTTGTTCACATATGGGACAGTCACGTGATGTAAACCTCAGGCAGGTAAATGTCAGAACAGCAAAGTCACAGTCTAATATAAGGCTCCTATAAACCCGAGCTGAACTATCCACCATTTTTGTTGTTGTTTTTGTTGGCTTTTTTAAGGGGGACAAAACTGCGATGGTCATCAGTCCCCCATTCCATCTCTAGGCGTCAAAAGTAAATCCAAACACGTGAAAGATAATACGCCCAGAGTTTAAAATTGCGAAGTGGGAGAGGAGTCCCACTGAGTCCATAAAACATCATCAAGAATAACAAGACAAAACGAAAAGACAGTCACACAAACACAACTTACAACAAAGAAACCGATGGCCGTGGTTGACTGACCGTAAGAATAAAAAAGGAAAAGTCAACCACTTGGTAACACACAGAAAACTCCAGTTAGAGCGAATGATAAAAACCCCCTGCTCGTATAAAACGTAAAACGGAATCTGCCATTGCAACATCGTCACCTAAAACATCTGATAAAATGGCAGGGAGGTTAAAATTCCGCCGCAAAGCAGCTAACACGGGGCAGTCCAACAATATGTGGACGATTGTCAGACGGAAGCCACACCGACATTGGGCTGGGTCCTCATCCCGAAGGAGATGTCCATGGGTGAGCCACGTATGCCCAATGCGGAGGCGACACAAGACCACTGAGTCCCGTCGTGAACCGCGCATGGAGGAGCGCCATGCAACCGTTGTTTCCTTGACCACCCGGAGCTTGTTGGGCGTGCGCAGGCTACGCCACTCAGTATCCCAAAGCTGACGTACTCACTGGTGCAACAATGAACGGAGATCAGAAGCCGGGAGGCCAATGTCGAGACAGGACATACGGACAGCCTGCTTGGCAAGCCTGTCAACACGTTCATTGCCCGGGATACCAACATGACCCGGAGACCAGATGAACACCACCGATCGCCCGGACTGTGTAATGGCATAAAGTGTGTCCTGAATGGCCAACACCAGGGTAGACCGTGGGTAACACTGCTCCAGAGCTCGGAGGCTGCTCAGGGAGTCACTGCAAACAACAAAAGACTCGGCTGAACAAGACCGGATATGCATGAGAGCTCTGTGAATGGCCACCAGCTCTGCAGTGTAAACACTGCAGCCATTCGGCAGAGAGTGCTGTTCCACATGGTCACCATGAGTATACGCAAATCCCACACAGCCATCAACCATGGAACCATCGGTGTAGATCAGGTCATAACCACGGAACTCCGCTATGATAGCCAAAAACTGACGGCGGAGCGCCTCCAGTGGAACTGCGTCTTTGGGCCCATGGGCCAAGTCCAGCCAAGTAGACGGCCTTGACAAACACCACAGAGGTGTACGTGCACGGACCCGATAGGAAGATGGAAGGGGAGAAAAGTCGAGCTCCTGCAGGAGGGACTGAACCCGATAGGCAATCGTATGACCTGATCTGGAGCGTCGCTGATGGGGACGGACTACCACATCAGGAAAGAGGAGACGATGGTTCGGGTGGCCTGGGGAGCAATACACATGGGCTGCGTAAGCTGCAAGTAGGTGTTGGCGGCGGATCTCCAAGGGTGGAACCCCAGTAAGCTGTTCACTGGGCTGGTGCGGAAGGCACCCATCGCGATGCGAACCCCACAGTTGTGAATGGGGTCCAGTAGGTGCAGTGCCGAAGGTGCCGCAGACACATAGGCAATGCACCCAAAATCGTGACGGGACCGCACCAACGCCGTGTAAAGGCACAACAGTGTAGAACGGTCGGCACCCCAGTTCGTATGACCCAAGTGTCTGAGAAGATTGAGATGGCACCAGCACTTCCTTTTCAGCTGACGAATGTGGGGGAGCCATGTCAGCCAGGCGTCAAAGACCAGTCCTAAAAACCGATGAGTTTCTACTACGGTAAGCAGTTCGTCATTAAGATAAAATTCAGGGTGCGGGTGGACAGTCCGACGCCGACAGAAGTGCATCACTCTGGTCTTGGCGGTGGAAAACTGAAAGCCATAGGTTAGCGCCCAGTTCTGCGCCTTCCGAATAGCACCTTGCAACCTGCACTCAGCAACTTGGATGCTGCAGGAACTAAAAGAGAGACATAAGTCGTCAGCATAAAGTGAAGGGGACACCGACGATCCAACCGCTGTCGCTAAACCGTTGATGGCAATTAAAAATAATGGAAAGCTTAAAACAGAACCCTGAGGAACCCCGTTTTCCTGGATATGAGAGGAGCTCAGAGAAGCACCAATTTGAACACGAAAGGTACGGACAGCTAAAAAATTCTGGATAAAAATCGGCAGGGAGCCCCGGAGGCCCCAGTCATATAGTGTTGAGGATGTGTCGTCGCCAGGTGGTATCATATGCTTTGTGCATATCAAAGAAGACGGCAACAAGGTGATGGAGCCTGGAAAAGGATGTGCGGATTACAGACTCGAGGTACACCAGATTGTCGGTGGTAGATCGACCATGGCGAAAACCGCCCTGGCATGGAGCCAGTAAGCCTCGAGTCTCCAGAATCCAACACAACCGACGACTGACCATCCGCTCCAACAGTTTGCATGGAACGTTAGTCAGGTTAATGGGCCGATAGCTATCCAAGGAAAGAGGATGTTTATCTGGTTTAAGCACAGGAATGATGATACTCTCCCGCCACTGTGATGGGAAAACACCATCACACCAAATGCGGTTATAAACTGTTAGAAGATAACGCCGGCTGTCTGCTGAAAGGTGCTTCAGCATTTGGCTATGATGCTATCAGGCCCAGGCGCCGTGTCAGGACATAAGTTAAGAGCACTGAGGAGCTCCCACTCAGGGAAAGGAGTGTTGTAGGATTCAGAGCGGCGGGTACGAAAGGAGAGAGACTGGCGTTCTACCCTCTCCTTTACTGTACGGAAGGCTGGTGGATAATTTGCAGAGGCAAAAGCGCGGACATAATGCTCAGCAAACATCTCTGCAAGTGTGGCCGGGTCCGTACAGAGAACTCCATTTGTGGAGATTCCGGGTATTCCTGCTGGAGACTGTATTCCCTGTAACCGCCTGATCTTACTCCAGACCTGAGAGGCTGAGGTGCCTGTCCCAATGGTGGAAACGTACCTCTCCCAGCACTCTTGTTTCCGTCTTCTTATTAGCTGGCGAGCACGAGCGTGAAGCCGTTTGAAATTAATGAGGTGCTCTTGAGAGGGGTGCCGTTTGTATCGCTGTAAGGCCCGCCTGCGGTCTTTAATGGCCTCAGCGACCTCCAGCGACCACCACGGCACAGTCTTACGCCATGGGCACCCTGATGTACGCGGAATGGTAGCGTTCGCAGCAGAAATAATAGAATGCGTGGCGCTCTCGACCACCACATCGATGTTCTCGAGTGGGGGAGGGCCAACGATGGTAGCAGAAGCATAGTCTTCCCAGTTAGCCCTGTGCAGAACCCACCTGGGTGGGCATGCTGGGGACTCGCGTTGTGGGAGTGACAAAAGGACAGGGAAATGTTCACTGCCACACAAGTCGTCATGGGCTCTCCAGTGAACAGTTGGTGGAAAGCTGTGGCTGCAGATCGACAGATCAATGGCCGAAAATGTGCCATGTGACACACTAAAATGTGTGGGGGCACCTGTATTCAAGAGGCAGAGGTCGAGTTGAGTTAGGAAATCCTCGACAACCCTGCCATGACCAGAGATCATAGAACCACCCCACAAGGGACTGTGGGCATTGAAGTCACCCAATAGTAAGAAAGGTGGGGGTAGTTGAGCAACGAGTGCAGCCAAGACTTTCACAGATACGTCACCATCTGGCGGCAAGTAGATACTGCAGATGGTAAACTCCTGTGTGGTCCTCACCCTGACAGCCACTGCTTCTAATGGTGTTTGAAGGGGCACAGGTTCACTATACACAGAGGTGAGGACATACACACACACTCCACCTGAGACCCTGTTATATATGCTACGGTTGCAGTAAAATCCCCTGTAGCCACGAAGGACAGGGGTCCGCATTGCTGGAAACCAAGTTTCCTGAAGAGCAACGCAGAAAGCAGGTGTGCTCAGAAGCTGCCGTAGCTCAGCCAGGTGGGGTAAGAAACCGCCACAGTTCCACTGGAGAATGACATTGTTCGAGTGCTGGGAAGACATGAATGAGACAAATGAGTGGGTCATACCTCAGCATCACTTGCATCCACCGATGAAGGTTTATCAGCTTCAGTGACTGGTTTGTCAAGGGCGTCCCCGAGAGCGAGGTCCTCGGGTGACACAAGAATTTCCACCTCATTCTCAGAAGTAGAGGCGGAGGCAGAGGGGAGTGGTGGCACTGAAGCCACCTTGGATTCTTGTGATGTGCCTTTCTTTGGCCTTTGTTTTCCCCTCCGTTCCCTCGGGGGCTTCGCCGGTGGGAGGTGCTCCTCAGACTCAGCCACAGGGACTGAGGAGGAGCGTGAAGCCCTACGACCAGCAGTCTGCGAGCGAGCCTGCTTCTGGTTAGTGTCGCTATCAACACTGGCGGAAGGGAGCATCCCAAGGGACCCCTTCCGAGTGAGGGAAGCTGGAGAAGGTTGTTCTTTCTCTGACGGAGAGGTGGTAGCTGATCCCGAGGCTTTCACCTTGGGAGCTTTGGAAGGATGGCCCCCAACTTCTGTGGGGGCAGGCTTAGGTTGGCGGCCCTGGGGGTCCACAGAAACAGTTGAAGTAGAATTAGAAGTAGAAAACACCGCCGCTGCCAAGGAGAGTGGCGACGACGTTACTGTTGCGAATGAGTTGCTCATACTGACAGGGTGCAGATGGTCAAATTTCTTCTTCGCCTCATTATACGATATACGGTCCAGGGTTTTGTACTCCGTAATTTTCCGTTCCCGTTGAAGTGAGGGACATTGCGACAAGCAGGGAGGATGGTTCTAACCACAGTTTACGCAGATGGGAGGCGGTGTACATGGGGCGCCTGGATGTGCTGGACGCCCACAGTCCCTTCATGTAGCACTGGACGTGCAATGGGAAGACATATGGCCGAACTTCCAGCATTGGAAGCACCTCACAGGGGGAGGAATATAAGGCCACACGTCAACACGGTAAACCATCACCTTGACCTTTTCGGGCAATGTATCACCCTCAAAGGCCAAGATGAAGGCACCAGTTGTGACCCTATTATCCCTTGGGCGCTTATGGATGCGTCGGATAAAATGAACGCCTCGTCGTTCAAGATTTGCCCGTAGCTCGTCGTCCGTCTGGAGCAACAAATCCCAGTGGGAAATTACTCTCTGAACCATATTCAAGGACTTGTGGGGAGTGATGGTCACCGCAACGTCACCCAGCTTGTCACAAGCGAATAGCACCTGTGACTGGGCCGGGGACACTGTGTGGATGAGAACAGACCCGTTGCGCATTTGAGAAATGGAGTCCACTTCCCCAAACCTGTCCTCTAGATGTTCCACAAAGAACTGAGGCTTGGTCGCTGTAAATGAGTCCCCAACAGTCCTGCTGCACACTAGATACCTAGGAGCATAATCTTCACCCTGTTTTGTGGCCTGACGTCCCTCCCAAAGCGTGGTCAGGGAGGGGAACGTTTGGGGTTCGTACGTAGAAGCATTAAACTTTCCCTTCTTAGAGACGACGGTTGTACGTCCGCCAACGTCACCCAATTTTTGTCTCTTCATGGCGGGTGATCCGCCCCGATGCCACCCACTCCGATCAGGGGCTCTCCTCATGGGCGCCACCCAGCCACAGCAACGTCACTTGGCAGAATGACAGTTGCCGGGAGTCGTGATGCCCCACAGAGACAAGCATCGACTCCTTGGCTTGCATGAGGAGTATGCAGCTCTGGCACCAGTAGAGCGAGCCCTGTGTTGGCAGGGGGCTACAGCCAAGATTTTGTATCCCATCCTCGTCGCCACTATTGTGTCCCAGCCTCGTCGCTGCTTTTGGTCTCGTTTCCGGCGTAGGTGTTGGTGGCCGAGTGGAATGAGACCGACACAGGAATAAAGATAGCACGCTGGTGCAGGTACGGAGGGGAGCAGCCAGAAACTAGAAACACTAGAGTAAATTAGAACGAGATATATATTGCACAGAATTTATACAGTACTTAACTTTTACATAGTACTGCAGAATGCTGATACATAGTTGAACTAGAGGCCTGCCTAG
Source organism: Locusta migratoria (assembly GCA_026315105.1). Classification (NCBI taxonomy): domain Eukaryota; kingdom Metazoa; phylum Arthropoda; class Insecta; order Orthoptera; family Acrididae; genus Locusta; species Locusta migratoria. Next base: position 504,251,842 of record CM048746.1, on the reverse strand, counting down.
TGCCTAACGGAGAGCCAAGTCTTCACTGGTGCCTATCTGATTCTGAAGTCCTGACTGGTTCCTATCTCAGTTCCAAGTGAACGATGTCGTTCAGTGGTGGCCACAAGCGGGGTTCTAGCAGAGGGCGCTCGTGGCTGACGTCGTAAGAACGCCGCGCCGTGCGTGCATGGCGGCGCGCGGCGAAAGTAGGTGGCGCGCACTTTGTATTTGTGCGACACCACAAAGAGGGTACATGACGACCCCACCACAACAGACTGGCTACCGTGTTGGCTTTCTGGCGCTAAGTGAACCATCAAAAAGGAGAGTGCTGAGATAGCAGTGTACAAAGGACGCGACTTGCACAGAAAAAGAAATGACATGCCCAGTGGCAGAATAGAAGCCGCAGTCGCAAGTCCATTCCATGATGGATGCATAAGATGGCATGGCACAAGAATTACATGTCGCACCACGTAAGGTGTCCTTCCCCAAATGGTTCGCTCTTCTGAAAAATTTTGAAAAATTGAGGGTCAAACCCACATAGGGGAACACAAACCTTTTTGTCGCCTCTTACAACAGGCAGGAATACCGCGGGCCTATTCTTACCCCCGAACCCGCAGGGGGGCCACCATTTTTTCCCCAAGATGTAGGAGTTACCACGTTCCAGACAAAGCTCGTGCGTTACCTCGCATTTCATTCCACTCGCTCACACTCGCAAACTACTCACTGTATCACTGTGAAACTTTCATCAATGTGTTCGTTAAGAACTATACTAAATTTTCATTTTAGTTTTATTTATGGCAATAATTTATAAACAGCATATACTGATAGTTTACGACCATGCACTTTTAACGACGTTACGGAATTTTCGAACTTGCCAGGAACTTTTTTTTTGTTTTGAAGTTAGGTAAAAACATTAAGCGAATGAAATGTTCAAAATTGTTGACGTTTCTGAGAGAGATACCGTAGTTAATACGATAAAGTTACTGATTTTATTAAGTTAAATTAGCACTAGATAGCTCTTTACAATGACCGACTTCACACTCTAGAAATAACTATAATGAGCAAAATAAATAAATAAATAAAATTAAAAAAGAACAAATGTATGCGCGTCCACGACCGTGAAATACAATGTCACTTCTTCAACACTCCCACTGTTCCAGTGATTGCCTTTTTCTTTTACAATATTAAGTCTTGCACACAAATAGAGAAGTCTTCCCTTGGTTAACGCTTTGGTAAACAAATCTGCAAGTTGTTCTTTGGCACATATATATTCAATGTTTATCTCCTTATTTAGAACCTTTTCACGCAGAAAATGATACCACATATCAATATGTTTGGTCCTCTTTTGGTATTCGGGATTTTTCGATAATCGAATTGTACTCTGATTGTCTATTTTTAAAGTTATGGGTATATCAGAATTAATCCTTAGTCCATCAAGTAACTTTCTGAGCCCGATTGCTTCCATTGCAGCACTAGCAGCAGCTACATATTCAGATTCAGTTGTACTCAATGCAACAATTTTTTGTCTCTGAGAAGTCCAAGTTACTGGACCACCTGCCAAAAGGAATACAAATCCTGTTGTTGATTTTCGCGATACAAGATCACCTGTGTAATCAGCATCAGAGAAACTTACTATCTGTATATGGCTCCCGCTGCTGCAGTGCTCTATACCACAACCTTCTGCCAATGTGTATGATTATGACAGTTCAAAAATCTGCTCACACTGTTAACTGTATAGGATGTATCTGATCGCGATATAACTGACAAAAACATAAGTGATTCGACCGCTTCACGGTATGGAATATTTTCAGTCTGTGATTCTTTTTCAATAGGTAGTAATTGCTCACGAGGATCGGCAGGAACACTCAAACCATTAGCATCGCCAATTCCAAACTTTTCAATTATTCGTTTTGTATATGTTGATTGATGTATAAACATCTTTACTGCACGATTTCGTTCAATCTGATCTCCCACAAAACAATGAGCATCTCCCATTGTAATTCGAAAAGACTCTTCAAGTGAAATGAGAACTTTGTTAATCACTTTCATTGACTTTGATGCCACAAGTCCATCATCTACAAATAATGCTAGTATAACAACTTCATTACTGACAATCCCATGGAATAAACAGGGATCAGCATCATTTGGTCTGAAATTAAACTGTGAAAGAAACTCTAAAAACTTGGAATTCCAGCATCGAGGAGCCTGCTTCAATACATTAAGTCCTTCAACGATTCCTTTGATCAACATTTGCTGAATTGTCCGTGTATTGACGTGTCCCAATCGCTCATGCCACTGCTTCAGGTCATTCACTGCAACATTTGTTTCACCTCTCGTTACAGTGATTTTTATCAAAAACAACAACCTATAAATATTGTTTTCTTGCTTCACACCTTCTGCTACAAGTACATTGTCACGCACTAACATAACTTTATCTCCTTTGAAGCATGCTGTAATTCTCTTTGATATACATGCTCTGACACTAAACAAATTCTTTTTGATAGCAGGTACATACAATACGTTTTCGTATTCCATTTGCCATTAACTTCTTTGTTGGCAATTACAGTTCTCATACTTGTGACTTCGCATTGTTTATTATCGCCGAGTGATCCGTATTCTCCCGCTACAGACCGAAACTCAGAGAACTACTCTCGCTGATAAGTCATATGACGCGACGCACCATTATCCATCAACCATATATCCGTCTGATCGTACTCGAGCCATTTCGCGACAGTCGCTTGTAATGTTTTGACAGGGCACATGTTTCCTGACGAACCAATAAATGCTCAGTCGGATTTACCATCGACAACTTTTTGTTTTTCAGAATCACGCTTTTTCTTTCGACACTCCCGAGCTAAATGTCCAGGCTTTTTGCAGTACAAACACTCGACAGATGATCGTGTTTTTCGTTCTTTAGAATGACTGAAGTCGAAGTCAACAGCTTTATTTACCTTTTTCTTTTGCTTACTGATGGACAATGCTGCAAATGCATCAACTTCGTCATCCGTGGTTAGTTGTGACTCTTCTTTGACGAGACGTTCCGTCAACACTTCCACACTTTGTTGATCAGCTTGCACGCTGTCCCATGCAGTTTTAAATGCGTTGTACTTTGACGGCAAAGATGCGATAATTTTCGCCATTATAGCAATGTTCGACATAGTTTCTCCAACATCTCGGAACTGTAGTGCGAGGTTTTCAACTTCAACTATGTGGGAAACAACCGAACCACAGGCACTTATCCGATATTCATGAAAACGTTGTGTTAAGGTTAACTTACTTGCATCTGATCGTTGCTCCTGTATGAAACTCAACTTCTTCCACATTCCATGTGCTGTGTCACAAACTAACAAATTCTGCATTTGATTGTCGTCTACTGAGGTGGAAATCAAGAACATAGCCTTTGCATTCTCCTTTAGCCACATTTCATGCAGGCCTCGTTGGTTTCAGCAGGTTTATTTCTTGTCCCATTTACAAGATCAAAAATTCCATAGACCTAGAGAATTGCAGTCATCTGGAATTGATAATTCTTCCCATCTAATTTGCGATATGTCTTGAAGAAATTTCTTCAGTCATTGTAGATCACTTTTCATCCGAACACGTCGCGATCGGGAGAACATAACTTCGCCTTGCCACGGCGGCTAACATCGTTTTTCGTATTTTTGCACGACAAACTTCGTTTAATTCTCTCAGTCAAAAACACACGATGCCTGGGCCCATAACCAGTTAACGTTTCTGAGACAAATAACGTAGTTAATACGATAAATTTACTGATTTTATTAAGTTAAATTAGCACTTGATAGCTCCTTACAATGACCGACTTCACACTCTAGAAATAACTACAGTCCACGATCGCGAAATACAATGTCACTGAAAAGCAAATGCAAATGCGCAGAACTTCTTCAACAAAAAAAAACATCAAATTTTCATCCTCTCCAAACAGAAACTCTGTGAGAAACGTATAACTTGAGATAATGTAAGTTAAATATGACACACTGGGATCCGCACGCCCGTCTAGTAGTAACACATCTTCTGTATTAGAGCTCCTAATAATTAGGCACATGTTGTTACTGCATAACATCCATTCTTGACGATACTGGTACTGACTTCTTTTAACCCATTAAATTTAATAGTTGACACTACAAAAGTGCTGTGTCTCTATGTAATATACAGTTTCAATTTTTCAGTTATATGAAAAGGATGTTCTAAATATTAAAAGCGGCTTGTTAATTTCAAATAACTGATCCTGGCAGGGAACTGCCAGATAAAAGACGTTTGTTAACTTTCAAATAACTAATCCTGGCTGGAAACCACCAGATAAAACAGCTGCAGTTATTTAAAACTAAGAAGTCCTAGCAAAAGGGATCCAAGATAAGAGATTTGCGCAACGGAATACATGAGGTTTCATCCGGGAAGCAGAGGGAAACCATAATAATAAAACGGATCTGAGGTTAAATTAAAAACAAGGGAAAATTTAACTAAGTTGGTTTATTGCCAGTTCACATGGAAATGGGGGCAACACCGATTTTAAACTCAATAAAAGTGCATCCCACTAATTTACTAGCTACTAATTTTGTTCACACACCAAGAGGGGTCAGATAAGTAAAACGAGGATGTAAAGCATATAAGAAACAGGAGGATTGGTAGGACATGGGACACAATCATTCACAAGCGCGTAGCTGTGACACTTACTCTCATAGAAGACTGCGACATGAAATACAGCACAATGGACAACCAGGCAGATAAGCCGAATCTGCCAAGTTACAATATTCATAACCATGTGCACTCTGTTCCACCTCCAATACCCAGAAGGGGCCACTAAATTTCACACAAACCTTACACATGATGAACTGATAAGAAGCCAGAAGGATGTGGAAAGATATTACGGAGATAGTAAGAGGTAGCATTATTTAAATGCTTTAAGGGGTGGAAAACGTTGAAAAAAGAATAGGTCTTTGTTCCACATGCCGTAACGGACACCAAACTAAAACGCACTAGTCATCATTTACCGTTTTTAACAGAAATCAAAGTCACACCGGAAAACATACACGAGAGGAATACGCCACATTTCCGAGAATAACATAATTCACACACGCCTAACAGCACACGTAACTTATTACTGCTTCAAAGCGTAACATGGACCTAGCTGTGGCTCACCATTTAGCCGAAACCGGAGAGAGAGTGACGACGCCACTCCGATACGTACGAATCCTCGTGCCGAAGCTCCCAAAGAGCATAGCGGAGACATACCGTACTCGCGCAAAGAGTATAGCTGCCTGTGCGAGGTCGATCAGTGCACGCGTAAATTGAATCGTACTCTTCGACCATAGATAAAGGTCGAAGATCGTACTACAGTTCTGCCACATCCCCTCCACAAGGGCAGAAGGAGGGGGGGCATGTTGTGCACGTGACTAGTCTGCAGTAGCGCTTCCCGGCGGCAGAAAGCAAAAGCTTAACGCTGTCAGCTGTTGCTTTCTTATATTTTTGACGTCTGTAGCTCAGGAATGTTCCTATTTTAGTGAAATTTCATAGTAGGTGCTACCAAGGTTACGTTTCTCCATACTATCCCTACATTATGCTACATAAATTGCGAGCCTGAAGGAGTGGGACAGTTCTGAGTTACAAACAAAAATGATAGAATTGGAAAAGTGTAAACACTGACTCAGGCCTACCGGTACTGTAAATTTTATCTCATATATTATTTGATTTATGTTCTAATTACCATAGTCTCCACTACAAGAATAAAAAAATTACGGTCTTTATCTGTCTGTGCTGACTGACTGCCACTCGTGTTCTTACTAATAAACAGTAAACTTAAATTCACACCTACGCTACTGGCAACGAGTTTAAAGAGAATAAAGGCATGTGACAAAACACATTCTTTTACGCAAGTCGCCGAAGTGCCGTCCAATTTAAAGACTTGCACCTGGCCAACGAGCCACACGAAATTATTATTATAGGGAGATGACTGTAGCCCACGTCTTTGATACGTATAATTATAAATGTTTCAAAAATTATGTATTTAAAACGCACTTACAGCAAATGAGACATTCTATATCAGATGGTGAGAAATATATGTTTTTATTTCAGAAACTTGGCATAAATTACACACGTCGGCTCTAATATTCGGATATCGGTATAAGAATGTTGTCTTTACATTTTCTTCGATGGAAAGACGTGAGAGGCGCTTCCACACTCAATTGACATTCATTACAAAACTAATGATTTTTTTTTTCACGGGTGGTTAAATCACGAATAGAAGAATAAAGCATTGAAGCTTCCCGTTTCGTTAGAGGCTACTAAGGAAGGGAGTAATTCACTCTTGTGTTCAGATTGCTGTACAATATTTTCATGTTACTTTGCCAAGTCTGCTCTGGGAATGAAATTCACATTTCACACAACCTAACCTACACGTAAAATCACGCAATAACGCACGTAAACTGTAAACAAAAGTGACCGAAGCTTTTGCTGTCTGCCGCTTGGAAGCGCTACTGAAGACCAGTCACGTGCTCAAGGGACTCCGCCTCCTTCTACCCGTCTGGAGGGGGTTTGGCAGAACTGTAGTTCGATTCAATTTACGCTCAGTGCACGCGCGACTAATAGCTGCGCCCCTAGTGGGAAGTGGCTGAACGAGGCAGGCGCGGTGCCAAGGAGGTTAGAATATTTTAACCTCCTTGCGCGGTGCACACACCAACGCTCTTAGCGTTAGCGATTGGAAACAAGGCATAAGCGAACGACGCACAGCAGAGCCCCCTGCGGCGAAACGAGGCAAGCACAGAACGCAGTAGAAGCGTATCACTCACACACATGGTAAATACAGGGTGGGGAGCGTAGCTACATGTCAATGCAATTTAATACTTTAACTTATAGTCAATAAATCAATACGTTTTTAAATGGAAAATAGATTCTAACAAGTGAAAAGCCTCTATAACTTCAAAGGGAGGTGAGCAAACATTGAGATAAATTAAAAGAGGCAGAGAGCCGTCTTTCAATATCTCAATACAGAGTGCTTTATTATGTGAGGAAAAGAGAACAAGTCAGTTTGTTAGCTAGTGAAGAGATCCTTGGTATCTGTCATTTTCAAATATTCTCACATAAAATCCTCATTAGAGCTATTAATTTCCATTCTGTTACTGCTAGGCTTTAAACTGAAGGAGATGTAACTCCTATTAGGTTTTGGAAACCGAGTAGTAGCTATGAAACAGATGGACAAGAAGCAAAGAAATAAACATCTGTGAGTGATGAAGGGATATTTGCAAATCAAATAATAAATCACTAACTTTACTCTTTTCATTCTACAACTATGTATTTCCTTGAATAACGCGGCAATTAAACAAGTTTTGCATAGTAACCATGTGGCAAAATACTCCCCTCTTTGGATCTTATCATTTTGATACCTCTAACCATGTATGAGATAAGCAATGATTCATTCTAGCCTCATCGCCATCGCAAATGAGTGCGCTAAATAAAATAAAGTTTAGTGGTATGAGTGAAAGGTAAAGATCTCCTCCTAAGTCGAAAATAACATTTCCATCTATTAGGAAAGTTTCATCCGCGGCAACATATGGTGCAACAAGCACCAAACGGAATATCATAACAGCCTCTATTTTTTACTGCAAACTTTTCCTAATGTAGCACAGTCTCTTTTTCGAAGCCAATATCTTATTAACTATGACTATTAACGAAATGACGAGCATTTCGTCAGAATGCTGACATATAAAGATTTGTTGTTGTTGTTGTTGTTATGGTCTTCAGTCCGGAGACTGGTTTGATGCAGCTCTCCACCCTACTCTATCCTGAGCAAGCCTTTTCATCTCCTCATAAGAACGGCAACCCACATCCATTTGAATCTGCTTACTATACGCGTCTCTTGGTCTCCCTCTGCGATTTTTACCCCACACACTTCCCTCCAATGCTACATTTACGATTCCCCGATGTCTAAGAATATGTCCTACAAAGCGATCCCTTCTTTTAGTCAGGGTATGCCAAAAATTCCTTTTCTCGCCAATTCTGTTCAGTACCTCTTCATCAGTTATGCGATCTACCCACCTAATCTTCAGCATTCTTCTGTAACACCACATTTCAAAAGCCTCTATTCTCTTCCTGTCCGCACTGCTTATCGTCCATGTTTCACTCCCGTACAAGGCAACACTCCACACATATGTCTTCAGAAAAGACTTCCTTACACTTAAATTAATATTCGATGTTAGCAAATTTCTCTTTTTCAAAAATGCTTTTCTTCCCATTGCCAATCTGCATTTTATATCCTCTGTACTGTGACCATCACATGTTATTTTACTACCCAAGTAACAAAACTCATCTACCACCTTCATTGTTTCGTTACCTAATCTAATTCCTTCAGCATCGCCTGATTTTCTAAGACCGCATTCCATTATTTTTGTTTTGCTCTTGTTAATATTCATTTTATACACTCTCTTCAACACACTGTCCATTCCATTCAACTGCTCTTCCAGGTCCTTTGCTGTCTCTGACAGAATTACAATGTCATCAGCAAAACGCAATGTTTTTATTTCTTCCCCCTGAACTTTAATCCCTATTCCAAATTTTCCTTGCTTTCCTTCACCGCCTGCTCGATGTAGAAATTTAATAACATCGGAGAAAGGCTACAACCTTGTCTTACTCCCTTCCAAACTGATGCTTCCCTTTCATGCCCTTCGAGCCTAATAACTGCGGTCTGGCTTTTGTACAAGTTGTAAATAACTCTCCTTTCCCTGTATTTTACCCCTGCTGACTTCAGAATTTGAAAGAGTGTATTCCAGTCAACATTGTCAAACGCTTTCTCCAAATCTACAAAAGCTAAAAATGTAGCTTTGTCTTTCCTTAATCTATCTTCTAAGATAAGACGTAAAGTGAGTATTGCCTCCCGGGTTCCTACGTTCCTCCTGAATCCAAACTGATCTTCCCCGAGGTCAGCTTCTACCAGCTTTTCCATTCTCCTATAGATAATTCGTGTTAAAATTTTGCAACCATGACTTATCAAACTGGTGGTTCTGTAATTTTCACACCTGTCTGCGCCTGATTTCATTGGAATGGGGATTATTACATTTTTCTTAAAGTCTGAGGGTATTTCGCCTGTCTCATATATCCTACACACCAGTTCAAATAGTCTTGTCATGGCTGCCTCTCCCAGAGACTTTAGTAGCTCTGAGGGTATGTCATCTACTCCTGGGGACTTGTTCTGACCTAGGTCTTTCAGGGCTCTGTCAAATTCATCTCTTAGTATAGTATCTCATATTTCATCTTGATCTACTTCCTCTTCCCTTCCTACAACATCGTCTCTAAGTTCCTTTCCTTTGTAGAGCTGCTCTATGTACTCTTTCCACCTTTCAGCTTTCCCTTCTTTGCTGAGAACTGGTTTCCCATCTGAGTTCTTGATATTCGTAGAGTTGCTTTTCTTGTCCCCAAATGTCTCTTTTATTTTCCTGTAGGCGGTATCTACTTTTCCCCTTCTTATACATTCTTCTACAGATTTGCATTTAAGTAACGGAAAAATTAAATGTTTCTACCAATCAGTTTTTGCGAAATCGTTTGTTAAAGATTGCAGTGCGATTCCAACCATGTTGGGGAAAACATGGTGGACGATTCAGCCTGGGTATTTAGGAGCTCTAGTCTGACATATACAGTCACAACACACCCGCAGATTTTTTGTTATACAATGTGACAGCAGCGCTCCAAGCCGGCGGCAAGCTACATTTCTGAATAAGATTTTGGACGAGTGTGAATAGTATCGTTTATATTTATTTTAACATACTTTTTACATTAGGGAACGTTTGTAGTGTCTTAAAAGAAGGAAAAACGTCATAGACGTGGCAAGAAAACAGACAAAACAATCAAAGTGTTGACAACAAAGAACAAGCGAATTCCAGAATTATTCCTACAGCTGAACTACAAACAGTAAGAATCTTCAAGATATTGACTTATCAAGCTACAGTAATCACACTCAAAACAATATGTGCGTATAACAAAGACGAGTGATGCCTAAAAATGGGCGAATCATTCAACTCCATATCGAATTGATATGTGTAAAAAAAACTCTTTATCATAGTAAGAAAAGGCCATAATAGAAATTTGTGTTTCTTTTATGTTTGTAGACTACTTACTTTCAGCGAAATAAGCTGCAAATATACACATATTCGAAAATATTAGTTCATGCTGAAGTTCTTTGTTAAGCCAATGAATCAGTTAAGTTCAGCTGTTTTTACATTAATTTCCATATTACGTATGTCTCTTGATATTTGACTAATATTTGTAACTGAAAAATTATATTAACTATTTCGTTAATAATGTACACAAGTAATTGTAAACAAACACCACTCTTTCGGCGGCTTATCCACCTCACTAGTGTCGTTGCAACTGTCAGTTGGTAACGACCAACGAGCTTGAATTGGTAACAATTTTCACAGCTGTGATTGTAGCGACTGTATATGTTAGACTGTGGCCAAGTACGTACTCCTAGGGCTGGGCAAATGACACTCGCGTTCGAAAATGTTGGAGATTTCCCGATAGGCAGAGAACTCGATACAGTATCGAACTATTCGAATAGATAATAAATGAAGGCGCTGCTTATCTGCCTACAATACGCAGGAGATTTTGAACTTAGCGGGCTATGCCTTTGCTCAGAACTAATTTCATAGGCAGTACAAGTACATGTAAAGTAAAAGTTGGGCAACATTGTGAAAAACTGTATGTTTTGTTTGAAACAGTGCATACGTGACGTGTCTGGTGTCACTGCAAGATATGATCCATTGATAAACAAAATATCTGCTACTAGAACAGAACTACTGCACCTCATTACTGTCGGCTAACATTCAAAAGAAAAAAATGTGAATCCTTCATAAGTAGAAATTACATTTAATGTGATTATAAGAGATAGGTTGCAAATGACCTTACATTCCCTGTTAATGAGGTACAGTAACAGATAAAAATCTTACCACCTTTTAATCGCCTTGAAAACAAGATTGGAAGAGATGAATTATTGAAAACATTAGAAATTTAATACCCAATAACTGAAATAAGTCATATAGAAATAAAGTTTAATTGCAACCTCGGAATAAACGGTGCACAAAATGCTCTGTACGTAGTATCAACAGGAGTTGCCAGATCACAGCACTACAATTTTTAATCGCAATTGCTATCATTTACTTATAGCCTATATTCGCTATTGTTTTTACTTATACTCTGCAACATAGAAGCTACTATAGTCGGATTTAGTACACTAATGACACCCTATCTGTCGTTATTTTATAGAGATTTTTCTGTTTACTATCATATATCAGTAGCTGTATACATACATAAACACACATATATTAGTTTTTAATATTTATAATGACACACACACACTGATTCAGACTTTTTACTTCTTTATATTAACGTTTTATTGTTTTAAACTATCAACTGTTTTTATTGTATTACTCTTAGAAACTGCTTGCTAGGAAAGTGAAAACACCATATTCTTCCTTGCAGTCCAAAATCTTGTCTCTGAACTTCTCAAACTTCCTTCTTGCCACGAATTTGGTCAGGAGATCAGACACTTGTTCTTCAGTAGGGCAGTAAGACATTTCAAACATACGATCATGGTACATTTCAGAAATAAAATGGTATCTAACATCAATGTGTTTACTTCTACGGCTGAGTTGACCTGACTTGACTAATTCTATGGTATTATGATTGTTCACCAATAGAATTATTTTCACGTTTCTTCCTGTCAGTTCATTGAGTAGACTTTTTAAATACTTAAGTTCTTTGCAGCACTCTGCTGCTGATATGTATTCAGCTTCAGTTGTGGAGAGTGCTACAATACTCTGTTTCCTTGAGTTCTAGGTTATTGGTGCATTATTGTATAGTATCACATAGCCAGTTGTGCTTTTCCTCGTCTTCAAATCTCCTGCGAAGTCAGCATTGCAGTATGTTTTGTGGATCACTTCTTGCTGTGATTCTTCTTTGTCATATTCGTGGTTGTGCTTGTAAAATATCCCTGCTTTCTTTGTTCCATTTAGGTGCCTCACTGTTCTTTTTACATTTTTGACATCAGCCTTGTTAGGATTTTCTACGAGTTTACTTTCATAATTTACACTGAAAGATAGATCTGGTCTTGTTTTCTTGGATAAGTACAGCAAACTTCCAACTGCTTCTCTATAAGGAAAATTTTCATCATCCGCAGAATTGCAAATGTCATTACTATCAGCAATAAATGTCGTCATGTTCTTGCTATCTACCATACCATACTTTTTCAGCACTTTGATAGCATAGTTTTCCTGGTGCAGGAAGAGAGCATCTTTGCTTCTTTCAATTTCTGTATCCAAATAGATGTTTGCATTTGCCATGACTGTCATATCAAATTCTTTCTCTAAAATTTCAAGCAGTATATTCATTCTGTTTTCGTTATTTCCACGAGGTTCCATCATCCACATGAATAGCAAGAAATAATTCTCCGGTTTCATCTTTGAAAATGCATTGATTTGTCTTCAGCTGCTGCATTCCTTGTTGTCCCAGGAAAAGTGTTAATCTCTTATTCCATTTTAAAGGGGTTTGTTTAAATCCACATAAGGATTTCTTCAGAATGCAAATTTCGCCTTTATCTTTGTATCTTTCTTCCTGTACACAGGTACATGGCGAGATTTACTCTTTCATCTTTGCCATTTAGTTTTGGAGTATGGGGAAGGGTGTATTCCAACACAATTTCCTTTTCTTTACACCAGTCTTTGAACATAGTACTTCTAAACTCACCACCTCTGTCACGCCTTACTTCTGACACTTTTAGTTAAACTTAGCTTCCACTTCGTTAACATACTGTTTCATATATTCAACAGCTTCATCCTTTGTTCTGAGTAGATAACAGTCAGAAAGTTTGAATAATCATCTAGACAAGTCATGACATAATTTTCACCATTTACAGATTCTGGAGATATTTTCCACAAAGGTCTGTGTGAATTCTTTGTATTATTCTGGTTGCTCGTTGTCTTTCTGTATTGAAGGGATTTCTTGTTTTCTTAGCTAACTGACAAGATTCACATATATTTGTCATATCAGTCTTCTTCAACACCATGACACAAATATCAGAAAAATTAAGATGTCCTAGTTTTTCATGCCATATTTTAATGTCATCTTCTTGTTTCTCTGTCAATACAGCTTGTTCTTTCTCTTGCTTCATGTCAATTAAGTACAGCCCATTCCCATCTTTATATAATTCCAAAACAACATTAGTATCTTTCATTACTTGCACCTTTTTATCATCAAAAATTATTATTGCACCTTTTTGTGTTGCTGCATGAAGTGAGAACAAATTTCTTCTCAGCTTGGGAGTATAAAGAACTTCTTCCATAATCACTGTATCTGATTCTTCTTTACCCATTTTGTCAGCTATAATGAAACCATTCTCAGTGGCCACATTTATTTGCACATCTTCTATTTTGTTTAGATTTGCCATTGTTCTTTCTTCATGTGACATATGTCCTGTGCATTAAAATGTTTTACTATACTTTTGAGTAATTACAGTTCCTTTCTACCACTTTCAAACATGATACTCATCTTTTCAACATTCCGATGTTGCGGGGCTCTGCACGCTGCAAAATTATTCTCCTGGGGCGTTGTGGTAGAAATAAATACTCGTAGATACAATTTTTCACTTCATCTTTAATTTGAATCAAACTTCTTATCCACCAAAACATTTACAACTTCATAACATATACAAAGCATTAGAACAGTAGTACTTCCATTTCAAAACAACAGACTGACGTAGCTTCCAGTGCACTTTAGAAAAGCCAAAACTCGAACTCCTCCACGCAAGGCGGTGAGGCAAATATATAACATTGACAATAATGACGTTACAGTAAGCATCGTTCATAACAATAGAATATACTAATTTACAATTAACAAACACATAAAGAAATCATTCCATGTACACAAAAATAATCACAATAAAAACTGAAAACTATACATACAATAATTTTAGATGGCACATCTTTTTAAGATGAAATCACGGTACTATTTGTTTCACAACAAAGAATAATGATAAATGTCAATTAATTTGTTAATGAGTACATCATACATGTTCCTAACATATATTGAACTATCAAATCTTATGGTCATTCACAAAATATACTCAAAATCTCACATCAGTCAATATATAAAAAGAATTCAATATTGATAATTAATGTAATAGTCGAAATAACACAATTAGCTGGTCTACACAACTTGTTTATGAGCCTAACATATATACAATGCTATTTATTTTCATGACTTTATGTTTTACAAAAGTTTTTCAATTCGTCTGTTTAAAGTCTTGAAATAACATACAATGACGCAACTATTGTTTATAGAACTGTCTGGAAAGAAAATATATGAATCTCTTAATTAATGAAATCTATCACTTGTTTTAATCACAGTATCACCGAGACACTGTCCTACACTGATTCCTATTAACTAACTTCACACGCAACTTTTATCATTATTGAGCCACAAGATTCCAGATCTGACGCAGACGGTATTGTAGGATGACATTTAGATCTGAGGACCAGGTGGACGGTATCGTACGATAACATTGAGATGAGAGGGCCAGCAGTATCATCACAATAGCCGCCCATCAGCTCGTCGACCTCATAAGTCGAGGTGATGTAAGAGTAGAGCACCTACTTTGGATGGCGTGGACCCGGTGGCTGGGTTGGCTGCATCAGTACCTCACTTAGTCCTGTCTGGGGTTGGCACAGCACAGTCCACACGCACAGCATCACCAGATCCTGAAAGTTCCAAGTGCAGTAAGTAGGTGACAAGGGTATGGCCTCCCAAGAGCAGAGGGCAGAATCGGGAACAGCTGACACTCAACTTGTCTGACCTTTCTAAGTATCAAAACAAAATACACAAGAGACATATGACAAAAAAGAAATATCTACATAACTATACAGTAATATTTACTTTAATCAAATTCTGAATTGAATTTTTAAAACTCTGAGGACATTAAACTTTGTATCTTAACACTAAAGAAGAAAGATAGAATGATAGATATGAGATAATTTGAACAGGTTACAGAATGAGTAGGAGATGTGGCACCAGAAACCGAAATCAGAAGTATGCTACCACATATCTAGAAACCCAGTGCTTGCCAACACACTTAGCACACACAGAATGTTTACTTTTCTGAGGTTACAAACGTTAATATCCAACATATTGAAAATACAAGTTCCAAGAAATTTCATCAAAGAATACATATGTACAAAACTCATAGCTGCAATAAATTTTACAAAAATAGCACCTGTACGAAATCTTATTATTACGCACTACTGTTTGTATGGCTTGAATTCTGTTATCTTCAAATTCGCCCCCCACTGGCAAACAAGAGAGTGAATCAGCCACAAGATTGTCCTTGCCCTTAATTTATTCCACAGCAAATTTACATTTCTCTAGCTTAAGACACATCTAGCTCTTAATCTTCTGCACACTTCTTCCAGTAAGCTTACATGTTCTTCCCAGGTTTTACCAGTGACAAGGATATCATCCACATACACACTTAACTTTTCAACAAGATCTTTGGCTAATACCAAATCCAAAGCTCTGATAAATTCAGCTACAGAAACTTTTCATCCGAATTGGACCACGCAGTACTGATAGCTTCTTCCGTTATACAAGAAAGCAGTGTACTTCCTTGAGTCTCTGTCAAGTCGCACTTGATGAAAACCAGAAGTCAAGTCCAGGCTAGTCATATATTTTATATTTTCAAATTTATACAATAGTTCATCGATGCTCTCTGGAAGGTCAGTTTCCCTTTCTAAAAACTTATTCAGATGTCTGGAGTCAAGTACAATTCTGCCATCTCCATTCTTCTTGGATATCACAATGATCGGGTTGTTGTATTCACTAGTACTCCTCTCAATTATGTTCCAGTTTTCCATCTTTTCAAGTTCTTTCTCTACAGCTTTCCTTCTTGCAATAGGAATGCCGTATGGTTTCATATAAAATGGTTCGTGTGGTTCGACCAGCAAGGTACATTGGTAGTTTTTCACTCTCTCCAGTCTGTCATCGAATACTTCATGATAGTTCCACAACACTCTTCTCAGCTCTTCTTTTTGTTCTTCATCTAATTTGTTGGCTTCCTACACCTTGGTATTTACGAGTTCATGATAATTTATATCCTCCATGGCTTCTTCAGGCTCTTCATGCATGTCTTCTACATCTCTATTATGATCTAATAAATATAATCCTAGACTCTGCTTACTGAGACTATTACCATTTTTCAATATGATAGCAGTACAATGTAAAACACCAGTCTTCGGGTCCACAAACATAACTTTTCTTCCTCCCTAGTCAAATACAGCATTCACTTTCATGATCCAGGCAGTTCCTAGCAAGATATCCTCAGACGGATTAGGTATTACTAGACATCCTTGACATAGATTGACATCATTCACACTGAAGTTCAACAAGGCTTGCCGGTTAACTAACGTTCTGTGTCTGCCGGTAGCACCCTTGATCTTGATTCCAACTATAGGCATCTCCATGTAGTCTGGTACATCTTTCACACAATCTCTAAATCGTTCAGAAATTCCACTGATTGGACTACCTGTATCAACTAACGCTTCCTTGCCTTTTCCATTAATAAACACGGTAATATATGGGCATCCAGTGACATCATATTGTATATCTGCCTCTTCTTCATCAGTAAGATCTTCAATAGTATCATCATGTTTCATAGTGCAGAAATCGTCATAAGATTGTACATGATTCAGGGACACATTACTTTCAACAGGTTGACAACCCATATAGTCATTAGCAACACAATTATCATTGGTAACACACTGCTCTAACCTAGGCACATTATCTTCTAGCTCATGATATTTACACAGTAACTTATCTAGAACATGTGCTTTCTCTTCCTTATCAATGTAGCTCTGTATGACACAATGCAAGATTTCTTTCCCTACCTCTTCTTGTCTGTTTCTGCTTCAACAACGTTCAGTACTGCTCAGTTTCACTGGTATGACTTGATTCTCACAAGACTTGACATAATCTACAACACACACTGACTCACACTAGCGATCTGACACGATGCAACCTTCCTTGACTTCATCATAAATCATCCCATCAAGTTCCTTCTCCAAATCTGCAAACTCCATGACTTCCACATCTTCTTAACACTGCAATCCTCTGACTTCTCTGAACTCACACTAGACAAAACATCAAAACCTTCATGATTCTCAGTCTTCACAGTTTCATGAGCCGTAACATTCAGTCTGTCTTCAGCATCTTCAACCTTATCACTTAGCAATTTACACAGTCCAAACGCATCATATTCTTCATTTATTTTGGGTTCTTCTACAGCCATATCCTCTCTTGCATTATATATATTTGCTACAGTATCATCATCTAGTACAACCTCTTCTGGTTCTATACACTTGTCCTCTTCTTTCCAAGCCTGGTTCTTAACGACTTCCCTCAGTTCTTTGTTAAACTTGAGTCGATTTACCCTGTGTGTTACCTTCTGTCCCTGTCTATATTGCTCATTTTCCCATTTGTGTCCAAATCTGATCCTATTTGTGGTAGCCTGATTTGTTGTCCTATTTCTCAACCCAACTGACAGGCTTCCATAGGGGCGACATTTAGTTTTCCTGTCCGTTTCCATAAGACCTGTAGTAACCTTGGTTCCTATAGTTTCTTCCTAGTCTGTTTCTATAATCCATACTCCCACCTTGCTGTCTACTTCGGTTCTCAAGACTACCTTCTAGGTGATCATCTCTTCTGTCTCTTCCATGATGGTCTTCTTGGTACCGGTTTCTATCCCTTTCTCTCTCATAACTTCTGTCTAATCTTCCAACAAATCTTAAGAAGTCCCCAACTGAATCTTCAGGTCCACAGTCTAACACTTGCTGTATTCTACCTGGTAATCTTCTACGTAGGGTGTCCACCAATGTAATTTCATCTAAAGGTTAGTCAAGATGCACTAATTTTCTGATTTCAGCCTCACAAAAGTCCCTCATATTGCCCGAACCGTGACGTAAATTGTTCGAACTGAAATTGTTCGAGTCATGTTCAAACGCAGCTCTACGTATATTCCCTCAAGCAAGTCCCTTTATGGGAGACTGTAACAACATCTTTGAACAGTGCTGTGCAGTTAGGAATATCTTTGAACATTATTGAGCATGTGGTTTTGTTTATTTGTGTCAGTGTTATGGTCAGTGTAACAAGACTGTGTAAATAATAGAAGAAAATTTGTGTCGTGTAAAGTGAAAATGAATTCGGTTCAAGAGCGTCACCGACCTGGTATACTTAAGCAACAGAATAAATCCCATAAACATGGTCGTCATCGCAGCAAAGGCGCTGTTCACGATGCATTAAAGGGTGTGTATACAAATCGACAATTACACAATCATTTTCGTTAGCATGAATTATAACCGGGAGCCCACGTTATTGGATGATTTTGTCTCTACTGCGCGGTCGATATCTTAGCAGCTTGTAACTTCTGTAATGAGTTTTGTATGGTGACAAATGTACGGATCTTCGTCTTATCATAGAATATATTAGAATGCAGTTATTGCTCCAGCGTGCGGTGTTCTTTGTTTGAAATTGGTGTCAGAATTCCAGACGTTTCAGTTAATTCTTGAAGATCTACGTTTATGCTATGAAGACTATTTGGCATAAGTTGAGGGAGCCTGTCGTGTAAACTCAAAAACCGGCATAACTGTAGACTGGGATACCACCCATATTCTTAGACCCATGACGTCATAAAGATATTGGAAAACTAGTATACGGGATGTATTAATACTTCTGTATTGTAGATATAAATAATCTGTAGTTTTATAGATAACAGAATGTACCATCGATCACATGTCTTGGCCCAAATATATTAATCTGTTTTGTTTGTAAACAAACCATTGTCTTTGACTGAACTGGAACATAATCACTCACGCCTTCTACAAACAAGCACGCACCTCGAAACTACCGGGCTGTGATGACCCCATGGGTCAAACCTGACGGGCGGTATCCCTGTCTACAGGTGAGCCCACAAGGCAGCCCTGAAGGTGGTGTGTTGTTGCCTTCTTCTGACATTGAAACTCTGTCTCATCCAATTATATAGGGACCTATAATTTGGATTCTGCACTGTGGTGCCACCCAGATTTTTCACATAAACAACATTATCAGAAATGGGAGAAATGATAGTCCACAGTTTAAAATCCTGTGGTTATGAGCATCGAACTCACGATCTTTGGATATGTACGGTAATCTTGTTACATTACTTACCCAGTCCCACCCCCAGTGAAGTGGGGATTACTGAAGGCCGGATTCACATGTCTGGTTTTACCCACGACATCATGGGCGAGGACATACTAAATGGGGAAAAATGCCGTGTGAAACATTAAATGAAACTTTACATTTCCCTCTAAGAAACTATGCTTTGTCAGTGTTCTTCCATGCAAATGAACAACGTTTCGACCAAACTGTGGAGTCTGTTGCCCACGTTTTGCAAATGTTGGTGACAGTACAGAACGTGTACACCACAGCAGTCAACCATAGGGCAGGTATAGCATATTTTATGATCTGTGCGAAACAGTGATCATTTTAACTGAATGTTAGGTATAGGTTAAAAAAGAATTTTCTTTTTAGTCAGAAACACAAGTTATTGTTTTCCCATAGTCGCTTGCGGCAATGTTGCCAACATAAGCTCCATGCTAACAACATGGGCAATAGACACTGCAGTTTTACCGAAGATTCAATTAGCTAGTATTTTTAAAGTAAAACATAGGGTCAGTTAGGTGGATAGGGTAACCATCTAAGAGAAGAACACTGTTAGGATGCCCAAAGAATGATTTTGGTATGTGTAAGATAGGGGTAGGTATATTTATCCCATACAATTGTGATCTGATTTGATCAGAATACCAAGTCTGTGAAGGACTGGTGTACTCAAGATAAGGATCACACAGATTTTTACAACCTCTCAAATCTGTTATTGTAGAACATTGCCTTGACATAGGTCACCCCATGAAATGTAGCAGCATTGAGATCAGGTCTTTCACTTCCTGCTATTGGTGTTGAAAGTAATGTAGTGGATAACCTTCTAAATAGAAATGGAGGTTTTTGTTAAAATGTGTGTGGAATTGTCTGTATCTCTCTCTTGAGAGTCAAAAACAGAGGGACAGAATGTAATGCTAATGCCATTTCATCATTGGTTTAGGGCTACTGATAATCATCACCAATATTTTGGGTTAGTTGAAGTCTGCAATAGGCCTCTGACCTAGCGGCTTTGACCAATGACATCATATCTGAGTTAAAGATGATAGTTTGTTTAAAATCAGAACATAGATTATGATTTTGTGTTTAAATCGTAATCTCTACTGTGGCTTCTCTCTGATAGTTAGATCTAGGGTTCCTTTGTCCAGATCAGTAGGGCATTTAAATTTGGCATTTAATGTTACGTATGTAGTTGTACAACACAACTAATGCTGTATAAGGCTAAACATGTAATGTGGCTAAGAATACCGGTATGGAACATGCATCCATGAAGCCCACTAGAGGGCATTGAGTGTCAAAGGCAGGTATCTGACGGCCACGTCACTGTCGACATAAGTGCAAAATGACAAGTAAAATGCAAAAAATTCAAGAAGAATAGTAATTAAATCTGAAGGCTATTGAAAATAAAATGTACATAAAATATTTTAGAAAATAACTGATTTACAAAATAAAGGTCCTATGGTGTGTCACCATGTGGGCGCCATGAAAGTTAAACACCATGCAGTGAAATAGGCTACAAGTTGCCTCTTTGTGGGCAAGATACAAAGTGCCCATGTCACTATAAGACAAAAATCCAAAAAGAAGAGAGAACCCTGCACAAATAACAGAAGCAAGTTATTTCAAAACATTATCAAAATACAAAGGTAAAATAAAAGAATAAACACCAAGAAAAGCTACTCTTTTCATTTCATTTTGAAAATCAAATAACAAAACAAAAGTGTCAAGTTTCAGGAACATGGTAACAGAATACTGTCACAATGATAAATTTTGCCAAAAATAAAGGATTTTACTAAACAAGCTAGGCCTAATTGTTAAATGAACCTTCGAAAATGTGGAAAAACCAAACCCTTCATCCGTTACTTGCTCGTTAAGTAATCAATCCTGTAGTGTGTGCCTGTGCACAAAAACTTCCAAATCCTCCAAAATGTCTAAACATACACCTTTATTCTCAAAGTGAAAAATTTGCAAGTTGTTTACATTGTCAAACGGTATATACTTACAGTACAATGATTTCACTGACACGTCACCCGACACCCAAAACATGTTTTGAAATTTAAATAAGTAATCTGATTCCAACAGCTATGAGCTTGTTGCAGCAACCCAAAAACGTAAGGCACTCTAGAGTAGTAATGTTCAAATACAGCATTAGTAGTGTGCTGCTTGACAGTGTCGCATCAATGAAATACCTAGCATAACAACTGAACAGTGATATGAAATGTAACGAGCACATAAGGACACTTGTGGGTAAGGTGAATGGTTGACTTCGCTTTATTGGGACAATTTTGGTAAGGTTTGATTCGTCTGAAAAGGAGACTGCATATAAAATGCTTGTACGACCCCATCTTGAGTATTGGTGAAGTGTTTGGGATCCCTACCAGATCATTTTAAAGTACATAGGGGCAGTTAAGAGGCGGGTGGTGAGGTTTGTAACTGGTAGATTCAGTCAATGTGTGAGTGTTAACAAAATGATTCGGGAACTCAACTGCAAGTAGGTGGAGGGGAGGCGATGTTCTGATGAAGAAATTAAGAGTGTCGGATTTTGAGGCAGACTGCAGAACGATTCTACTGCCGCCAACCTACATTTTGTTTAAAGACAAGGATAAGATTAGAGAGATTAGCCCTCATACAGATGCATACAAGTATTTGTTTTTTCTTCATTCTTTATGGGAGTGGGACACGAACACAAGTAACGATAGTGGTACTGAGTACCCTCTGCCACGCACCCTTGGATGGATTTTGGAGTATGTATTTAGATGTATACTAGCTTAAACCCGCGACTCCGCTCGCGTGTTGGTTGATTATGATAGATAAGCTATCTTTCAGTAGTGTGCTATGAGACTGGTTGTGAAGGATGAAATGAAATACAATACCTTTTTTAAAAACAAACATTTTCAATCAACATTCGAATAAAGAAAAAAAAATTATGTGAAGTGCTTAATGATTTACAATAAATAATACATACATTATTTCTAATAATATAGTGAGGGCAGTTTACAACTCTCCGCAAAGACGTGGCGATGAGCTGCGACAGGCACATACAATTTTGTAAGTCTTTTAAGACACACACATACAACACATTCAGCTATCGACCATGGCCTTCTTCAGAAAATAGAACACTCACGCAATCACACAGGCACACAACACAGTCATAGAATCATCGCCGGAGGTGAGTTGTAAACTGTCCTCACTATATTATTAATTCCAACCTGGACTTTCCATTATTATACATTATTTCTTATAGCCTGTGTTGCAATATCTCAACACGTACGGTGAGAGTAATGTTCAATTTCATTTTAGGGCAGTCTGGTAAACTACGTTATATGTAGTATTGTTTGGAGCGTAAATGTAGAGATTTATTGGGTTGCCCACCCTTGAGGAAGCGACGTATAATTGACCATGTGAAAAACATGAGGGCTGTAAATGGTTTTTATTTTTTTTTAAGAGATGTATTAAAAGAAATTTATTTTTTACTGCTTTATTTATTTATTCTTATTTTTCCTTATTTGTATGCTTATCCTTACAGAGAAAGAGCTGAAGACATTGTAGCACGCATAGACCAAAGATATGGTTTGTGGCATTACATTTCGCTGTATGTAACCTCCTTACTATAGAGTTGCAAACGTCATTGCTGGCCTTCAGTCCGAATTTTTTTTATAATTTGATGACATTTAACCACCATATCTTCCACTCCCTTATAGCTATCAGCATGGAGCTGCTATGGTGTACAGCGGGAGACTTTGGACAACAGTTACACACAGACCATTCATTTGCGTTCTATAGTTTTTGCTGCAGAGCGAAATATTAAACACACACACACACACACACACACACACACACACACACACACACACACACACACACACACATGTAGAATTTTATATACACCGATAACTTTCCATCCCTATATATTCCACCCTTTTATCATTACCAACCCTCAAGCAACAATGCAACCAATAGAACCATTTTCAAAGGGTAAATATAATTTTCAAAGAGTAATTATTGTTCCGCATATTCTTCAAATCAATAAATATCTATCAGATCACTATAAAACATACCTAAAACCTTCCTCGGGTATAAATTAGTAACTACAAATTTTTAAGTCTCTGCATCTTGTCGTTTGGACATGATTAGCATACACCGAACAGACATTCACATTAATAGCTATCAGATCCCCATAAAACCATGCCTAAAGCCTTCCCTGGGTAGACGTTGGTAACTGTAGAAAATTTTAGCTCTTTATGTCTTGTGGTTCAGACGTGATAAATGTACACCGAACCCCAACATTCACATTTATATGTATAGATTTCAAAGGATGTGGTAGGCAGGAACCTAATAGTGCAGCTTAAATTGTTGTGAGTGAACAAGTAACAATTGGACTGTGATCCTTGCGTGTTTAGTATGTATCGATAGTAGGCCCTGACTACAATATGCTAAGCTTCTTCCAAATTACCCATGTCTGTCAGTCTCCCTGATTGCTACTATTCTCCCCTTTTCGTGCCCCCATCTCCTCCCTCTCCTCACTGTGTTTCAGCACTGTCTCACATCCTTTGGCACCCTTTTGGTACCTGCACACTTTGTCATGCAGTATGGATATTTCAGTCCCCACCCTTGGCCAGCATTCTTCCCCATTTCCCTCCTCTCCTCTCCACTCCAAACTGCACTCATTTTAATGCAGCAGTCCCGTATGTTGAGTTGTTTGTGTATCTTTTTCTGACAAAGACCGAAAGGTTAGTTATGTGGGTGTGATTGTCTTTTCTACATGCCTCTCTGCAGCCCATCTATCATTATTTCGATGAACTGCAATCTCATTTGTTACATAATGATAAACCATTGATTCATTTGTTTGCAAAGAGCAGTAACATAGAATGCAGTAGTTAAATTAATGAAAAATGCAGTACATATGCTTCGCTGTGATGCAATACTATACATATTAATAAAAAATTAAATTTTTATCACTCTTCTTGTCTAGTATTTTAATAATGTATTGCAATTCTACTCACAGTGCATCAGCCTACATTTTCGCTTGAGCACTAAGACAGAATGATAAAGGTAACTGATGTAACAAGCTTTACTTTGTACATAGTAGGCTGTCATACTATTTGTCCACGATTACTTGATAATTAACGCGGTGGCTGCTGGGAGTTGCAGGAGGCATGTTTTGTGCCCACATTATGGCTGCCGCGAGGTGTGGAGTGGTGAGGGGAAAGCATATGCTGCTTGCTGTAGTGCTGCATCCATTACCCTAACAATGTGTACAATAATATTTTGCAACAAGGAGCATCGTAACGTTGGCAAAGCTTGTAAGTAAATGAATATCTTTCAACTAGTACTGCTGACTTTCGACACTTGTGGCAGCACCAATAAAGTTATCATGACCAGATAGTAGTGAGAGTAGAGAATTGAGCACCACCTAATTTGGTACAGTATAGACAAGATATTTGTGTTTAGTGCTTCAGACAGTAAGTAGAACCACATAACAAATGGTGGATATGTCCTTTCCAGAATCAAAGATTTAAAAGAGAGGAACAGTTTGACGACTTAAAACACTTTTAAAAACAAAAAAGGAACATATTAGGACTTGATAGTTTTATGATACAATTCCACCAGTCTGCTTTGACCCATGACATTATCAACATGGCGACAATGACATATATGCCGTAGCTAATCACAAAAAATACACATCTAAACAGGTGAATATTAACATAAACCAATGACACTAATTAGGCAGGGACATTTTAAGAGGGAAAAAATGACAAAAAGCCAACCGTAAACACAAAAGTATAATTAAAAAAAAATGCACATAATATGTGAAATAAAAACTGGAAACAACCAAAAAATTATACATGGAAGCGAATAGTTCAGTTGATCTACACCTGATATGAAGACAGTGATGCCAATCAACACACTTCTACATAACCAATAGCATAAAAACAATATCAGATACTTCAATTAACCTGTACTACACCTAAAATCAAGAAAACTAAACAAGTCAGCCCCACCCTAATCCTATAAACATTAAAATGCCATAGAATACTCAATTGACCTATAATACACCTCAAATCTAGACTTGTGGGACTGTGAAGTGTGCCTACTATTGATTGTGTGAATGCTGGCAACTGCAAGTGAATCTTTTGTTATTATGGAGTTAGCCAAACATTGGCTTTTAGAACAGCTGCAACTCTTCAATAACCAGATTAGTAATGTTTTTTTATAGTTTTCAAAAGAATATTATCCGTTCTTTTACCAAAACATCTGCCAATTAATTCAGCGGTGTTGGAGTTGTAAGTCTGCACCTCACTCTGCTACAAAATGCTCCATAATGATTTAATTTTTTTGAGACATGCGTAATTTTGCTTTCCAATGGACATGTTTGATAACATTCTGTTGCTGTACAAAACACATGTGAACCTTTATGACTGTGTGCATGAGTGCATTATCATATTGGTAAATTGCAGTGTTTGTTAGCAAAATGTTTGTCATAGTAAGCAATTTTGTGTTGAGGATGGGGGATAATCATGATCACAATTATCCAACCAGTGAGGATAGTGATAAAAATAGTTGAATACCACAATGTAGATAGCTAAATCATGACAGATGCTCCTCCAGGCTAGACTTCAGGAAGCAAGCAAGCTGTATCGTAAGCTGCTGTTGTGGTTTTTGATACATAAGCCCATTTGTTTGTTGGAAGCAATGTAAACGGTGATTAATCAGACTGTATCACATACTTCCAAATGTCCACATTTTATTATTGTGGCACTTCCTTTGCAGCTCTACATTGCCTTCCATTATTAAAATTTTAGCAACTACAGCCCTTCCATGAATAATGTTAATCTCTTGCTGTACCATTTTTATCAAAACTGTATTATTCAAGTGTTGAACTTTGCTGTCCCTTTTGCTGTAGTAGGTTTATGTTGTCCCTTCTTAATGCTTTTTAGTTGTTTTCAGTTAACTTCAGTTTTGCCCACTGCACCAATTAAGTTGTACCTTGGTTCGTGTTTGCTGCCACTATTGAAACGTTAAACAGTGTGGTTGTTTTCATCTTAGATGCTCCCAATTTTTAACTGCACACTACCGATTGTGCCTCATTGGAAGTCTCTCTGAGATCAAGCACTTCACTGAGCATTTGTGTTGACTAACATAGAAAAAAGTGTTTATTATACTGCAAGGCAATTTGCAAGACTTCATACCTCAATTGTGCACTGTGGCCATGTTTCAGTATTAACACATATGCAGTGTACCAATTTGCAACAAACTGTGGTATACTGCATGGTGTTCATAAGATTTTTCCACCGCTTATAGATGGATATTGGGGACTAGTGAGAATTGAGGCCAGGGGTACTACACAAACAAAGTATATATTGTAGGGAGCATTACCACCTTCATAATTCAGAAAAACTAGTGCTATTAAGAAAGATTCAGACAGTGAAGGCTATGAAGCAGTCATTGAAGTGAACTATATTGTGTTGGGCAGCATATTCACATGGTTACATCTCCGCAGGCGTCTCACCACTCTTTGGTGACTACATGCTCGGCTGCCACGGGGCCGCAGCCTAGTCTTGGGAAAAGCAAACTGAAATTTTCAAGTATGTTTGTAATGAATCAGAATATTTCCTTTCTGAATCTCTCTTATCTTATTCCTCCTTTTCCCTTTTTTCCTTTGCTCCAGCACCTGAGGGCTCTCTTCCCTTCCTCTTTTCTTCTTCCTGTGCGTTTCTCAAGGCCCTCCAATGCATCCAATGCTTAGAAGGTGATTGGATAACACATAAGTCCCAGTCTCGGGTTAACATGTATGTTTCACACGTACTCCCTGCTAAATGGTAGGCCAGAGGTGATTGCCTAAGCTGTAACCTTTCCAAAATGCTGACTGTTGCCTCTGTCTGGTGTTTGAGAGGTGTGGACAGTTACTTAAGGAGAGTGAGTTCCACTCTGAGGGGGGGGGGGGGAGGGCAGTAGGAAGGAGCATGCCATTGGAGATACTGACAATTATGGGGGATTCCCTAGCAGCAGGTTCCTCAAATTAAAGGAAAATTTAAGGAAATTAACTTTCCGGTGGGCGAGCTGTGGCATAAACACCACAAATTTTAGTTTACTTAATGTATGCAAGTAGGAAACCTAGTGCACCCCTTCTGGCACTTGTTGTGACACCTCGACCGATGAGAGACATGGCTACACAGACCTATGACCTACAATTCAGTGCTGCAGTTTTGACAAAGCTCAGCCCGACGATAGTATCATCTGCTAAGGGTGCACACCACTCCAGCAAACTTCCACCTGCACCAACAAAATCACTCTCACTGCAGAAGGATGGCCAGAAATCCAAGGACGACTATTCCCTTGATGACTTTCTGCGCACACCTAAACAACTGTCTGGGTCCTCATTTGCGTCGCTCTACGGTTCAAAAAAGCCGAACAAGGGTAAAAGATCCTCCACTTCACCTCCTCAGCACACCTCTTTGACAGTGTCATGTAATGATTCCCTCACCCAGATGACCTCAGTGATACCAGGATGCATCGCCAACAGTCAATCGAGATGCCACTATAAGGCAGATTCTGATGCCACTATCAAACTAATGGACCAAGAGCCTTCACTCTCCAAACCTAGTATTTAAATTGAAAACACTGACATGATGATTTTTCATGCAGTTTTGTGTAAGGGTTCATATGAATCTTATTGTAATGGTTTTTTTTTTTTTTTTTTTTTTTTTTTTTTTTTTTTTTTTTTTTTTTTTTTTTTTAACACTGGCTGCATAAAGTTCTGCATTGTACATGAGGTTCCTACTCACAGGGGGGAAAAAAAGAAAAAGTCTTCTCTTTTTCACAGCATGTCATTTTTTATACTTGTCACTAGCCAACATTTTTAGAAATAGTTTACAATTATTTATTTTAAAAGATCTTATCACTAGAAATTTCGAAAATTAGTGTCAAGTTGCTATTGGTTAGTAGCTGCTCTTATTACATCTTATAATACATTTATGCTTAGTAAGTAAATGTTTATACATTCATGAGGATAAAGCAATTTACAGTCTCTCTTCAGATTCTTTTACACTATAAACATATTCATCAAATAACACATTATGTAAGTGCTTCTCAAAAGTCTCTTATTGATGGTGGTAGTTTGTTCAAATGTTTGTAAACTTATTGGACCAAACTGCTGCGGTTATCAGTCCCTAGTCTTACAAACTACTGAAACTAACTTAAACTTAAACATTAGGACAACATGCATACACCCATATTTCAGGGAGGACTCATGCCAATTGCTGCATGACGGATATCTTTCACCGTTAAAGGAAGTAATTCTGAGCAAAGATATAGTTGTTTATGGTGACCAGAAAAGAGATTGTAGGTTGGGAATCATTTGGGCATTGGAATGGTTAGTGTTCAATGGTAACAAGGCTGTGGGAAATGGTGGTGATAGTAAAGAAGTGGGAGGTGAAATCAGTAATCACATCACTAGAAAGAATTTGGTACAAGGGGTACTGTGCGTGCCTTTGATTTACTCATATATGTTATATCTGTTTGAAATACTTAGCTACAAAAATATTGGAATGCTGAGGTTGTTTCCTACATTCTGTCTCACATTAATTTGAGTACAATAGTTTGGGTTTCATTTATGTAGAACTCAAGACCCACCCCATTTATAAAAACACCGTCTCCCCTCCCCCTCCCCTCCCAGTCCCTGTTCTAGTGAGAGCGGGGAAGGTGAACTTCAATTTGAAACACATCGTTTTATAAAGTGTCTCCAGTATTTATTATTTTTTTGTCTATTCTGCTTACTTACCTAAAAATTTTCAACTTGGATTCTTTCAGTAATAAGATATGTAAATATTGTGCAATCCTAAAATAAGTGTGTATCATTTACATGTAAAGCATATTTTTAATGATGAATAATCACCCTCTTGTTTTGTTAATAATTTAAGTTTCATTGTGTGTAACTTTGTGTATTTGCAGGACGTGTGTCTGCTAAAACAATCACTAAAAAAGCTGCACGAGAATTACACAGAGAAGAAAGGCGGAATCAAGCCATGCAATTGCGTCAGAAAAAACGTGAAGAGATGCTTCTTACAAAACGTTTTTCATCTGGTGTTGGCACTAACCACCCTCTCCTTCTATCAGTTGTGCCTTTATCAGAAAAAATTGATCCATTAGGTGTACTTGAACTTCTTAAACAAGCTGATTCAGAAGCTGTGATTAACAAGAGCTCCACTGGGAATGTTCATATAAGGTTGGTTTTAAATTGTAGGAATTTCTTAATCACTTAGTAGAAGAGTGTTTGCCTTTGTGTAAATTGATCCATATAAGAGTGTCTCAAAAACAAAATAACACAGTTATTTATCACATTGAGTGTACTCATTGAAGTTTTATCTGCAGTGGTCTTTGGTTAGTTTAACAGCTCTTGATTAAATACCTCAAGTAGGTAGAAATATAGAAATATATTTCATTACTATGATAATTATTTTAAAACACTGTTATGCACTTAAGATAAGCAGGCACATTCACAGTGTTGCGCACTTGCATGTTTTGTGGTATAGGAACCACCTATAAAGTACTAGTTTAGGAAATTTTGATCTGGTATATGTACAAGGTGAATAAATTGTATATACATTGACTCCATTCACAACAGCAGATAGAGCTGGCGTGTTAAGTATAATATTAAAGATTTATATAAAAATAAAAGTACACAACACTCTTTTCACTTTTAGAATTAATAATTCCCTCCTAAGGAAAGGAGAGGAATAGTTTAAGAAAGGATGAAAGGATTTCAACTTGTAGTGTTACAAAATAAACTACATTTTTCTTCTGGATCAACTTGAGTTTATTGATGCATTAATTTGCATACCAGCAGCCTAGCAATGCCGTAGCTACTGCGAGAGTCTGTCTTTGTTGCAGATATGACAAGCAGTCGGTCACTGCACAGTGGATGCTAGGAGAAAGTGGAGAGAATATACGATATATAAACTCTGTTTTTGTGTATAAACTCTGGGTGTATTATCTTTTGTTTCAATTATTTCTGTTGGAAGTTCTGTAGAAGCATATGTACATGTATTCAACTTGTCTTTGTAATCATCATCTTCATCATTTGGTTGTCTGCCGTACGGCAGGTTTAGACTGCCTAGCTAGCCCTCCATGCTTCTGTCTTTTGTGATCATCTTCGTTCTGTGGTACCCTCCTAGTGGCTTGCT
Source organism: Locusta migratoria (assembly GCA_026315105.1). Lineage (NCBI taxonomy): Eukaryota > Metazoa > Arthropoda > Insecta > Orthoptera > Acrididae > Locusta > Locusta migratoria. The sequence continues at coordinate 504,221,450 of CM048746.1, read as the reverse complement.
GACGTCATCCAGAATCTGGTACCTTCTTCTGCCCCTTCCTCTCTTTCTCGGAACGCAACCCTCAATTGCCAATTGCTTTGTAATAACGGCCAATAAAAAGCAAAGTGAAGAATTAATAAAACTAATGTTCTGTGAAAAATTATTTATTTACTGTTTTCACTCTCGTGTTTAATATATAATTGTGGAGAAGACACCTGATTGCCTCGCTGGTGTAATAGCTCGAAAAAGCTTAGCTGGACCTCATTTTATTATTAATTTTTACTCAAGAGATAAATGAACGGCTACAACAAGATTTTACTAGCTGCATGCACATATCTTAGGTGCGTTTTCCCTGTTTAATACTGAACAAATTGGTATCCAAGAGAAATGAGATGCAGTTGCAGACACCAATAGGGTTCTTTACACCCGGATCATCGTGCAACAACACAAACTGTAATGAGGACAGGATGGACAAATGTATGTTTGTCTGTTGAAAGTACTAACAAATTCTTCCTCAAGCACTGGCAGTGTATTTAGCGGAGATCCCATTGGTGCCTCAAGTCCCCTTTTTTCCAAAAGTACCTAAAAGGTACCTATTTTTTCAATTTGGTCCCTTAAGTACTTTTTTTTCAAATTGGAACACACAGTTTGTCTTATTTTAATAACTCCAATAAAGCTTAAGTTAGGCACCTTTCATGTTACAGCTAGCTGTAACCTTTGTCTCAGCATTTTCTTCCCTTCTCAGCTCCTGCACGTACAGAAGTTTTGTGTCAAGGGGTGTGCAGAGAGTGATGGTAGGACATCTTCGACCGTGGAACAAGAAAAGGTACGCGGAGACAGTGCTACGCAGTGCCAGAAACTATTGCGCAACTTCCTCTTTATCTTTTATGGTAGAAATGACGCATGGAAGTAGTTTGTATATGTTGGCAGTAGCTCCAATGAGGATGACTTACGAATCCTACTGACCAAATAATACCGATCAGAGGAAGGATGTGCTGAGAAATGTGCTACCGACTTCAGCTGTGATCGGAAACGTTCAGCTACTGAGATCGGCGGCGCTACTATGTTATTCTCGGCCACTGTATGTATGCGTCAGTCACGCCACACTGAATTTTGTAGCTGTGCTAAAACCATTATGTGAGCATAAGAATTACAGCACTGTGGTAAGCTGCTGAAACAGTAGGTTGTTATCTGTGGCTGTGAAAGTCACAAAAATACACTTGAGAGAATTGGTATAGTAACTACTTTTGGATTGGCATTGTCTTATTAATGATTAGGTGTAAAGATGAGATTTGCATATGTGAGTACTGTTAAGTTTAGTGGACCAGGTAAATAATTGCAATTAAAGTTAACAAACGATTTTTAACTTGTAGATCACAGAGAATGTGGAAAACGGTACTGTAGAGTTCGAAACAATTTTTCCCCCCCAAGAGTTCTTATACTGCATGTAAACCCTTAATACTGCGGATCTTTCAATGTTTATAAACTATTCTTTTTGTCAGCCCATAGCCATACCAAAAATGGAATTGATAAGATATGTCACAATATATCGCAAGACTCACATTAAATTACAACACTTGCACGGTAAGTGCTGTAATGGCAAATTGCAGTTGTTAAGTTGATGTTCGCAGGGATTAGTAAGCACAATAAAAACAAAATGTAATGTTCACCTATTTGCAGTGATAACAATTTGCAAATTAAAAACAGCCTTGATTGCACTTTGTTATATACTGCTAACTCATCTCATCCGTTTTGGTCATCTTCAGAACAATAGGTCTGTGTCTGCCAATGTGCATAAATCAAACTAGGAAATCAAAATATTAAAAGCCCTCAGACTAAGCTTTGTGTATATAACATAAGGAAGATGCCTGAAAATGGCAAAATACATTAGCAGTAAAGAAATAAAGTACAATGAAGACTTCTGTATTAAATGAGTAGAGAAAAATGGGTCATTGGGTAGGGTTGTTGTTATGACTAATAACACACCTATGCCAGTTAAGCCAGTTACAATTGTCACCAGGATCCTGAACTGTCCCATCAGAGTCCAACAAAATCCACTGCTACATACGACCGCTTCACGGTGTAATGTCCAGGGGTGCCAAACGCACCCAGGCTACATCCATGGGAGATACCTTGTCCATCTCCGGCTGCCAGTGTCGGTCTAGTACTACCCCATAGGGTAGATAATGTCCTGATTGCCCTTGCCAGGAATGGCTACTACCGCTGTATATGTTGCTCGTAATTACCAGGCATGTGGGAGCACCATCCGACCCCAGTACTGGAGATGAAAAAGGAGACGTTTCATTACTCACAGGTTGATTCATGTCCATTTCTGGTGTATAGATGTCCATAGCTTCGGAAATGGTGGCCCTCTCCCCACCATATGGCGCCGAAGGCTTAGGGAAGGAAGCCAAGGGTGGTGGCGACCCAGAGCCTGAGGATGAAACCGCTGTGACTAGTGCCGGAGAAGGCACCCATACCACCTACAGAGCTCAGGCGGACACAGCTTGCAGTACAGAAGTCGGCTTCTCAGAAGATGTCGGCACGGAGCATGTCGGTGAAACAGGCCCCAGAGGAAGCGTGGGTGGAGGTGGCGCCTGTGGATCTGTTGGGAATTGCAGGCGCAACTGATCCCAGTGATGACGAAGAATGCCCACAGCAGTGTCCACAGTGCAGGGGCGGCAGCTGAGACTTGTCTACAGCTTACCTGTCAGCCAACGAGGATGCCGGCCAAACCCGCGCGCCCACACAAGTGACCTCGGAACACAACAACCTGATGGTCCTGTGAAATCGATCGGTGGCTGAGGCAACAACAAATGAAAGAGAGTGCGAGGTTTCCTGCCATCAAGCAATTCCGCCAGGCTGCATTCCCCCGCCGGGGTGAATCGATACGACATCAAGAAACAGATAATGCCATGGTCCACAGAGCAAGAGGTCACATATTTGCGCATTTGAGCTTTAAAAGTAAGCACAAACTGTTCCACTATGCCAAAATGACTGGGGATGAAATGGAGGAACCGTAATGTGGTGAATGCCCAGACGAGCACAAAAATGAAATGGGTGCCATTATCCGAAACAAACTAGTGCGGAAACCCCTCCAAAGCAAAAACTTTAGACAGTGATTGAGTAGTTACAGTAGTGGACATGGTATGGCAACAAAAAATGTATGGACAGTTTGAATAAGCATCCACAAGAAAAAACCGATAAGAGTTAACGAAGGGTTCTGCGTAATCGATATGCACCCGTTCCCACGGCTGTCGGCGTTGTGGCCAAGAAGATAGACACGCCCAAGGCGCCACCTGTTGCAAAGTGTACAATGAGCACTTAGCCACCGTCCTCGTGATGTCACCATCGATGCTGGGCGAAAACACATGCTGGCGAGCCGATGTTTTTATGTTTTTGTGCGGGAAACTCCCCAGTGCCCTTCATGAAGCATCTGGAGCACTTTTGAATGGAGATCCGCTGGATTCAGTACCCGCGGAGTCTGTCCATCTGTAGCCAAAAGGAGAACACCGTCCCATTCAGACAGATGAAAATGGAAAGAATAATAGTTACAGAGGGGGTCTGAAGCCCTATGTGGAGGGGTGTCCGGCCAGCCCACACGAATGTAGTGAAGAATACGCCGCAACTCGGGATCAGACGACACCGTCTTGGCCAATACTGGAGCCGTAATAGGAAACCATCAACAGTAGCCTGAGCTTCCACATCCAAATAAAAGTACAAAAGTTCTTCTATATCAAAGTCAGGATCAGGACCTGCCAGAAGGTGCAATAATGTGTCCGCGTTAGCATGTTGTGCTGTTGAACGGAAATGAATCTCATAATTATAACGGGAAAGAAAGAGTGCCCAATGCTGCAATCTATGAGTTGCCTTGTCAGGAAGCGTTGCTGTAGGGTGAAATAGAGAAACCAAGAGCTTATGACCAGTAATAAGATGAAATTTGACCCCATACAAATAAACATGAAAATTCTTCAAAGCATACACAATGGCTAACACTTCTTTTTCACTTTGAGAGTTTCATTGCTGGGTAGCCGTCAACGTCTTAGATGCGTACGTGATGGGGCGTTCCGACCCATCAGGATACTTATGGGCCTAAAAAACCCCCAATGCCATGTTGAGATGCATCCATAGCCAGAACCAAATGATGCCCAGGAACATACGCCGGTAAACATGGGGCAGAAATCAGTAAGCACTTTAACGTCCAAAATGCCCGTTCACACTCAGACACCAGGCAAGGGAAACACCGTTGTGAAGCAGACAATGTAAGGGATGCGCCACCAAGTCAGCCCCAGTAAAAAAACAGTGGCAATAGGCAATGTTGCCCAAGAAAACTTGTACATCTTTAACTGACTGGGGATGCGACAGGGACTGTACCGCGGCCATGCGATCCGGTAAAGGGCGAACGCCCGCTAAAGACACTTCAAATCCCAAATAAGGAATAGCAGGTTGGAAAAAACGAGTCTTGGCCAGGTTGCAGCTGAGACCGGCAGCTTGGGGGACAGAGAAAAGTGCCCGGAGGTTGTGTAAATGTTTGTGGGGTGAAGCCCGGTCACAACAATATCATCTAAGTAGTTAACACAGCCTGGAATCGGGCAGAGGAGCTGCTCTAAGTAGTGCTGAAAAATAGCCGGGGAACTAGCGACCCCAAAAGGAAGTCGCTGATATTGGTATAACCCAAAGGAAGTGTTGACGACCTGAAAAATAGCCGGGGAACTAGCGACCCCAAAAGGAAGTCGCTGATATTGGTATAACCCAAAGGGAGTGTTGACGACCAAGAGACGTTTTGTGTCATCATCCAAAGGAAGCTGAAGAAAGGCTTCCACTAAATCTAAGTGAGAAAAAGAGTGTGAACGAGAAAGTAAAGCGAGGAGTTCAACTGTACGAGGCATGGGGTACGAGTCGGTCACAGACTGCAAATCCCCACAGATACATAAAGACCCCCCAGTTTTCTTTACAAGAACTAGTGGCGTAGCCCATTCACTGGAATAAATAGGAGTTAAGACCTGCAAGTCCTGTAGGCGATCGAATTCAGCCCTAAGTTGGGTCGCAGCGCAGGGGCACCAGCACCTGGCACGCACGAAACAACTTGGGGCGTGCCGTCGGTTTCATAGTAATGTGGGCGATAAAGCCCACGGCACAAGCCAGTCCACCTGAAAACAAGGAAGAAAATGAACATCCAACTCCAGGAAAGGGACCGAATCCGAGAGGAGACTGACAAAATCATTGATAGTAAAACCAAAAACATTAAAAGAATCCAGGCCGAAAATGTTAACAGCCGCAGTGTCATCAGGAACAAGAAAAGTGACCAGCCTGACGACAGATTTATACACCATGGAAGCCGTAAATTGACCCAGGATAGGGATGCACTTGCAGCTGTAGCTTCACAAAGAACGGTTGACAGCAGCTAGGAGAGGCGAGCCAAGCTGTACATACGTGAGATTAAGAAGAGAAACGGAATCTCCCGTATCGACTAGTAAGGTGACCGCCCTGTCGAAAATCTGAACTTCGGCAATAAGTTTGGGAGACGGAGAGTGAACATTTTGGACAAGATTAACATCCGTCTCGTCATCTTGCTCAGTCGGCCGGGAACGGCAAACAGAAGCAATGTGGCCTTTTTTTGCACGAGTGACATATGACCCCACACTTAGGGTAATCTGCCATGTCATACTATACAAAACAAAGAGGACAAGATGGAAAGGTTCTCTGCGTATGAGTAGGTGGGTGTGATGTGGCCCGCAGCTGCTGCGAAGCCGCATTCTGTTTATGGCCGTGCGTGCGGCGAGTGGGGCGCTCCCGTAAGAAAGCAACATCCGCGCATTCCAAAGGTGGTGAACCCGACTGCGAAACTGCAGCGACATCACCCTAAGTCTCAATTTGGTCCCCTGCAGCCCGTGAGACTTCAAAAGACTGTGCAATGTTTAAAACATCCACCAAGGTAGGATTTTCCAGCTGTAGGGTGCGTTGGCGCACTTCCCTATCTGGAGAAAGTCAGAGAATTGCGTTCTGAGCCATATGGTCCGCATATGACTCCTTGTGGGTCATAGTAATGAACATACATGGACGGCTAAGACCCTGCAGCTCTGCAGCCCACGCCCGATAGGACTGAGTGGGTTTCTTATGCGACCGGTAAAATTCAACCCGCGACACAATAACATGCATATGCGGGCGGTAATGGGCTGACAACAAATGACACATCTCATCAAAAGACAAAGCAGCCAGTTCCTGCAGGTGAGCTAGTTGATGCAAAAGCTGATAGATGTGAGGGGAGACCCACGAAAGAAATAAAGTCTTACACAACGCCGGGTCGGATACTCCAAATGCAAGAAAATGCTGACGTAGCCTGTTTTTCATAAGAGTCCCAATCTTCTAAAGAATCATCAAAGCCAGAAAAGGGAGGTGGGAGACACAGAACTGGAATCAATTGCTGGCAGAGGAGCCGACTACAACCTCGACACCAGAGAGTCAAAGCGGTCCGCTTGATCTGACACATTCGTAGTTAACCACTCAACGGACTCAACCACAGTCCGTAGCGATTGCTGCAGGATTTGGCCCACGGGGGTTGCTGAAAATCCACTGGACCCAGTCCTTCGTTTTCCACTATCGTGCACGACGGAGCATATGCCAGTCCAAACACCATCCTCATCGCCAATTGTGTTATGACTAATAACACACCTATGCACATTAAGCCAGTTACAATTGTCGCCAGGATCCTGAACTGTCCCATCAGAGTCCGACGAAATCTACAGCTACACATGACCACTCCCGTCCCAGCTATCTGTACTTCCAGAGGCACAACCACGTTAGCGAGCACTGTGAGAATGCAACTGAGGCGAAGTTCACGGCTGGCTGGCCCAATGCCTCTCTCAAACCGCCGCGTGGCTGGCAGGGTGCAGTGCGATAGTCCAGCCAGTGCCGCACAGCGTCCAGTCCTGGTAACGGGCGGCACGCCGTTCAAACATAATGCACCGCGCGTTACTACATTTGCTTATTAAAAAGAAATTTATTGAAGTCTCGTACTTTTTCTCCATGTTGGTCCCTTAAAAGTTCTTCAGGTTCCTTTTTTTTTAATAAGTTGGACCCTGAAGTCCATATTTATTTTTAAATTTCTGCTAAAAACACTGCACTGGTCAACATTTTTATGTCTAATAATTTGTTTCTATTTAAAAGACATGGAGTTGTTGGCCAGTACTTACCTTAGCTCAATGCCACCTATAGTAGCACTGAACAGACAATAATAAACATTGAATGAAGTTTTCAGAAAATGAATTTCCTTCATCAAAGAGGAGGGAAAGAAAGGGGATAGAAAGGATAGTGGTTTTGGGGTAGTCATTATCTTGGCCATGAGGGAAAGATGTAATGAAGTCAAAGATGATTATCTTGTGGATGGTGCGGATCCAGTCAAAGATATTGCATGATAAGTATTTCATTTATTGAGAATTATGGATTTGTTACCTTTTTTGTAAAGCTGTCTGTACATCTTAAAATTGGCATTTAACATCTTTTTTGTTTGCTTTTATTTGCAATATTTTAATAACAAAACTTTTAAAATGTGTAATATTGAAATTTGAAAGATAAATAAAAATTTCTTATTTTAAGAAGAATATTAAAAGATAATAGGTTAGATTGGATAAAGCCATCACCTATTGTGATGGGTGGTGAATACCTTGGAATGGTTCCTTTCGAGCCATTGACCACCAGTCACCTTGAAGTAACTGTGCTGTGCTGGGTAGGTGGATTAGGCAGGTCTTGCACCGGGCCCTTCCACATGAATATGACCCCTGTGGTAAGGATCTGGCATTGGTAATGGCAGAGGGATGGATCAGGATGTTGTGGAGGTTGAGTGACTGTTAGAGCACCACTTTGTGAAGATTCAGAAGGATCTTCGGTTGAATAACACTCATTTCGGGTAATGATGACAGATAATCTAAGCCCTAACGAAGGCTGTGGTTCATTTGTTCCAGTCTAGGGTAGTATTGTGTGACAAGGGAAGCACTCCTTTGTGGCCACTTACTTTCATGGTCTTTGTAGGAATGATTTTTGGCATAACTAATGAACAGGTACTGAACAGAATTGACGAGAAAAGGAATTTTTGGCATACCCTGACTAAAAGAAGGGATCGCTTGGTGGGACACATTCTTAGACATCGAGGAATTGTAAATTTAGCTTTGGAGGGAAGTGTGTGGGGTAAAAATCGCAGTGGGAGACCAAGAGGCGCGTATAGTAAGCAGATTCAAGTGGATGTAGGTTGCCGTTCTTATGAGGAGATGAAAAGGCTTGCTCAGGATAGAGTAGGGTGGAGAGCTGCATCAAACCAGTCTCCGGACTGAAGACCATAACAACAACAGCCAACTGGGGCAATGATGCCATGGTGGAGAATTTAGGCAAAATGAAGGGATACAGATGCAGAATGTTGCACATAGTTGCACATTGACAACTGTATCTAGGTTTGTGGGACCCCAATTGGCTAAATTGCAAGTACATGTATGTTTGACTAACTAAAACAGTTGCACCAGGTGTCAGTGTAGCGCAGGTGGTAGCACTCTCACTTTACGACCATAGGGTTGCTGGTTTGAATCTCTGTGTGACAATATTTATTTTATAATAATGCAAAGTCCAGGTTGGAATTAATAATATAATATAATATAGTGAGGACAGTTTACAACTCACCGCAAAGACGTGGCGACGAGCTGCGACAGGCACATACAAAAGACACATACATACATACAACACATTCAGCTGAATGTGTTGTATGTGTGTGTCTTTTGTATGTGCCTGTCACAGCTCGTCGCCACGTCTTTGCGGTGAGTTGTAAACTGTCCTCACTATATTATTATTTTTATTTATTTTATTTTATTTATTTATTTTAGATGCTTGGAAAGCCATTAATAGCTATTGGGATGACTTAAATCTATGTGTTAACAGACTATGTGAATTATTGAATTATGTACTTTCTTGAATAAATACTAATGAATACTCATCATAAAATATTTGAAAACTCAATTTTAAAGCTAATTTTCAGTCTTTTGTAACACATTGTACATCATGTCAAAACTGCCAAACATTTTATTCCTGTTTTAATTGTTTGGCAGAGAGAGGCTTCAATTTTCAAGTGTAAGTGCTTCTCTCTGTATTCTAACTGTTGTGGTTTCATGTGCAATGTTTCACACAGCTTTCGTTAGATTCCACATGACTGACTAAAGGGGCGCTGCTCTCAAAATAATGTTATGGCAGTGCGAGGAAGTGCGTAGCTATGGAGACAATTCTTGTTCAACCACTTCAGTGTACACATGCATTTGCTTTTCAAGTGTATTTTGTTACGTATGAATTCCGAAAGTGAAATTAAAGTTCATTTAAAGTTACTACACTTTATTGGTGACTAGTTTGGGAGTTCCCGTCTCTTTCAGTAACGTGAATGTTAGTGTTATGGCAACTCTAGAGTAGGTTCTAGGCAACTAAATCGAACAGCAACAGCTTCTCACTTCTGCTATATGCGAGTTTTTCTGTCCACACTGATGCCCACTTGTCATTGTTGACAATTCTCACTTTTCCCCCGTATGATGAGGCAGCGGAGGACTGGATAGACTACGAGAAACACCTTCGGCAGCATTTCATGGCTTTTAGCAATGCTGACCAACAAATCTGTAAGTCTTTATTCCTTTCGTGGATAACGCCAAAGTTGTATCAACTGTTGTCTCAACTCGTACCATTGAAAGAACCTTCCTCATTGTCGTTTGATGGAATGTGTGCTCTTCTTTCAACATTTTTCCAAAACAGATGCACATTGTCGTATCTCGTGTTTCATTCTATAGGTTTAAGAAACAGCTTCATCAGACCTATTGTTCTTGGGCTACTGAATTACAAGGACTCAGTCACAAATGTCAGTTCATAACAGAAATTCACAAGCAATCGTATTTATGATTAGGGGATGCGGTTGTGCGTTCTGCGCTAGATAAAGAAGTTCGCCAATGAGCTCTTCAGTTAGGTAATCCCACGTTGGATGAAGTACTTTCCATAGCTCAATCCTTTGAAATCACTCACGCCGCGGGCGCTCAATTAGAAGCATGGGGTGACATCGGCGAGATACAGTCGGTTCAGGCAGATGATGATGCGCCAGGTGCTAACACAAATAAGGATGTTGCCACAGTAAACACGCACCCGCAGCATCGCCAGGCGGTCAAAACAACATGAAGCAGCAGATCAGAGGTTCACATTCTCTTCCTTCCTGCCCTTGTGGTTTCACATGTGTGTGAATATTTTCCACAACGTTGGGCGACTTGCCACTGATGGCGACTTGCCACTGATGCAGGATGAAGGGACATGTTTTGTCTGTTTGCAAGTTGGAGAAAGTGCATGATGTGCACGGGGGGTAGCGGATGATGATACTGTACTGTATGTAAATTGCGTGTTCCCTCATTCCAGCAAACTTTACCTCATGGTGCAAATGCTGGGAAAGGACGAGAGGATGCAAGTCAATATCAGCTCAGCGGCCACTATTATTAACTTGCAGACGTATTCAAAGCTGGGTTCTCTACCATTGTCAACCATTACGCGTCACCTACACACTTATAATCAGCAGAAGATCTCACTTCTAGGTCAATTCGACATAGATATTTCCTACAAATCTGTTGTGCGCACTGTCAGTGTGCTTGTTGTTGACAGCAGTGGCACTGAGAATTTACTTGGGTACAATGCGTATCGCATTTTTGGATTCTCAGTAGATGCCACAGTGCATATTGTTTCCGATGCCATTCCTTATACTCAGCTTGATTCCTTATCAGGGGAATTTTCGACATTCTTTTCTCCTGCTCTAGGTTGTGCCACCAATTTTGAGGCACATATTACTCTCAAACCTGCTGCCCGGGCGCATTTTTTCCTGGCCCGACGCATTCCTGTTGCCTTGCGTGACGTAGTCAAATGGGAGCTTGATCAGCTGACTGTTCCAGGTGTATTCCGTCCCATCTCTTCCAGCGAGTGGTCCTCTCCCTTCGTTATTGTTAAAAAAAACCACGGCAGTCTTCGCCTCTGTGGTGATTTCAAAGCGTCCGTCAATGCCTTATTGACACACATCCAATGCCTCGCCCTGAAGAATTATTTTCAAAGCTGGCCAGGGGTCAGTACTTTTCTAAGATCGACATATCTCAAGCGTATCACCAGCTTCCATTGGATGCTGAATCTCATCAGTTTCTTGTTCTCAACACTCTGTTTGGTCTTTATCAGTATCAAAGTTTGCCATTTGGAGCTGCTAGTTCCCCTTCCATCTTTCAATGATTTTTGGAACAGTTGCTCGCCACTGTTTCTGTCTGTATAAATTATCAAGATGACTTTGTTGTGACTGGGGCCACCATTGTCGAACATCTCAGCAACCTCCGGACACTCTTCACGGTATTACAATCTGCGGGGTTAAAAGCAACCTCCAGAAATCTCATTTTCTTCTTTTTTTCAACAGTCTATTGTCTACTTGGGTTTTCAGTTATCGAGTGAAGATATTCATCCTCTTCAATAGCATGTTGTTGCTATTGAGGCTCTCCCCCGTCCGACATCGGTCAATGAGTTCCAGACCTTTCTGGGACAAATAGCCAACTATCACAAGTTTTTGCCATCTGCTCAACAGTGGCTCATTCACTACACTGGTCGCTTCGTAAGGATGTGCCTTTTTGCTGGTCCGCTGAGTATGACACTGCTTTTCTTTGTCTCAAAGAACAACTGCACCAGGCCCCTTATCTTGCCACATATTGCCCTGGACAACATTTGGTTCTAGCCACTGATATCTCCCACTATGGAATTGGTGCTGTTTTGCCGCACTGTTACACTGATGGCTCAGAATGTCCGATTGCTTATGCATCAGAGACGCTCACCGAAGCGCAACGGAAATATTCCCAAATAGAAAAGGAAGCTCTGGCCATTGGGTATGTCTTGAGATAGTTTGGTGTCTTTCTTTATGCAGCAAAGTTTCATCTAATCACTGATCACAAGCCATTTGTTCCTCTCTTCCATCCTTTGGCCTCTCTCCCTGACGAGGCAGCTCACCACCTACAATGATGGGTTCTGTTCCTTTCTCACTTCAACTACAAGATTCATTACCAACCCACTGCTCAGAATTCCAACACTGATGCTTTGTCCCATTTGCCAATGGGGCCACACCCTGTTTTCAAACATGATGAGCTGTTGTGCTTTCACATGGACGAGACCGAGAAGAGTGTTGTTGACGGGTTCCCCATCAACGGCGACAGGCTAGACACAGCTACTGCTTCTGATTCTTTTCTGTGTCATGTACTGCATTTCATTCAAAGGGGTTGGCCATATTGCCCATCTAGAAAGGCCTCTGTTCCATTGCATAACTACTTTGCCCTTTATTTCCACCTCACTGCTCATAATGGTGTTGATCTCCTATCTACCGATGGGGCCTCATTGCGAGTGGTCATTCCTGCATCCCTTCGGGCTTCTGTTCTTCCTCTGCTTCATCAGAGACACTGGCGTGTCTCGTGCACAAAAGGATTGGAACGTCGGCGTGTCTACTGGCCTGGCATTGATGCGGACATCACACACATGGTTGCTTACTGTGAACCATGTGTTAACCAGGCTCCTGCTCCTAGGGCATCTCTATCTCCGTGGCCTACACCCTCAAGCCTGTGGGAACGCATAAATATTGACTATGCGGGTCCCTTCCTTGGCACCTACACCTACTGGCTTCTTGGGGTGGATGCCTATTCTAACTTTCCCTTTGTTGTATGTTGTTCATCACCTTCCACAGCAGTGACCACCCTGGTGCTAGCCAGAATATTTTCCATGGAAGGCCTCTCTTCCACGCTAGTCTCGGACAATGGACCACAATTTACTCCCTCTGAATTCTCCATGTTTTTTACTCAAGTGGTGGTATGCACATCACTACTCCACCCTTCCCTCCTCAAAATCAAATACCGAGGTTGAAGGCCTTGTTCGTACTTTCAAATCGCAAATGAAAAAATTACTCACTACTTCTTCCTCTGATGAAGCCTTGTTCCAGTTCCTGGAGTCCTACCATTTTACTCTCATGGGTGACCACAGTCTGACTGAGCTCCCTCACAGCTGGCAGCCTTGTACCTTGCTCCACCTTCTTCACCCTCCACCCCATCAGCTAGGGCAGACTCCGTTCACAAAGTTTTCGGAGGGCGCACCTGTTTGTGTACGGGGGTACGGCAGGCACCCAGAATGGATTCAAGATCAGATCCTGAGCCCTCTTGGCAAATGCCTTTACAAAGTCCGCATGACTGCTGGAGAAGTGGTGCGCCACGTGGACCAACTTTGGCCCCGAGTGAGTTCGGCAGCGGGTTCTACAGCAGCACCACTAACACCATCTCCACAAAGAGCTGCTCCCAACAGGGTGGAGGTGCCACTATTCGTTCCATGATCTGCTGGCACAACAAGCCAACCACAAGCACAGCAACAGCCACAGACAGTTCTTCTACCGGTTACCAACCCAGAATCACAAGCAGGTGTCATAATTCACGAGATCGAACAAACACCTCAGGAAGAATCATCCTTATCCCCTCTGAATATTCAGCCTGATCAAACACAGTATGCACCAGTCATTCGAACACACTATCGTGCATCGTGTGTCCCACACCAGGAGCAGACATTTGGCAGCTCTCCAATGTCTCCAATAATCCCTTCAAGGCATCTTCCCACAAGACTGGAGTCTAGTCAGGATCACTTTTGTCCATATGTGAAGGTGCCTCCCAGGGAGTTCGCAGACACGCCCGCAGAACACATGGACATTGATGCTCTTCATACCACCTACAGCAAGTGAGTGCTTAAATCAAAAGGGGGAGAAGTGTTGTGGTTTTGCACGCGATGTTTGACACGGTCACCATTAGATTCCACATGATTGACTGTAGGGACGCTGCTCTCAAAATAATGCTATGGCAGCGCCAACCAGAACGCAGCTCGGGGAAGCGCGCAACTACGAAGACAATTCTTGTTCAACCACTTCATTGTACTCATGTATTTGCTTGTCAAGTATGTTTTGTTATGTATGAATTCCAGAAGTGAAATTAAATTTCATTTAAAGTTACTACACTAACCTTGGTTGGAGTTAAATGTGTCTTTGTTTCGCACTATAAAATAAAATTTGTCACTGTTGTTAGACAAGTTCAAGTTATATATATATATATATATATATATATATATATATAAAAAAGGAGTAAATCTGTGTCTTTTTTCTCCCACCTCTCTAGCATTCCTCGACTGAAACAACGGTTTACTGTAGTTTGCCCAAGACATGGTGACTTGTATGGTGTTTTGGATGCCTTAAAAGTATCAGATACAGTGTTGTTTCTCTTATCGGCTGATGAAGCTGAAGGCTTAGATGCAGCAGGAGAAATGCTGCTCACGGCTGCAATGGCTCAAGGATTGCCCACACCAATTGTTGCTGTGACACATCTGGACAATGTACCAATTAAGGTATTTAAAGTAATTAATAACAATCAATACACAAACTTATTTTTCTGTGTCTACTGTATGTCCCTTTTGGTACCAAGTCCACTCTTTCTGTATTGCTTAGCAATATCTCAACAGCTTTCATGATGTTCTGGTAATAGTTTTCTAGTACAATTTCATTATCTGTCCATTTAATTTTTTAATTCCCTTTATAGTTACCCATGCCAAATGTTCTCAAATCCATTTTTTTCAGGTTTATCCCACAGTCCCCATTTCACACTCATACAAGACTGCACTTTTGGCATTTTATTTTTCTGTAATTTTGTGTCAACCATTTTATTTACTTTAAGGGAAGCATCTTTACCTGCACTAATTTGTTGCTGATGTCTTTGTTATACTGTCCATCTTGTATAACCTTGCACCTTAAGTATTCCTACATTATTTCTCAGTTTAGGAAGTCATTATTCTCAATTTTGTTGCTATTTGTAACACTTGTCTATGACAATTAGTTTCATATTCCATTCATATTTTTATACAAATTCCTCAGTTTTGAGAAAAAGGACAATATTTTTTGGGAACTTTAAAAGCAGTGTATGCACTTTTATTTCTGTTTTGAAATTTTCATTCATTTCTTTCAAAGCTACATTGATGAGAAAGTGAAAATTTTACTGACACGCTAAACTCTATTTTTATCTTAACATCGGCTTGTCCTTCGAGTTTTCAATTTGGCTGTTCTAAATTTATTATTATTTTGTTTCTTGCCTTGTATCCTCCTATTCAAGATTTTGTAATCCTATTTCCCATTTATTAAAATTCTTTTACCCAAGTGACCCTCTCATTGCACGAGACATTACAACACATTCATAATTGACTTAGCTGACCCATCATGTACAAATGTTGTTACATGACATACTGTCACATCTGTTCATTACCTGGAGTATTGTGGGAGGAGTTATTTGGCACAATAGCCATTTTAACATAATTTACCATCATCCCAACATAAAACAAATTAACCAGCAATAAATACTTCCCGTTCCGGCCATCAGCCATAAGACAATTTTCATTGTGAGCCTTTCATACAATAGCAAGAACATGGGTATAATAGTAACAGAGACTACCACTGCCCTATATCTGAAATACGCATGATTATTTCCAATGACTGCCCATGTAGCCAGGATGTAAGGCAAAATACTGGAGTCTATTACACCATATTGCAGCCACATATGTCGAAGAATTATATTCCACACCATCCTACCATGGAATTATGCTGCCATAATCGTTACTAGAAATAAAAATTAGTATACCCTCCAAGTTTTCCAATTCCTCCAGATTTATTGTTGAGACAGTGCATGTGGAGTAAATGAAATGATTACATTTATAGATCAATAGCTCAAGTGGTATCAAGGTACAAGGTCTCAATCCATGCTGAAATACCCATATTAGTATGTCACCTCGATGGGCAGCAATGTTTGTGCTGATTCTTGAATCCATTTGATCATACATACAATGAATACTTCTGCAGGCCACACTATTCCATGGATGCTTGACCTGTTCATGTAGTTCTGCAATGTTTCCCCACCACATCCCACACATGCTCGATTGGAGAGAAATCAGAGATCATTCTAGTGAATGAAGTTGCTGCACGTTTTCAGTAGCACTTCACCTGGTCGATATTTAGGTGAATGCACAGCACTCCGACAGTCAGTTCTGTGCTCATATTTACAAGCATCTCTTCTTGTTTCAGTTTGGTTACCCAGTTATTATGTGGCTAATCTACCTGTCATTGTCTTGCTCATAATTTTGGTTGTTGTCCCTGTAATAGTCTAGTGTCATTGGTGCTACTGTCAGTGTTCTGTCCTTTTCTTTGTTGTCGTCGTCTAGTCCCAGTCTTTTGTTGTGTCCACTGTCCATATATTCTCTCCATACTGTCTACTCGCAGACTATCTTCTACAGGCAATTCCACCATCTGTCAGCTTCTTGTGTGCCTATGCTCCACCTGCACTCTGACAGTGCCAACTTTTGAATAATCACAAACGTGGAAAGTCCAGGCTCATTTCAAAACCATAGAATGTGTTAAAAGGATAACTTCCATCAACACAGCTCACAAAAACTGGTTGTAGAGGATCGGTCTAGATGGCTGAGGCTGTGAAGCAGCCATTGAAATATAGCATTATTATGTACAGCTGCATGATGTACCACATCGGGTCCACATTTCTCTGGACTCCACTTTGGCAGTAGCCATTCATTCTGATGGACAGCTATTTTGTAAACATCCCAGTATTAAAATAAAATTTCAGCATTAGCAGCATAATTGGTAAATGACATGGCTTCATTCACATGTGGCCCAGACTGTAACAGGACTGGAATTGGAACTGTTTTATGGGTGGATTGGAAAAGTCTTGCTTCGAGGTTGCAATTGTGAGTGGCGTAAGGATGGACTACTATTTTCTGGAGGTTGGGTTAGGAATGGAACATAACTTCATAAGAAACTCTTGTGTTCAGCTACGTATGCTGTTAGGTTATTGCAAATTTTGGCGATAAGAATCTAGTAAATTAGCTTACTATGCCTATTTTCATTCACTGCTTTCGTATGGCATCATATTCTGGGGTAATTCATCATTGAGTAAAAAAAGTATTTATTGCACAAAAGTGTGTAATCAGAATAATTGCTGAAGCCCACCCACGATCATCCTGCAGACATCTATTTAAGAATTTAGGTATCCCCACAGTAACTTCACATTACATATAATCACTTATGAAATTTGTTGTTAATAATCCAACCCAGTTCAAAAGTAATAGCAGTATGCGCAGCTATAACACCAGGAGAAAGGATGATCTTCACTAGGTACGGCTAAATCTGAGTTGGCACAGAAAGAGGTAAATTATGCTGCCACAAAAGTCTTTGGTCACCTACCAAACAGCATCAGAAGCCTGACATATAGCCAACTAGCATTTAAAAATAAATTAAAAGAATTTCTGAATGACAACTCCTTCTGCTCATTGGATGAGTTTTTAAATATAAATTAGTAAATCTAAAAGAAGAAGAAAAAATAGAAAAAGACTTGTGTAATGTAATATTTTGTGTAATGTAACGTCTTGTACAGTCACCCTTCATTAACCTGACATGTTCCACATCATTACGAAGTATCGTATTAATGCTCTATGGAACAAGTATTAATCTAATCTAAGAGGTGAGAAGGATTTTGGGTAGGATGATAGCTAATAAAAGCCCTGATGTAGAATGTGGTTTAGTTGTTCTAGTCTGGAGTGATATTGCATGGCAAAGTGCTGTTCCTTTATGGCTGGTTATTGGGGATGGGGAGAGGTTTGGAGTGTGTGGCGATATGGCAAGGGAAATCTGGTTGTGAACAAGTTCTGGGAATAGTGCCTGTTTGTGAAGGCATTTGTAAGATCAGCTTACAGGGCATGAGAGTGATCACTACAACTACGCAGTCCCTGGGTGACTAGGACTATTATCACAGTTTTCTGATAAAACCTTTATAACCATAACACCTTCAACAAAATGTAGCTTGGTGTCCCCTATTCAGGACTTATTATGTTTATAACTAGGACAAGATCCTAAAAGTTTTCAAATTACCTTATTTATTTTAAAATCCACAATGTAGTCAACAACATTGTTGTAAAGTTTGACTCAAGATATTCAGATTATTTTTGTAATGTAAGTAAATAATATAAATTCAAAATCTGTTCACTTTATGTATTTGGTTATCATTTATGTAAATGTAACCTGTATAACCTAAGAATTTATACTTTTTTTACTCCGTTATACTGTATGTATACCAACAAGTGTTATGTAAGTTAACTTATTAAATATTTGCATCCCATTATGACAAGTCCAACGTCATGTATATGATAAAGGGATAATCGATAAATCAATGTCAGTTAGAAATGCAAGATGTAATGTCTGCTGCGGTTAATCACTTTAATTTATTTATATTCTTTTCAAGGCTATGAGTAATGCTATTTTGCTGTCTATCACAAGTTAAAAGAGAGTAAAACAACCCTTAACGAGTGTACTTAACAAAAAGGCACAGTGTCATAATCACACTCTAGCTCTCACAAGACGGGTATTTCAAACTGCCTAAACTGCTTTGCTGTTGCTGCTAGGTGGTTGTTATTGTTGCCATCATCTTCAGTCCAAAGACTGGTCTTTTGCTTCAACTCACCAATTTGAACCTGTTTATCTTACTCACCTCCTGACCTCCTTTCTTTTAATACTCTTTTTCCTCTTCCCTGTTACTCTCCTATACCCCTCCCCTCCTGATCTCTCAGTAATGCCATATCCATCCAACCAGTGTGGAGTTAGTCAGGCATTGTGAAAGGTAGTGTTTACTGGTGACAAGACCATGGGCATATGGACATATTAGTGTAAACTGTAGAGATAAGTGGCATCAACAGTGACAAACCAGGTGCCAGTTGATAATAGAACAGGAATGATGTAGAGTCAGTGTAGCAAATGGTTAGTTTCTTTTGCATGGAAGGAAGATATTAAAATCACAGCTTCAAATGTCCTTGCTGTCGGTAACATTCCTAACACATCAACTGGTAACATTTAGAATTAAGTTGATATGTTCACATACATTCAACAGCTACACCGAAATTAAGTTATGTGTTTCTTGGTAATGTCTGTGACATGGAAGGGGATGTTTGAGGTGATAACATTTGCTACATACCTTTATTTATTTTTTTTCCTCAAACATGTATTAACTAAGAATCATACTATAATACTGATTGTTTACAAGTTATTGTCTTATTCTTCATCTGCTACTACTTCTACTTCTTCCATAGCTTCCAGCCCATAGCCTGGGTGTTAGGAAAATAAGATTACCCTCTTTTCCTGTCCTCTTCTTACAGATTCCAATCTTTTGTAACTGAATTATTCTCTTAACAAAGAGAGCAGTTGGCCTTTACATGAACAAAGACAGTAATGATTCACATTCACCCTAAAGATTCTGAGACCCATTGGGCTGTCAACAAACATTCAAGTTTGAAAAAGTATGAGATACAAAAATCTATTAAGGTAATGTTAATCTGTTGTTCAGAGCATATACAACCAAGGAAAAACAGGAAATCTGCGACAAACCCAGGAATTATTTCATCCAGGAGTACCTTTTGAAATTTTTAAATATTTTAGTTACTGGTTAAGTTATTGTATTTTGTCTGATAAGAATTGATACTCTAAGGAAGAATTTTATTTTAAGCCACATAAACAAGAAAATAAAACTCTAGTTTCAAAATAAATTATCAATTTACAACAACAAATTACAGTGCAAGAAGAAAATCTTTTCTAATGCTTTAGGATGATGACTATGGAATGCTTAGTATCAACAAACTGTTTTTGATGAGTATGTCACAGCTGTTTACATTTCCATCAGATCATGGCAAATCTTCATGAAAGGTAGATTGAGAACTGTTACTTTGAAAGTAAATTTCCTTTTATCCAATATGACCTATGTTGTGACTGAGAATGCATGATGAATTTCATAAATTGAAAACCATTTGTTTCCCATTCAAAACTTAAAAGAATGAAGACCAGCCACTTTGAAAAAATTTTCCCCAGAAGACCAGCCAGTTATGCCAGTATTAAAAATGTTATGGGCACATATCTGTTTGATATATTTTCCTCAAGGTTAGCATGTCGCATTTAACAATAGCAAACAAATTATGGGAACTGAAATTACCCAGTTAGGAGTCACAGACAGCAGGCAACGGCCATGTAAATAATTCTGTTTTCTGGTCATACTTTCACTGCAGTGCTATGTTCCTGCTGAACCACATAATCGAAAATCATAACATATTCATATAAAACTGCAAAATATTTTACAAAACAACATAAATTGTACACAACATTCCCATAATTTACATCATCTGTATCATAAAAAACTGAAATGTATATTAACTTCGTTTACAAAAGACAAGAAATTAACAACAAAACTCTTATTGGCTGTCTACACCACAAGCATGATTGGCTGTTTTTACTTCCTATTAATCATGGTGATGTTATTGTTATCTAAATGTTACCAAAAAGTAACCGGGGTCTTATGTTTTACAGCTCCAAGGACAAGAATACTGTCACATAACAGAAAAAATTTATCACCACCTTAGAAAGTGTGTTAACCAGGAAATCTTGGAATTGTTACTTCTCTTTTTTCATCTGAGTATATATCCTTATTTCTGTAGTTTCCAGCTGAAGAACATTTTTTGTTACTTATTTTTTATTATCAATTTTGTATTTTTGCAACCTAAAGTTCAGCTGAAACAGTAGGTGTGTATGTAGTTGTTCTGAGCTTTTTTTTTTTTATTCTTCAGAAACAACATGATAAGAAGAATCATCTCCAAAAGATCTTCTCTCGTTGGCTGCCAGATATGAAAATAATGGCATTAGATAAGTGTGATGAAGCACTGAATGTACTGCGCCGTGCTGGCAACCAGAAACTTCGTTCAGTTACTTATCGCGACCGTCGGCCACATATGCTGGTGGAAGCAATTGATTTTGTTGCAGATTCACAGGTAACAACTTGCTGCATTGATTATAATTTATTTATTTCCATATGCCTGGTTATGTAATGAGGAAGGATACATCTGTATTTATGCCAGATTTTGCTTCATGTTAATTAATTATTTTACTGTCATTGTGGCTCACGTTAAATGGGCTTTATAGTATTGCAGTTGATTTCACCATATGGTTATGTCCTAAATGAATAGCAGATATACAAGCATTGATATAGTTAATTTAAATAATCACCGTATATGCCTTAATCAAATCTTAGTTTGCTGCATATTTCATGTTAGTATGTGTGACGTGTATATTAATTCAGAAAGATCATTATACAAATCATTAAAAGTTAGATTCTGATTTAGATGCATGAAACACTGCATGAATTCCGCCTCAGGAAATTTATGTGTCTATTCATCCACTTCTTGTTACACTGGAAAGTCCAGTTTGGAACATCAATAGTATAATGAGGATGGGTTGCCACTCACCGGCTGCAGCAGCCAGAGGTGGCAGCTGTGTTTGCATGAGTTTTGACTGAGTGAATATGCAAATGTATGTGTGTGGTTTTTTCCTTATGAAGGCTGTGGCCAAAAATGGAACGGAGATTTGAGACTTGTTCCTTCTAATCCATACAGTAAATTGTGGGAAAGATTAAAAAAATGTGACATTTAATAAATATTTTCTAAGAGATATTTCACTTTTCAAACTTTATCCTTCTACTGCATTAATACCTAACTTTCCTTTAATCGAATTCATAAATACAATAAATTTTGATCATTATTTGAGTTCAGTACCACATTAATCCACATACTTGATTTTATATAATTGTTTTACTTATTTCAGGAAGCAGACCATGGCACATTGAAAGTATCAGGATATCTGCGAGGTCATCCTTTGTCAGTAAATGGTTTGCTTCATATTCCCAATTGGGGTGACTTTCAAATGGAAAAAATTGAGGCTCCATCGGATCCATACCCAATTTCTGAAGCTCATAAGAAACGTTCAGAAGGAGAAACACGTTTACTTGAAGCAGCAGATCCTTCTAAACAGGTATGTTTAAAAACTGAAAACTGATGCAGGCAGCACTCTGAATTTCAAGTAATTGGAGAGCCTTGAAACTGCCAAACTTTCTGAACTTTGTACCTTGATGTGATAAGCTGTCTATATTTAAGTAAGAATAATACGCCCTTCTTGACCATCAGGAAATTAATAGATACTGTTGCATTTATGGTGTAGCAATAATCCCACTTTTGCGTTCCCATAATTAACTTTTTGTCACCATTTATATAATTTATTTTCTTTCTGTCTAATTTCCTGTGTTAATTCCCTTTCACTTTTACATTAACATATTTATGATTTCCCACAATTAACGCTTTGTGAAACAATGTTCATGGGGATGCAATTGATAGAAATGTATGCTGGCACAGCTATGTTCTTTATTTTCTTTACAAACATTGCACAGTTCAGCTTCTCGTACTTAATCAAGTTTGTACAATTCCTGTTTTTTACCATGAGTGATTAAGGGGGTGGGATACTATGAGAAGCCATAGCATTGCTAGTTCCAGTTCTTTCATTGTGGCAAATGTTGTGTCATGAGAAATGGAGACATAAATGGAGCTCACCAGTGGTTTTGTAGGATCTGCAGTAGATATTGTAAAATAATGGCAAGTTGGGGGGGGGGGGGGGAGAGATTGTAGGTCTTCAAGCTAAATTAGATGAGGCAAAGGAGATTCCTGACAGAGAGAAGGGTGAACAGAGGTGAGAAGTGGCTATAGGTAACAGAGGGAACAGGATTAGGACAGTGTCAGACAGCTTTGTCATTAATCTGGAAAACAGATTTGACCTGCTGCTTCAGTCAAAATCAGATGAGCCTCATGTAGCTGAAGGGCACAACAAACATTCAAGGAGGACTTGAAACAGACAGAAATTTATAAAGGGAAAGAAAGTCTTGTTGTTTGTAGGTCACATGGTAGAGATGTTGGCCAACTACTACAGGAAGAGTGAGTACCAGAGTGCCAGGTCACAGACATATTTATTAGCCATTAAACTTATGATTTATTTAAACTTTTAGACAAAAATGTTGTAAATGCAATTTTTTTTAAATTTTTAATTTTTTTATTTCATTGTTTACTGCCTTGACAATGAAAATATACTTTCAATACTATATTTATTGATGATAAAACATCAAATTTGTTTAAATTCTTGGACTGATAAATTTTCTCAATTAAACTGTTTCAAGTTTGTTCACTTTTTAATGTTTTTAATGTTTTTCAGTACTAGGTCTATGTTGAAAATGAAAATACACCTCTCCATTACATTATATTTATTACACATACAAAAAATTATTTACATATTTTACAAAGAAATTTTTTCATGGAACTAAAAAGAAAAGAATTACCGGTACACTTAACTACTTAGAGAAAAGTTTTCATATGAGAGCATAGTCATCAATTCCAAATTCTCTTCAGAAAGATTATGTCGCCGATCTGTCAAAATTTCACTGTACTGAGAAAATAGCTGCTCAGAGTCAACATTTGAACACGGGATCCAAATAGCTTTTAATGCAACAGCAGCAAATCGTGGGTTGTCAAGTGCAGTTGCCTGCAGACATTTGACAATATCCACATTTCCTGTTGCAAGCTGCTGCTCCACTGAATTCTGAAAGGATTTGTATCCCTTCAGAATATCTACGTTACTAAGAGCTGCCATTCTCGGTATACTAGACAGATTCTTTGCCATGTCAGCATTGACTGAATTTATGACAACTGTCCTAGGATTTAAACACAATCCTAGGACTGAAAACAGAGACTTGCATGGGTCTGTAGCCATAAGTTTAGTCTGAAGATGCAAACCTGTGCGTTTAAGTGTTTCTTGCATCTCTGCCTGCAATATCTGCTTCTTCACATTATGAAGAGAGTTACTGGTTTCTGTGCCGAAAACTCCGTCTGCCACAATGCTGAACCCACTTTCCAGCTGCTTTAATTTTGGGTACAACTCGTGAGAGGTAGGGTACTTAGAAGACTCTACAAAGACACTGACTTCAAGTAAATCACTTGCGTGTTCTTTTATGAACATGGCCTCCACAAGAATAGTATTTATATCTCTGGCAGAAAGGGAATTAATAAAATCAATCCCTGTGTTATATATCTACCGCATGTCATCACTGTGAAAGAATGTCACCATATATTGAAAGCAATGTGTGACATAAGAAGCTGTAGAATGCCACGAGTTCCAACGTGTCATTACTGGAATGGGAAATAACTTTGCATCTTTTTTATTATCCTTTAAAAATTGCAAGTACAAATGTTTCCTCTTCCTTGTATTGAGAAAAGCATTCTTTAAGTTCGTTATTGCCGAGTTTAATTTCGACAGTTCCCCCGAAAAAATATTTGCGACCAAATTCAGTTTGTGTGCCCAACACTGGACGTGGCTTAAATAGTCTCCTATAATTGTCTTCAGTGAGTTAATACATTTATTCATGTACGTAGCACTGTCAGATACAATGGCCTTTACATTTTCATACTTAATATTGTACTCCTTCAGCACATTCAATATTGCACAAGCACAATGTGTTGAATTTGCTGTTTCGAGGACTTTAACACTTGCAACAAAAAGTAGTTGTTCAGGAACTGCCTCAACTGTCTTCACCAATACGGCGTTATAGGTTATTTATGTAAAGATTTCACAAAAGAGGATACTATGGTTGTAGTGAGTGGTCTGGGAAATACTATTGACCGAGACTTTGAATATTTGATAGAGAGGTACGAGGTGAAGATATCACCAGCATAGAAGCATACTAGCATTTGAACTCTTCCATGGGGAGAGTAAATTTTGAGTTGGAGCGGTTGCTTGTGTCAGGTATGGGGTTCCATATTGGTTTCATTCCTGTGGATTCTATCTGTAGATGTAATTATACTAGGGATACACCTCAATAGGAAAGGAGAGGGAAAACTGTCTTGGTTG
Source organism: Locusta migratoria (assembly GCA_026315105.1). Taxonomy (NCBI): domain Eukaryota; kingdom Metazoa; phylum Arthropoda; class Insecta; order Orthoptera; family Acrididae; genus Locusta; species Locusta migratoria. The sequence goes on along the minus strand of CM048746.1, from coordinate 504,196,576 downwards.
AATGCAGCTAACTTGAGAGGGGAGGGGACACTGTCACAAATTGTAAAATACCAGTGGGCACAGGATCAAAGGGATGCTTTTTGAGGATAGGGAGGGGGGGGGATAAAAGTTTTGAGAGAGCTTGGAAGACACCCTCAGTTTAAGAAAACAGATGAACAGGAGGTAGATTTTAACAAACAGTATTTAACAGGAAATATTCAGAAACTGCCAGAGAATCTTTGTCCTACCATTTATAATCCCATTAGTACGCAGCATCAGTTATCTTTATTACACCAGAACATTCCAGGACTCAAAAATAGAGTTGATGAACTACTTTTTTGTATTGATGAAGTAGATTCAGCTAACCCAGTTGACACAATTTGCCTCTCAGAACATCATGTGACCACTGGTATAGATATGTTTAATATTTGAGGATTTAAGTTACCTTCCTATTTCTGTAAATATGGAGGGAGGAGTTGCCTGCCTCATTTATTAAAAACTGTCATAAATTTGAGAATATTGACATGGTTCAACAAGATTTCGGGTTTTCAGCCAGTCGTCTTAAACTTCATCATTCCATGATATTTCAACTGGACACCTGCCAGTTATCTTTAGGTGAGGACTTGTTGACTCACCTGAAGATGACTGGCAGGCCATTGTTGAAATATCGTGGAATGAAGTTTACGACAACCGGCTGCAAACCGAAATCTTTTTGAACATTTGATTCACCGAGAAAATTTCGAATTTCACAATTTTGATATTAATGAAGTCTATCTAGAGCAGCATTTATAATTGTGTGCAACAAAAGCAGAGTTCCATAGAAGATGCTATATAACAGTAATACAGTAAAACCCCACTTACGTTCACAGATTTTACTTTTCCCATCATTTACTCAATTTTTTGTCAGTCCCGTCAAATTTCCTATGTTCACAAAGTTAATTGACCCGCAGTTTTTGTGTTCATATTGCCGCGAGACTCTAAGCTAACCAACTGACAGTGTGGCACAATGGATAGCATCACCGATTGTGGTGCTGAAGGTCGTCGGTTCAATCCCGACCACCAGCAAAAATTTATTTCTTTGTCATTATCATTTCCAGAATGTTCTATGTGTTTGTTATGTTCACTTGTAATTTCTACAAGTTTCTTATGTTCACTTGTAATGTCTTCATGTTTCTTCTGTTAACTATTCATCTAATTTCTGGTACATTCTGTCTGTATATAAATAGCAGAGCACTCTGCCTGAGACGCAGTTAGTGCTGTGTGTTTGTTAAGTTAGCAATAAACCTGCGTTCAGTATAAGTGCTGTGTTCAATTGACAACCCTGCCTTTGAAGTCAAGCCTGCTTCCATTTCAACGCGACATTGTTTGGTGGAGGTGCCGGGTATCCTGTGCAACAGCTGCAACACTGTGGTTCCGATTAGGCAACATAAAAGCTGTTGCTTACACGGACTAGAACTGGAATACAAGGGATATACCGAGTACATCCTTCTGAAAGTCTGTATAATCTGAAGAACGATGGATACGAAACCAGCGTTAAGTCAGCTGCAATCAGACACCCACCGGTGTTCTCTGGAGACGCTGGACAGGATCCCAACAAATGACTAAAAGGGTTCAACTGAGTCGCCAAGTACAACAGGTGGGATCATAAAATGTGCTTGGCCAACGTTTATTTCTACCTGCACTGAACAGCCCAGCAATGGTTTGAAAACTATGAAGAGAAGCTGATTGACTGGGAAACGTTCCAGACGGAACTCACAAGATGTTTGGTGACCGCCAGCAACAAATCTGCTCGGTGGAAGAACAACTGAAGAACCGGGCCCAACGACATCGTCGTGACAGACCACCATTCTTTGTGTTGGCTGACTAGCTTGAAGGATCCGTCAGGTTGACTAGCAAGATGGGCACTAAGACTCCAAGAGTACGACGTTACAGCGGTATTCAAGAATGGGCGCAAACACAAGGAAGCTGACTGCCTTTTGAGGAATCCATTAATGGAACACAAGAGCTTGAATGAAACTCACTGAATTAGGTGACGTTACAGCTGAACAGCAGGAAGACTATTAAAAACCGGACTATTAAAAACCGGAGAGGCCTTGAAGAAAGGAGAACCGACCAATGGAGAGTTTCAACTTATAAACAGAACATTGTCTAAGAGCAACTACGATCCACTGGGCCCCAAATGGCTACTGGTTGTTCCAGCTCACCTCCAGCCAGCTATTCTCAAGAACCTGAAAAAATTCTGGTGGAGGGTGTGTAGATTAAATTGCGGTCATAGGGTATCTTACAGAGACAATAATATGTAAACCATTAATATCTGGTAACAATGACTGTTGAAACAGATTGATACATTGTTTAACTGAGCAAGATTTACCTTGTATGATGTCCCTGCACCTTACGTCGTCAACATATTAATACTACTTGCGTCGGTAGAGGTACAAGTACTGCCTTAGGCAGTGTTCAAATTTGTGCTGCTAGTGTATCAATTTGTTTCAACAGTCAATGTTACCGGATATTAATGGTTTACATATTATTGTAAAGATACCTTATGACCGTAATTTAATCTAAACACCCTCCACCACAGAGCATATATAAAATATTAATACCGTACATTACTACAATTTTTTAAAACAGTTTCAGATTGGCTTGTAGCTAAAAATTTTCGAAATAATGTCATGTAAATATTGTAAGTTCTGTATCAATATTTTCTTCTTTGTCAGATATCTGAAGATGCCCTAACCGGGCGAAACGCGTCATTGTAATAAAAATTATTTGCAATCAAGACATTCTATTGTTCAAGAATTCAGGCTTGAAGATTTCATCTAACATTTCGACTGACGTACTGGGCAGATACCTCGCTCTTTATCCACATATAACATGCGGATATCCACGTCACTCACAATTTTATCCACAGAGTAAAAAATACTGTGAATATCCGCAGATATCCGCATCCGCACAGACCTCTAGTTATAACCACAAAAAGACAGTTATAGTGTGATATGCCAGACCTGTGCAAATTTCACTAAAAATAACTTATATCTATATTTGTGCTTGAAAATGCGAATAAATTCTCGAATATCACCACACAAAACATCTAAAAATACAGAACTTGTGCAATGTTTTATTACTTAAATAATATATGTCAGTTAAAGACTTGCTCACAACGTCGATTATGATGAATAAAATTACGTCAAAAATTATACTTTCCAAAAAAATTATCAGTTCCAGTTGGCTCTAAAAAAAAGTACCAAATTCAGATAACCTTTATTACATAATAAATACATTTTTATGAGTATTTTGCTGCCTGTTATGTACCTACGTCATACATAAACTACGAAAATGCAAGGTTGCTTAAGTAAGCAAAATTTACCATTTAAAATGTTATTTCCTGCATTTTAACTTCTCTCGCATTTTACACCATTTTATTTGAAATCGCTTGAAAAGAATGAAATTGGGGTTCTACTGTATCTACCGAGTGTCTGCAGGCAATTATAATCTATTCTGAAGTCCTCTAGAAGCTCCATTGCGTTATTTAACAGGAAGAAACAAGGAAATCTTGGTTGCTGGTGACTTTCATATAGATTTTCTTATGTAGTTTTCCAGTAAATATTAATTGCAGTTAGTAACATTGTCTTTCATTCTAACTCGTACTGTAGTCGTTTATACAAAGTTTTTCACAAACTGGCAAGCGAAGGCTTACTGCTCCTGCTGTCATTGTGGATGTATGTTCCTCCATTTTTAAACTTTCATACCCATTGATGGACAACACCTTCATTCATAATGTTTGGACCGTAAACTGGACACAATACACAATGAATTTCGGCTGCTGAGTGATGTTTCGCTCAAAGAAATCTTATAATACCACGCACTCCACACTTAGCAGTATCTACTATTGCGAAACTTATTTTGTTACATATAACTAATAAACACACAATAATATGATGCTTCATCTTGCACAGCTATAAGCCCACTGAGCAACGGCATACATTGATGTCGAAATAGCAGCACTGCCCCCAGTCTTTTTCGTGTTGCGCATAAATTCAGGTTTGTTCCTGGATAGACACTGTAAAACCAGTCAAATATGAGAAATTAGTTGTGACAGCCATTTTTTGCAGCAGCTGTAAATAAATTTCAGTAGCTTAAAAGAAATTCAAATTTTGTTTACTGCACACTAGGTTATTGTTTTACTTGTGCACTCAGGCATGTTTCACCTTAATTACAAGGTATCTTCAGTGAGTGTTTACTGATGATGCTGTGGTGAAACAGGACAGTGTTGTCGTCTTCAAATGACTGTAGAAGGATGCAGGATGACTAGGACTAAAAAATCCTGTAATGTTCAAATATGGCATTAGTAGTGTGCTGCCTGACAGAGTCATGTCAATTACATATCTAGGTTTAATGTTGCACCACATATAAAACATTTATACAGCCCCATCATTGCTGTATTGCTCAAGTGTTTGGGATCCCCACCAGATCAGTTTAAAGGAAGACCTAGAAGTAATTCAGAGGCAGGTGGCTAGGGTTGTTACTGGTGGGTTCGATCAAAGCGCAAGTAAATAGAAATTTACGAATCCTGAGACTGTTTTTCATCTTGAACTTGTCAAAGACATTAAAGATACAGGTGAAGCATGGAATTAAAATTTGTGATGCGGCCAGGAATCAAACCCGGACCTCCATGCCTACTTACCACTAGACCATTGCACCATTAGCGCTTAAGGCACCTCGGAATAGTCGAAGCACGATTTCCTTCACATCACAAACTCTAATTCGGCTTCTGTGTTTGTTCCATGAATGTTAAGGTGGTATAAATATAATAAAGGCAGGAATGTTCTAATATGTCCATTGCCGAGGTGCTGTTCTGCTGCATGGAGAGCCTAGGCAGTTGTGGTAATTGATGGAACACAGAAGCTGAATTAAAGTTTGTGATGTGGAGGGAAGTCGTACTTAGACAATTCCGAGGTGCCTTAATCGCTAATGGTGTGGTGGTCTAGTGTTAAGATGTCTGCCTAGTAAGCTTGGAGGTCCAGGTTTGATTCTCAGCCGCATCACAAATTTTAATTCAATGTGTTGCCATTATCTTTTATATCATTGACAAAGCGCAAGTGTTACTGAAATTCCTTGGGAACTCAAATGGGAGTCATTGTTGGAAAGGAGACATTCTTTTTGCGCAAGTAACAAGTTGTGGTACTGGGTACCCTCCACCATGCACCTTTGGGTGGGTAGCAGAGTATGTATCTAGCAGTAGCAGTAGAGGTGTCCTGAAATATAACACTTAATTTCTCATTTGCGCATACAGGTTATCATTTACATACATAGTTTAGTTTTAAAATTCTTATAATAAAATGGAGCAGCATTTAATTAATTATCTGGAAGCCAAACAACTTTCTCTAATGTGTCAACCTGGATGAATGCTTACACTTTTTATTGTTGTAAATTTATTGAAAAATAATATTGTAACTTATTTTCTATGTTATTACAAAAAAAACTTCAACGAACTGTTTTAAATCTGCAATCCAAATGTACAAACAATAACATATCTGTGAAAATAAAAAGATCAAGTTATGTTTCAGGACATCCACTAAATGTACGTTGTAAATAGGGTGAAACGCATGTGGGTACACTAGTGCCAGAGTTGAAAAAAGTGGAAAGTGACAGATAAAAAACCTAGGACTTGTTGGGAGTCTAACCCATGACCTTTGGATTCATATACTGGCACTCTACCACTGTGTTACCAAGTCACACTCTACCTTATTGTAATTTTAGTCAGTCATGAAGAATTTAAACTCATTTTAAAAATCATTATCTATTTAGAATTTTTTTTCCCTACAAATTGTGCCACTTCCATTATTTATATTATTTTTATTGTGAAATGGATTGGTTTCGAAATAATTTATTGCGAAGTGGTAAAAATTTTGTGTGCTGCTAAAATGGTGGATGTTAATTTTTAATTCTTATAATTCTTTTGGCACTCTGTTTCTGCCAACTTTGATGACATTGTAGGAATCACTATTGAGTGAAAATCCTATAGATCCTATGGATGCAGAACAAACATGGCCTACTGCAGAAGAAATAGCAGAAGCTGAGAAGGAGCAAAAGGCTCAGCGGTTGGTTAAAAGAGTGCCAAAAGGCATGTCTGACTATCAAGCTGCTTGGATTCCTGACTGTGATGCAGGTATGGTTTTCTTTCTTTCTTCCTTTTTCTTTGTGCAATACTTCATATGTACCCCATCACTGGGTTATTTGTAATAAAGTAATTTTTTTTAATGTGTCCTAAATTACAGAAGTTGACAGTGATAGTGAAAGTGACATCAGTGAGAATTCAGCAATGGATGCTCAGTCAGAAATGAGTTCTGAGCATGGCATTGAAGAAAATGAAGATGAGTTTGATACAGTATCAGTCTCTGAAGCTGGAGAGGATGCTGAAAAATACGATGAAAAAATGGACATGGAGGAAGAAAAAGAAACATTAAAAAAGTTGAAAGGTATGTATACATAATTGTTTTTCTTATTCATTTGTGTATTTTGTATTTTGGCTACATTTATTGTACACTCAGCTCTTCCTGCCTTTGTTATAATTCTACCCTGCATAATATTCTGTTGCAGTGTTTCTTGTACTTTATTTACATAATAAAACTTCAAACTAGAAGTGAATATAATGTATTTTATTTCCATTATTGAGTCACTTATTGTCAAGAACTTAAGTAGTGTGTGTGTGTGTGTGGTGTGTGTATGTGTGTGTGTGTGAACAGTTACTAAATTATAAATACACTGCTCAAAACATTTAAGGGATTCGGTTCATACACAATATACTTATGGTAACATATTTTATCCAGACATTGGTTAAATTGTAATTTGTGTCTGATATAGTATGATAATTTACTGTCTCAGTTCTTTACTTAGAACAAGGCACTATGGGGCTAGCAGGACCACTTCATTCATTCAATTCTCTCCGGCTTCAAGCGTGTTGGCCATCAGTGCATTTCTGTGGGGACGAGAGTATCATTAGTCTATTCCTTGAAGGCATTTACAGTACAAGACATAACTTGACTGGCAAAATCAAACAAGAAAACATTTCCACATTAGACCAATGAAAAACAGTGAATTAGTGGATATCATGGGTCAGAAAAAGGATCAGCTTTACCTCTACGTGATATAGATAAACTGGAAGTAGAATATGGGTATAGAGTCACATACCTGCCTTGAAATTACTATCATTTCAATCCATTGAACACATATGGCCTGAGTTAAGGGTAATGTGGCAAAAAACAGTATAAATGTACACTGGTAGAAATGGGAAAACTGACAAAGATTGCTGTAAATCAAACTTCGTCTTATTGGCATAATGTTGTAAGAAACACAATGAACTTCATAATGGAAGCCTTGGGAAATAAATGTGAAATGGAAAATGTTATTGACCAATGTATCATTTCATTAAATCCTGACAGCAAAGTGATTCAGATATACTCGCAACTGGCATGCATCCATTGTTTGTATGGTATGTTAGTAAAAATTCACAACTATTTTCACACCCTAGAATTTTCTCTGCTTATTAGAAAGTATGTGACTGTGGGAAGTGTACCTCAGTGCTTGTCATAAGGCTTTTATTCATCTATAATTTGCAGTTCAGTATATCGCAGACTGCTGCAGCTACAGCAGGAGTGGGTCTCGCCCCCTGCTCTTCCCCCTGCCATCAATGATGTAGCAGTAGATGCTAAGCAGGTCATATGTGTCTTTTTCAGTGAGCAGGCAACTATTGATTGCAAGAACACATTACATCTGGGCTACAGGCTGGCAACAATGCCCTCCACTATTCTCATCTGTCAATCACAAAGTAATTTTAATTGGTGTTTATGTGATAAATTTTTGATGTTCATTAAATTTCATTGTATTTTAGAAGGGTTTTAAAAAAGTCTTGTTTTGTACCACACACAGCAAAACATCCTCTCCTCCCCCCTTTTTCCCCTTTTTACCCATATACACTTACTTTACAATTGTTAATTTAGCCAAAATGTATGCCTATCCATTTCCTCCAATTTTAGAAGCCCGAGAAGATAAAATATTCCCGGATGAACGAGACACTCCTCAAGATATACCAGCAAGGACACGATTTCAAAAATATCGTGGCCTGCAGTCATTTCGAACATCACCATGGGATCCAAAAGAGAATTTGCCTCTGGACTATGCTCGTATCTTTCAGTTTGAAAATTTTGAAAGAATGCGAAAAAGGCTTTTAAAGGAAGATGATACGGAGGGAGCATTGGTAAGTTGAAAGATTATTTCTGAAATAATTTTCTCAACAAAAGACTACCTGATAGTTATTTACGAAGTTCTCCTCAGTTAACCTTAAATTTTGGTAAGACATTGTTGATACTTAGTTATGGTAACTTCATTTATAGAAAGTTACCATAGGCATAGATGGCCGTTTGTTTACCTGACTCTTTGTGTGCCATAAGTATTGATTTGACATTTTTAACATTATTGTTGCAAGTATGTAAAATGGTTTTACAATAAATCATGCAGGTATGTATTAAAGCAACATGGAATACTTACCACAGCATCACAGTACATTTATTCACATATGAAATTTGTTAACAATACTTCTGAGTTAGAATATTATCCATGGGAGACAAAACTGGCTAACAAAACTAAATATTGTTAAAAATAAATTAAGGCTTTGATAACTCAACCCATTTGCATTATCCATGGTAATTTCCTGTTTTAATATTGAACTGCAATTAACCATTTCTAGCATCCACTTGATTTTGGGAAAGTACCTGTCTGACACTGTAACCCAGTTTCCATACATAGAAATAAAGACTACACAATTGCAGAACACTTACTAAAGCAATCACTTCCATAAAATATTTGGGAGAATGCATTCGAATATATGCCACACTGAGACTCATTTGAAGAATTCTCAGAAAAAGTAGTCTATTAACATATGAAGTAGCTTGCAAAATGATTGTTTGACCAATACTTCAATATGCCTCATTATTTTGGGGTCTGTACCAGATAGAATTGACAGAGAAGATCCAAAGGATAACAGTAGATATCATTGCATGTCCCCTTAATAAGTGCAAAAGTGTAGCGGAAATGATTAGCCAATTCCATTAGCAGATACTACAAGAATTGGAGGAGAGTTCTGCAACAAGATATAGGCTGATATATAGTTCCATGTGTGTGTTTGTAGAAAAGTCCATCAATATTGTGTCCTCCCTAGTTTATCTTGCTAAAAGAACATTAAAATAAGAAATTATCGTCTACAAGACGATTATCAGGATTTTTTTTTTTTTTTTTTTTTTTTTTTAAATTATGTATATTCCTGAAACAGAAATGACTAGAACAGGAGGAGGAGAAACTGACAGTGGTATACAAATTACCCTACACTACACACTAGAAGGTATTTTTGAAGCATTGATGTCGATATACAGTTGTCACTTCAAATCAGCACAAAATCTGAAAATCTCTCCAGATACTTCAAGTATCAATGGTAACTTCTTCATTGATTTAAGCTTTCGAATTAATTTAACATATTTATTTAGAATATATTTTGCTGTAATGCTATCCCCATGAACCACAGAAGTTGTCGAGATGGGGAGGCTTGTGTGCCTAAAGAATAAAGGTTGCTGTACTGTAGGTGCAATCACAGCAGAGGGGGTATCTGTGGAGAGGCCAAACAATCATGTGGTTCCTGAAGGTGCAGCATCCTTTTCAGTAGTTTTAGAGGCAACAGCCTGGATGATTGATTGAGCTGGCCTTGTAACTTCAACTAATGTGGCTTTGTCATACAGTTACTGTGTACGGCTGAAAGCAAGGGTCTAAAACCACAGCCGTTACTTTTCCCAAGTACATGCAGCTCTACTGTATGAATATATGGTAATAGCATCCTATTGGGCAAAATATTGTGGAGGTAAAATTGTCCTTCATTCGGATCTCCAGGTGGGGATCTCTCAGAAGGATGTGATCATCTGGAAAGACAACACTGGCATTCTATGGATTGGAACATGGAGGTAGGGAGGTTAGAAAATTGAAACTAGAAAATGGAAATTGATAGGTTGAAGTTAGATATACTGGGGATTAGTGAAGTTTGATAGAAAGAGGAACAGGATTTCTGGTCAGGTGAGTACAGGATTATAAATACACAATCAGTTGGGGGTATTACTGGAGTAGGTTTAATAATGAATAAGAAATTAGGAATGCTGGTAAGTTCTATGAGAAATGCACTGATTGCATTATCGTAGTCAAAATAGATACTAAGCCAACACTGACCACAGTAGTAAAAGTTTATATGCCAAGTAGCTCTGCCATTGATGAGGGGATTGAAGAAATGTGTAACGAGGTAAAGGAAATTATTAAGACAGTTAAGGGAAAGGAAAACTGAATTGTGATTGGGGACTGGAATTCATAGTTGGAAAAGGAAGGACAGGAAAACAGTAGGTGAATATGGACTGGGGAAAAGGAATGAAAGAGGAATCTGCCTGGTAAAATTTGGCATAGAACATAATTTAGTCGTAACAAACACCTGGTTTAAGAATAATGAAAGATAGTAGCATATGTAGAAGAGGCCAGAAGACACTGGAAGTTTCTAGATAGCTTTTGTAATGGCAAGACAAATTTCAGAACCAGACCATATCTTATTGGTCATGAACTGTAGACCAAAACTGAAAAAACTGCAGAAAGGTAGAAAAATAAGAATATTACACCTGGATAAATTGAAGTCTGTAAGAATTTCAGAGGGAACTTTAGGCAAAAATTGACAGAAATGGGGGAAAAATAAAACAGTAGAAGAAGAATGGGTGGCTTTGGGAGATGAAATAGTGAAGGCAATAGAGGACCAAGTAGGTGGAAAGGCAAGATGTACATAAAATACTTGGATATCACAAGAAATACTAAATTTGAATTGCAGCATTGAATGCAGTGAAGGGATGGGGTGGGAAGAGAGAAAAGGGAGGTGTAGAGGAGTCTGTCAGGGCATTTACAGTCCATCATGCAACACATAACTTTTGGTCCACATCCTTAGCCCGGCATTCTCCACCCTCCACTCCCCACTCCCTCACAGTCTAGATGCTCTGGAGTGGCACTGGAGTGGCTGGACATGGTGGTTGTTTGTGTAAAGTTGTCTGAATGATTCTGTGAATGTATGTGTTTCTTTTTCTGATGAAGGCCATGGTTGAAAATTTAAGTGGTGTGAATGTGATTGTCTTTTTATCGTGCCTGTTAGCAGCTCAGCAAGACTCTTTACAGTGAGTAGTTATCTATCCTCCATTGATATTGCAATCATATTTTCCATTGTTGAAAATTGTTGAAAGGAGAAAATATAGCAATGCAATAAATGAAGCAGGCTAAATGGAATACAAATGACTCAGAAATGAGATTTACAGGAAGTGAAAAATGGGTAAGTAGGAGTGGCTAGAAGGCAAATGCAAGTCTGTAGAAGAATGTATAACTAGGGGAAAAAATAGATACCACCCACAGGAAAATAAAAGAGACATTTGGAGACAAGAAAAACAGCTCTGAGTATCAAGAACTCAATTTCTCAGCAAATAAAGGAAAGCTGAAATGCTCTGAAGATGGCCTAATAAGCCGAAAACCAGTTATGTAAACAAAAATAAACTTGTAAAACACACACAAAACTGTGTTTTTAATTTATTTGGTTATGTTATCCCAAGAAGCGACGGAAAGGTGGAAAGCTGAAAGGTGGAAAGTGTACATAGAGGGGCTCTACAAAGGAAATGAACTTAGAGACAATATTGTAGGATGGGAAGAGGAAGTATATGAACATGAAATAGGAGATTCTAAACTGAGAGATTAATTTGAGAGAGCCCTGGAAGACATAAGTTGGAACAAGTCCCCTGTAGTAGATGACATTCCCTTAGAGCTACTGATATCTCTGGGAGAACCAGAAATGACAAAACTATTTCACCTGGTCCATAAGATGTGTGAGACAAGTGAAAGATTCACAGACTTTAAGAAAAATATAATAATCCCCATTCCAAAGAAATCAGGTGCAGTCAGGTGTGTAAATTACAGAACCATCATTTTAATAAGTCATGGTTACAAAATTGTAACACTAATTATTTACGGAAGGATGGAAAAGTTGGTAGAAGCTGACCTCTGGGAAGCTCATTTTGAATTCAGGAGAAATGTGGGAACATGGGAGGCAATACTCACTTTACAACTTATCTTAGAAGATAAAGGAACAGCAGACCTACATTTCTAACTTTTGTAGGTTTGGAGAAAGCTTTTGACAATATTGACTAGAATACACTCTTTCAAATTCTGAAGTCAGCTGGGGTAAAATACAGGGAAAGGAGAGTTATTTACAGCTTATACAAAACCCACATCGCAGCTGATGACATTCTGACAGACATCATAGGACCTGCAAGAGCAACTGAATGGGATGGACAGTGTGTTGAAGGGAGTGTATAAGATGAACATTAACAAGAGGAAAACAAGGGTAATGGAAATCAGGCAACACTGAAGGAATTAGATGAGGTGATGAAACAATAAAGGCGGTAGATGAGTTTTGTTGCTTGAACAGTAAAATAACATACGATGGTCACAGTGCAGAGGATATAAAATCGAGAATCCCAAGGGAAGGAAAGTGTTTTGAAAAAGAAGAATTTACTAACATCAAATTTTAATTTAAGTGGAAGGAAGACTCTCCTGAATGCATTTTTGTGGAGTGTTGTTTTGTATGTGAGTGAAACATAGAAATAAATATTTTGTACATGAATAGGATAGAAGCTTTTGAAATTTGGTGCTACAAAAGAATGCTCAAGATAGGTGTTACTAATGAGAGGGTACTGAACAGAATTGGGGAGAAAAGGAATTTTTGGCATACCTTGACTAAAAGAAAGGGTCTAGTGGTAGGTCACATTTTTAGACATAAAAGAATCATGAATTTAGCTTTGGAGGGAAGTGTGTGGGGTAAAAATTGCAGAGGGAGACTTAGAGATGAAAACAGTAAACAGATTCACGTGGATGTTGGTTATTGTTCTTATGAGGAGATGAAGAGGCTTCCTCACGGTAGAGTAGGGAGGAGAGCTGCATCAGACCAGTCTTCTGACTGAAGACCACAACAACAGCATAATGTTTCTCCTTGTGCTCAATTATTGCTTCTGTTTCACAACCACATTTATCTTTACAAATAAGTACCAACTCAAAAATGGTTATGGAGGCATTTGAGAAAAATAAACTTGCTAGTGGAAGAATTCTGTAGTATATTTTTTGTAAGAAGAGTTATATTGAGTAATAATTAGAATATTTACTCTCTGTTAAAGGTTGGATGGTATATAACTGTTCATGTGAAGAATGTTCCACGACTTTTCATTGAATCCTATAAACCATCTCATCCACTGACTATTTTTGGATTATTGCCACATGAACAAAAGATGTCACTGTTAAATGTAGTATTAAAACGACCGAATACGCTTGGTGGCCAGCTACCTATAAAGTCAAAGGAGCAGCTCATAATCCATTGTGGCTATCGTCGATTCAAAGCATGTCCAATATTCAGCCAACACACTAATGGTACAAAACACAAGGTGAGACTTTAGAGCTGTAAGTTATATTAATTTTATATGTGATAAAATTGTTATTCCCAAAATCATTGTGTAAATGTACTACTGGCTTTCATTTCAGTTATGGTAGGACCAGGGCTGTGCATAAAAAGAAATTTTATAGTGCAGGGAAGAATGTAATAGTCCTCTTTTTTTCTTTGTGTTGATGTAATGTTGTATGGTTGTATGGATTTCTTTGGCAATGGGGAATCAGTTTTAATTATTCAAAAGAGATAGAATGGTCGGCCAGTACTTACCTCAACTGATTACCACCGATAGTCCCGCAAAAAAAGATGTTCACATGCTTTCAGAAGTAACTTCCTTCTTCTGGTAGGAGAGATAATGGAGGAGAAACGTGATAGAAGGCAAGGTTATTCACAACTTAACCTATTTTTTTGTGTGAGTATTTATGGTATTGAGCTGAGGTAAGTACTGGTCAGCCACTCTCTCTTTTTTGAATATTTTTTTTTTGTATCTGTTTGGTTAATTTCTGTCACATTAATCATGAATTATTACATATTCAACACACTGATAAATACTATTCTTCATCATCAGGCTTTACATGCTAGATCATTTCCAGTTGCAGTAAATGAACTCATTTATTCCTTAATATTTATGATAAATTAAGATTGAATGCTGGAATGGGATTGGAATCTTGGTCCCTAGGTTTCACTAGTAGTGTGCTATGTATTATGCTAAATATGTTTTATTTTCACCATATTCTCCAACTACTATTTGTTTGCCCCTCAGGGGCTCAACATTAATTTGCTGAGTACGGGCTTGGTGAACCCGGGGTCCTGAGCACCAACAGTCAGCTACACTGTAAGCTCTGTGCGTTCTTCAAGGACCATCATTCAGCGCGATGGTAGAATGTTGTACATTTCAGAGCCCGGGGATCTTGGCTTAATCGCCCGGGTCGCGAGGATGGTACAAACCTCTATAAAAAAAACCTCAATCGCCGTCTCTAAGTGTGGAAAGTTTAATGCCACTTCCTATGACCCCAAATCGTTCCCTTCCTTAGGTACGCCCTGGGAACGCAGGGCTGCTAACAGAAATGAGCCATATTCCTCGAGGTATTTGGTTTGTACAAGGACTGATGGGGACTCATTTACGACAGTGAAGCCTCAGTTCTTTGTGGACCATCTGGAGGTGAAGTTTGGAGACGTGGAGTCCCTCTCTAAAATGCATAATGGTTCCGTATTGATACATACCGCATCCCCTGCCCAGTTGCGGGCGTTGCTTGCTTGCGATTAGATGGGAGATGTCGCAGCAAACATTACGCCATACAAGTCACTCAATCTGGTCCAGAGTATTATATTTCACAGGGATCGCCTCTTACAGTCTGATGAGGAGCTGCGCGCCAAACTCGAGCGGTGAGGTGTTCACTTCGTCTGGCGCATCCATCGTGGGTCGAAAGATAATAGGGTTGCCACTGATGCCTTCATCTTAGCCTTTGAAGGCGATACACTGCCGGAGAAGGTGAAGGTGATGTGTTACTGGTGTGATGTGAAACCCTACATCCCTTCTCCTATGAGATGCTTCCAGTGCTGGAAGTTTGGACATATGTCGTCCCGTTGCCCTTCCAGCGCCACTTGCCAGGATTGTGGACGTCCAGCCCACCCGGACGCCCCCTCCCTGCTCGTCGCAATGCCCTATTCTCCACAAGGAAAGGAAAATCGTTGAATGTAAGACCATGAACTGGTTGACCTATACTGAGGCGAAAAATAAATATGAGCGCTTACACCCAGTAACCATGACCACCTCTCTTGTGGCAATTACATCATCGCCATCATCTGTGGTGACACCCATCTTCCCTACTAATTCTTTTTCTGTGGGCCCCCAGGGCCGCAAACCTACACCTGCCCCCAAGGTGGTTGGGGCTCCCTTCCTTCTTCTGCTCTCAGGGTGAGCACCCTTCACCCCTCTGCCGGAGAAACAACAACCCTTGCGGCACCCTTGTTCGGAAGGGGTCCCTTGGGACACTCCCTTCTGAGGGTTCCGCCAGTGTCGCTGCTGACACAAGCCAGCAGCGGGCAAAACCGAAGGCTGCTGGATGCAGGGCCTCATGCTCCTCCTCAGTCCCTGCGACTGAGCCTGTGAAGACCATTCTGCCGGCAAAGCCCCTGAGGGACAAAAAGGATCAGAGGAAAAAAGATGAAAGTGACAAGTTGAAGGATACCACAGTGGCTCCCGAGCCACCACCCCACTCTACCTTGACCTCTGGGGACGAGGTGGAGATTCTAGTGTCCCTGGAGGACCTCGCTTTCGGGGACATCCCGGAAACAATGGATGCTGAGCCGGAACACCGTCAGTCAGCGGATTTGAGTGATGCTGAATTGTAATTTTCCTGGTCGTACCATTCATGTCTTCCCATTTATCGGACAGCATCATCCTCCAGTGGAACTGTGGCAGTTTCTTCCCCCACCTGGCTGAGCTACGACACCTTTTAAGCACCTGCTTTCTGCGTTGCCTTACAGGAAACTTGGTTTCCAGCAATGCAGACCCCAGCCCTTCGTGGCTACAGGGGATATTACTAACTGTAGCTCATATAACAGGGTCTCAGGTGGTGTGTGTGTGTGTGTGTGTGTGTGTGTGTGTGTGTGTGTCTCCTTACTTCTGTTCATAGTGAACCTGTGCCCCTTCATACACCGTTAGAAGCAGTGGCCGTCAGTGTAAGGACAACACAAGAGTTTACTGTCTGCAGCCTCTATCTCCCTCCGGATGGTGATATTTCTTTGAATGTTTTAGCTGCACTTATATCGCAACTCCCCCCGCCTTTCTTCCTATTGGGCGACTTCAATGCCCATAATCTATTGTGGGGTGGTACTACACTTTCCGGCCGAGGCAGAGTCATCGAGACTTTACTCTCTCAACTCGACTTCTGCCTCTTAAATACTGGTGTCCCCACACACTTTAGTGTGGCACATGGAACATTCTCGGCCATTGATTTATCGATCTGCAGCCACAGCCTTCCACCATCTGTCCACTGGAGAGCCCACGACAACCTGTGTGACAGTGACCATTTTCCCCTTTTCCTGTCACTCCTACGTCAGTCCCCAGGACGCCCCCCAGGTAGGCTTTAAGCAGGGGTAACTGGGAAGCTTACACATCCACTGCTATTGTTTGACCTCCCTGAAACGATACCATCAATGTGGTGGTCGAGGGCGTCACTCACACCATTGTTTCTGCTGCAAAAGCTACAATTCCATGCCCCACAGAGTGCCCACGGCAGAAGAGTGCCATGGTGGTCGTCGGAAATAGCTGAGGCTATTAGAGATCGTAGGCGGGCCTTACAGCGCTATAAGCATCACCCCTCTTGGGAACATCTCATCAATTTTAAACAGCTTAGGGCTCGTGCTCGCCAGCTAATCAGAAGACGGAAACAGGAATGCTGGGAGAGGTACATTTCCACTTGGGACTGGTACCTCAGCCTCACAGATCTGGAGTAAAATCAGATGGCTCCAGGGATTACAGACACCAGCAGGAATCCCTGGGATCTCCACAAATGGCGTTGTATGTACGGACCCAGCCAAACTTGCAGAGATGTTTGCAGAGCATTATGCTCGTGCCTTTGCCTCTGCAAATTATCCACCAGCCTTCCGTACATTGAAGGAGAGGGTAGAACGCCAGTCTCTCTCCTTTACTACCCGCCGCTCTGAATCTTACAACACTCCTTTTACTGAGTGGGAGCTCCTCAGTGCTCTTACACAATGTCCTGACACGGTGCCTGGGCCCGATAGCATCCAAGCCATATGCTGAAGCATCTCTCAGCAGATAGTCAGCATAATCTTCTTGCAGTCTATAACCGTATTTGGTGTGATGGTGTTTTCCCGTCACAATGGCAGGAGAGTATCATCATCCCGATGCTTAAACCTGACAAACATTCTTTTTCCCTGGATAACTATCGGCCCATTAACCTGACTAACGTTCCATGCAAACTGTTGGAGTGGATGGTCAGTCGGCGGTTGTGTTGGATTCTTGAAACTCAGGGCTTATTGGTTCCATGCCAGGCCGATTTTCGCCAGGGTCAATCTACCACCGACAATCTGGTGTAC
The DNA here is from genome assembly GCA_026315105.1 of Locusta migratoria. NCBI lineage: Eukaryota > Metazoa > Arthropoda > Insecta > Orthoptera > Acrididae > Locusta > Locusta migratoria. The sequence goes on along the minus strand of CM048746.1, from coordinate 504,178,983 downwards.
CTCGAGTCTGCAATCCACACAGCCTTTTCCCGGCACCACCACCTTGTTGCCGTCTTCTTTGATATGCACGAAGCATATGATACAACCTAACGACGACACATCCTCAACACTTTACATGACTGGGGCCTCCGGCGCTCCCTACCGATTTTTATCCAGAATTTTTTAGCTGTCCGTACCTTTCGTGTCCTAATTGGTGCTTCCCTGAGCACCTCTCATATCAGGAAAATGGGGTTCTTCGGGGCTCTGTTTTAAGCGTTCCATTATTTTTAGTTGCTATTAATGGTTTAGCTACAGCAGTTGGATTGTCAGTCTTCCCTTCTCTTTATGCTGATGACTTTTGTATCTCTTTTAGTTCCTGCAGCGCACAAGTTGCTGAGTGCAGGTTGCAAGGTGCTATTCGGAAGGCGCAGACTTGGGCGCTAACCCATGGCTTTCAGTTTTCTGCCACTAAGACCAGAGTGATGCACTTCTGTCAGCGTCGGACTGTCCACCCTCACCCTGAACTTTATCTTAATGACAAACTACTTACCTTAGTAGGAGGGACTGGTCTTTTTTTAGGATTGGTCTTTGACGCCCAGCTGACATGGCTCCCCCACATTCGTCAGCTGAAAAGGGAGTGCTGGCGCTGTCTTAACCTTCTCTGACACCTGGGTCATACGACCTGTGGTGCTGACCATTTGATGCTGTTGCAGCTTTACACGGCACTGGAGCAGTCCTGTCTCAATTTTGGGTGCATTGCCTATGGGTCTGTGGCACCTTCGACACTACACCTACTGGATCCGATTCACAACTGTGGGGTTCACATCACAATGCCAGCCCAGTGAACGGCTTACTAGTTGAGGCTGGGGTCCCAGCTTTGGGGGTCCACCGCCAACATCTGCTCGCAGCTTACGCAACCCATGTATATTGCTCCCCAGGCCCCACGAACTGTCGTCTCCCCTTTTCTGATGTGGTCATCTGTCCCCTTCAGCGACGCCCCAGATCAGGTCATAAGATTGCCTTTAGAGTTCAGTCCCTCCTGCAGGAGCTTGAGTCTTCTCCCCTTCCATGTACCTATTAGGTCCGTGCATGTACACCCATGTAGTGCTTGCCAAGGCCTTCGACACGGCTGGACTTAGCCCATGGGCCCAAAGACTTGGTTCCCCTGGAGGCGCTTCGCCGCCATTTCTTGGCTGTCGTAGCGGAGTCCCCTGGTTATGACCTGATCTACACTGATGGTTCTATGGTCAATGGCCATGTGGAATTTGCTTATATTCATGGTAACCGTGTGGAACAGCACTCTCTGCCAAATGGCTGCAGTGTTTACACTGCAGAGCTGGTGGCCATTCACAGAGCTCTCACGCATATCCGGTCCTGCTCAGGTGAGTCTTTTATTATTTGCAGTGACTCCCTGAGCAGCCTTAGAGCTCTGGACCAGTGTTACCCGTGGTCTCCCCTGATGTTGGCCATACAGGAGACGCTTTGTGCCATTGAACAGTCCGAGCGATCTGTGGTGTTCATCTGGTCTCCGGGTCATGTGTGTGTCCCAGGCAAGCCAAGCAGGCTGTTGGTGCGTCCATTCTAGATATCGGCCTCTCGCCTTCGAATCTCCGTTCATTGTTGTGCCAACGTGTACATCGGCTTTGGGATGCTGAGTGATGTAGCTTGAGCACGCCCAACAAACTCCGAACAGTCAAGGACACCACGGCAGTGTGGCGTTCCTCCATGCGGCCCTCTCACTGGGACTCAGTGGTGCTGTGTTGGCTCTGCATTGGCCATAATTGGCTCACCCATGGACGTCTCCTTCGTGGTGAGGATGCACCCCATTGTCAGTGTTGCTCCCTTCTGGCAATAGTCCATATCTTGTTGGACTGCCCCGTTTTAGCCGCCTTGCAACAGAATTTTAATCTCCCTGACGTTTTATCAGATGTTTTAGGTGACAATGCTACAATGGCAGATTCCGTTTTATGTTTTATTCGAGCAGGTTTTTTTTTAATCATTCTCCCAAACTGGAGATATCCCTATGCTGCGAGTAGTTGACTTTTCCTTTGTATTCTTATGGTCGGTCAACCACAGACATCGGCTTTTTTGTTGTAAGGTGTCTGTGTGTGGTCTTCTCTTTTTTTTTTCCCCTCTCTCTTGTTGCTTTTGATGATGTTAGGGACTCAGTGAGACTACCCTCCCACTATGGACTCTTAAACCCTGGGCTCATTTCTTAAACATCCAAGGTTTTACTTTTGACGCTTAGAGATGGAATGGGGAACTGATGACCATTGTAGTTTTGTCCCCCTTAAACATCCAGTCAACAACAACAACAATTTGTTTGTAGAGTAGCAAGTTGAAACTTTGAGATTTGTTCTAAAGCTCAACTTATACTGCATTTTTTCAGAAATTAACTGTTTAAATATGTTAATTATTTAAAGCAATTATACATAAATTTAACCCTTCTAACATCAAATTGGATCAGTGTCACCCTATGTGGCACTGCTTCTTCCCTAGTATCTTAATTAAATACAGAAAATCCATTAAAAATTCTGTAATTCCCTGATGTTATTTAACGAAACAACATTAGTGTATTATAGAATTTCTAATGGATGTCCTGTATTCAGGAATGAGCTAGGGAAAAACAGTGCTTCTTGGGTGCAGAATTTTCATAATTAAAGGTTTAACATTCCAAGGAATAAAATAAAATATGCCCATATAAGTCATGGTTACAAAATACTAACACAAATAGAAAAATTGTTAGAATCCGGCCTTGGGGAAGATCAGTTTGGATTTAGGAAAAATGTTTCAACATGTGAGGCAATACATTACAACTTATCTCTGAGGGGAGGTTAAGGAAAGACAAACCTATGTTTTGACAGTGTTGACTGGAATTTAAATTATAAAGGAAGCAGGTTTGAAATATAGGGTATGATTAGTTATATTCATCTTGGACAAAAACCAGACTGTCAGAGGGCATGAAAGGGACTCAGTGGTTGGGAAGGGAGTTAGGGATGTGGCCCATCCACAATGTTATTCAGCCTGTACATTGAGTAAGCTGTAAAGGAAAGCAAGGAGAAATTTGGAGGAGGAATTGCAGTGCAGGGAAAAGACATAAAAACTTTGTGATTTGCTGATAACAGTGTAATTATGTTAGTCAACAAAATACCTTAAAAGACATTAACAAGAGTAAAACAAAGGTAATGAAATGTAGTGTAAGAAAATCAGATGATACTGAAGGAATTATTTTGAATGCCATACACGAGATAAATGTGTAATATTCCTCAGATTTATTATTTTTACAAACTGGTTTTCAGCTGTACTTCATCATCAGGTAAATACCACTGTGCTGTGCAGTGTAGTGTTTACCTGATTATACCGTAACATCTGGAAACAAGTTTATACAAACAATAAATTTTGCGGAATATGACACATTTATCTCATGTATTTAATTCAAAATGAATGAAATATTGTGTCAATAATCGACAGAAGTCAGTGAATTCACTGAATAAATTTGATTATGTCACAAGACAATAAAAGTATTAAGATTTTTGTTATTTGGTTAGCAAAATAACTACTGATGGCCAAAGTAATGAAGATATAAAAGGAAGAATTGCTGTGGGGAGAAACATATTTCTGAGGAAGCAGAATTTATTGACATCCACAATTAATTTAAATGTTAGGAATTCCTTCCTGAACACCTTTGTATGGAGTGTAGCATTGTTTGGGATTGAAATGTGGATGATAAAGAGCTCACACAGAAAGGTGATAGAAGCATTTGAAATGTGGTGCTACAGACAAATCTGTAGATTAAATGGCTAGATCACAGTGGCGGCTGGTGCTTCAGATGACTGGGGGTTCACTTATTTCATTGCTGGATCTTGGTAGCGGCTGCCCCGCACTCTGCTTGGCGCGGCAATGTTTCGCCTCCCCCCCCCCCCCCCTTTCCCACTCTGCATTAAAGAGGTCTTGACCTACCAAGCTTCTTTATTTCACACTTTTGTTCCAAGTTTAAAGCTGAGTAATTTGTTTCTAAAAGATACTGAAAGTTGTTCATTTTTCTTTGATAATAAACACCAAGAACATATCGATTTACGCACATGAACACTAAAATACAGTAAGTAACTGATTACACTGTTAAGTAACTGTAACAAAATGAATCTGTTACAATGGAGAGACACACTACCTTCAAGTCACATGGAACTGTAAGCAGCACCTCCTTTTCTAACCTTAAGCATGCACAAAGGCTGCTTTCCCCACATCTGATAGGTCACATAACTAATGGGGAGGTGCTGAAGAAAATCTTGACTAAGAGATGGGATAAATTGTGAGACACATTCTGAGACATCAAGTACTCAAAAATTTAGTATTGGAGGGAAGTGTCTGTGGTAAAAATTTGGGAGGAAGACCGAGAGATAATTACAATAAGCAGGTTGAAATGGATGTAGGTTGCCATTATTATTCAGAGATCAAGAGGCTTGCACAGGACAGGGTAGTGTGGAGAGCTGCATCAAACCAGTCTGTGAACTGAAGATCACCACCGCCACCACCACCACCACCACCACCACCACCACCACCACCACCAGCAGCAACAACAACAACAACAACAACAGTTGGGAATCAAACCTAGGCCGCAATATAATCACTGTGCTATGCAATCACTAAAAACTACATTATTTATAGTGTAATTTGATATCCTTCGAGTTTTGCACTTTTCCTATGGTTCACTCAGGCAAATTATTTTTCTGTGCAGTTATTCCATATGTACTGTTGACAAAACATGACTAGCCAAATCTCACATTGGGCATCCTGAGTATCTATAGACATGTTGCTATTTATAGCAACAGTTTTGCTTTGTCAGTACCCATGTTGCATTTTAGTGGATACATATTATCACCTGAATGAAATTTAATGTACACAACACTGGATATTAATACCAGTTAAACATTATACTGGGATGTATAAAGTATTGACAGTGGTTTTTGAAAAATGTAGTGATTTGACTGGCAGCATGAGATATAGTTGGAAGGGGCTGCTTGCACCACTATAATAATAGCTTGCACTTATAGTGCCTGCCAGAAATAAATGCCTTCCTCTGACCAATATTTTTGTTGTGTCACTGTCATGAAAATTACAAATGGTGTTTTTGTAGTAGCTCCTTTTCCCTTAAAGATTACAACGCTGATGCAAATTATTTGTATAACAGAACTTTTATAGTATGACCCAGAAAAAACTGTAACAAACCACTCAGACAATTTTAAATTAGGTTCATCCAAGTTACTTCCGGGACATTAGATTTAAAGGGGTAAGATAATAGCATTATGTTCAGGAGTAAGTAATTCTGATAAATTTAACAGAATTTATCTTTTAGGAAGCTTGTATTTCAAGTGTAGGAGAGAGTAAATAATTTAATAATTATTCAGCTCTTTTCATTCAAATAAAATTGCTAATACTGTAGTTTTTTAATCAGTCACAAGTAAACAACATACCAAAAAGCAGTTCATTTGGCCTTTTTATTCAGGAACACTAAAATTTAGTCTCTCTCTCTCTCTCTCTCTCTCTCTCTCTCTCTCTCTCTCTCTCTCTCTCTCTCTCTCTCAATTTTGAATATGTTCAAGTTCAAATTATAGCAAGTTTTGGTAGAATATTTAAAACTAACCACAGTAAGGTAAAAAGGTAAAGCAGTCAACAATCCGAAGATTGGTTTGAACACCACAGTGCTTTACTAGGCATGGTCCTGTTTGGAGGTGGTATGCCGTTGCCTTCCTCCGACCTTCGAACTGACTTACCCAGCCAGTTATAGGGGGACCTACAGTTTAACGTGGGTTCCGAACCACGGTGCTACTCGGTATTTTTCACATGAGCTATACTGTCAGAGGTGAAAGAAGTGGAAAGTGACAGATAAAAATCCTAGGACCTGGCGGGGATCGAACCCGCGACCTTTGGATTTGTAGTCTGGCACTCTACCACTGTGCAACCGAGGCGCACAGGAATAACTCACAAAATTGTAAAACAGATGAAGCTAAAAAAATAATTAAAGATCATAATGATGAAATTGAGTAAGAAAGAAAAGTTTATTAATGCACTCATAAATATTTGCCTCAGAATAAAATTACAAATTTGCTGTATAAACTAGGTCTTACCTTCAGCACTAAACTCCAATTCAACCATGTTAGACTCATAAAGACTACTCTCTCTTTTGTGATCCCTATGATGGAAACACTACTTTGCCACCATTTCCTCTGAGCAAAGCCAACCCAATCCCAACATTAAAGGTTGCCTCTTCCAGTTCATACCACCATTGAACCGAGATCCCCTGAGCTTCCATCTAACCACCCATTGGTCACCCACCAGAAATTCCTCATCTCCAACCTGGTGTCATCATCTTTTCCCAAGTCCATTCCTAAGAACATGAACCTTTCAGTAGAGGAAAGGAGAGCCATCAAAAATCATATACCAAATCTCAACATAATCATCCTCCCTGCAGACAAAGGTCCCACCACTGACATGAATTGCATAAACTACATGGCAGAAGGAATCCACCAACTTTCTCACTCTTTGACGTAGTAATTTTGCTAGAATTACTCCATCCCAAAAGTGCAGGACGATCTCCTATCCCTGTTGAAATTACACAGTCTCTCTCCAAACATCCCTCCTGAATTGATATTCCTCCTTACCCTCCACCCATACTTTATGCTTGCTCCTCAAAAAACACAAACCAATTAATTCTGCATGCCCAAAACCTTCAAACAATTGTCAGAAATTGATCTTCCCGCATCAAGGATACCAACCACTTACTTCACCAACTCTCCACCATGTCCACCTCTTTTTCTTGCTTGTCAGAGTTGATGCCACCTCCCTATCCAAAACAACCTTCATGGCCATTCTCGAACCCTACCTCTCCCCGTTGTCCCTCAGAATCCAAAACTGATACCTCATTCCTCAGAACCTTCACGAACTTCATTCTAACAAACTGCTACTTTTCCCTTGAGGGGAAAGTATGCAATCAAATATGTGGCAAAGCCATAGGCACCTGCACAGTACTTTATGCCAACCTGTTTATGGTTCATTTGGAGGAAGCTTTCTTAGCCTCCCAAAACCTCTGGTCTGGTTCAGGTTCATTAAAAATATTTTCATAACTTGGACTTGGGACCAGGACACCTTATTCTCCCTTCTTCACAACCTCACCAACTCTCCCATCCACTTCACCAGATCTTAGTCCAATGTGCCACTTTCCTGGATACTAACCTCAACCTCACTGATGGCTCCGTTCATACTCCGTCCACATTAAACCCTCCAATCTCCAACAGCACCAACATTTTCACAGTTTTCATTCCTTCCACATCAAAATATACATCCCTTGCAACTTAGTTCTTGATGACAGCACATTTTCAGTCATAAAAACTCCCTTCTTCAATATGCTGAAGGTCTTATAAAAGCCTTCACAGTCGACACTATCTCCTGGACATAGTTAGCAATCATTTCCCTTGCCATATCCCCCCCCCCCCTCCCATGTACACGTACACACAAAAGAGTGGCCCCCTCATCACCAATACCAACTCAAGTGGAACAACGAAACCATATCGTTCATCAAGGGTTTGCTTTTTTGCTTTTCTGTCGTCATGCTCTTCAAGTGAGACACATCCTGCCCAAGATCCTTCACACATTCTTAAAGTGGTGTTTAATTGCCCACACACTGTGCATTAGAATGAATGGCTACCACCAAGCTGGAGAGAGAGAGAGAGAGAGAGAGAGAGAGAGAGAGAGAGAGAGAGAGAGAGAAGTAGACTGCATTGAGGCACAAATACAGCTGAGTATAACATGCTTGATTTCAACACTGCTTCATAACCTGGGCTGGATCTTCCCCCACTACCAACTTTTCTGAGCTTCATAGGTGAGAGTTATTCTTACGCTACTTTATCCAATGCCAAAAATATCCAGACCTCAACCTACGGTAACAGTTCTAATACATATAGATTCCCATTGGGAAATTTTGAGTTATTTCTGTAAAACTTTGATTCTTTTGTGCTGTCTGTCAGTTATGGGAAAGCAAATTGTTATTTGTGGTGATTTCATTGTTGATTCTCTGAAAGAGTATCATGATCTAAAGCAATTAGACTAAGATGTGTTGTACATATGAACAGTATGCTAAGTAATGCAATGGTGTGTTGTGGTATGATAGTGAAGTTCTACATATCTTTTATGACCAATGCAGCAGAGACAATAATATCAAAAGAAGAAAAAAAGAATCATTCAGCATATAAGCAGATTCAAACCCAAAAACTTTACCACCACATTCAATGGTGCAATTGCTAAGGCATAATGATATTTGACATTTGATTTCATGACTAATAATATATTCAGAAAGCTTATTTGTGTTTTATTTATCAATCCACAAATTGTTGTCAAAGCAGAATGTGTTCAATAGTTTAAAAATTAATGTGAACTGTGCAGTTACTGCCACTCAAGCTGAGAAAACACATTTATAATAATTTGGATCATTATTGGCTAAGAAGAAAAGGTATGATTTGTAATATCACTACCCTATAAATTGACGATTATAGTTGAATGGCAAATTTTCGCCAGTCAAATATGATCCCAGATTGCAGCAATTTAATCTAGGATAATGTTTCTACAAGGCAGAGTTTCAGGTTAAGCTTGATCTGAGATAATTTTCTGTCTTAAATAAAGTTAAGTGCTTTATACAATTGGTCCTGAATGTCTTTTTCCAAAGCTGTTTCACAGAGGAAGATTAAACTGTAGTTTCTCCTCATGGTCATCCATACAAATGTTCTTGTACAGTTTTATGCTCAGTGTAAACTTATAAGGAAAGTGAATGTAATAAAGAATGTCTGCTTAAATGTCAGAGATGATGTTACTGCTCTCACATTACACAAGAAAATAAATACATTAAAGTATACATATTTTACAACATTTTATTTTGTTCCAGTATGAACGCTTCTTCCAACCAGATACAACTGTGGTTGCAAGCATGTATGCACCCATTATATTTCCGCCATGCCCTGTGCTTGTTTTTAAAGAAACAAAACAAGGAGCTCAAGTAAGTATATGAGAAACTTTTGATGTGCCTTACCTATGTCATACTGTAAGAGTTTCCTTATATTTAAACTATTTAATTAGTATATATAAAAATAGATGAAGATTACTCACCAGGTGAAGGAGCACAGGTGTGATAGTAGCACAAATAAATAAAACACACACACACACACACACACACACACACACACACACACACACACAAACGCAAGCTTTCGCAACCCAGTTGCTTCTTCAGGCAGAAGGGAAGGAGAGGGAAAAGGAAATGATGAGGGTTTTAAGGGACGGGGTAAGAAGCCATTCCAATCCCGGGAGAGGAAAGACTTACCTTGGGGGAAGGAAAGGTAGGTAAACAAATACACACACACACACACACACACACACATTTACACAGACCCAAACACACCTGGGCTGGCATACTATTTCATTAGTATATACTATTTCATTAGTATATTACTAGGCAGATATACTATTTCATTGGTATATGTAATACAGTATGTATATTAGTCCACAACAATTTTCAACAAAAGTTCACCATAACATTAACTAATACAAGTACAAAACAAAGTATTATTGTTATGATGTTATGTGCAGTTACTTATTTCGTTGTATTTGTAATGTTATTTTTCAGACGCTGGTTGGAATTGGTAGTGTGTTGTCTGTAAATCCAGATAGGATTGTTGTGAAGAGAATTGTTCTTAGTGGACATCCAATCAAGGTGAACAAGCGGTCTGCAGTTGTGAGATATATGTTTTTTAACAGAGAAGATATAAACTGGTTTAAACCAGTAGAGCTCCATACAAAATATGGACGACGTGGGCACATCAAAGAGCCTTTAGGTTAGTTTCAGTAATAAGAGAAATAATCTATAAATTCTAGATTAAGGTAAAAAAGAATGTATCACATTAAACATATGCTTTCACTGACTCTCTCTCTCTCTCTCTCTCTCTCTCTCTCTCTCTCTCTCTCTCTCTCTCTCTCTCTCTCTCTCTCTCTCTGTGTGTGTGTGTGTGTGTGTGTGTGTGTGCGCGTGCGCGGTCGCGCGCTTGTTTGCCTTTCCTTTTATCTCCTTAAGGTAAGCCCTTCCATGCTTGGGATTGGAATGACTCCTTTTCCACTTCCTTAAAACCCGTATCCTTCCCTTTCTCCCCTGCTTCCTTCCTCTTTTCCTGAAGAAGCTACCAGCAGCGGCGAAAGCTTGTATGTGTGTTTGTGTGTGATTTTATTTGTGTCTGTCAGCGGCCCTGTGCTTTGGGTAAGTCATCCGTTTTCTATTTTTAATATAAACTAAAATTTTCTATATTCTTCATGCCTACCACCACCTTTTAATGTTTGATGAAGGAAGATTTTACTTTAAAATGGTTTCTTTGGCTTTATGTACACTGTGACCAATATATATTATGTGATAGTCAAGCATTTTTCCTATTTACAGGCACTCATGGACATATGAAGTGTGTTTTTGATAGCCAACTCAAATCACAAGACACAGTTCTCATGAATCTGTATAAACGTGTGTTTCCAAAGTGGACTTACGACCCATGTGTGAAATCGCCACAACCATTGTACAACTATTCAGACTTAATGTCTATGGATGAAGTTGATTAAAGATTTTATATTACCCATTTCATTTGTAAATGTTTATTTACTGCTAAAATGTTTTTCATTTTTAATGACCATTTTGTTTGAAAGTTGACAATTATTTGAGTAGCTTTCAGGGCTTAGGCTTGCTACTTCATGGACTGTGCCAGTTTAGGAGAGTTTGTGATCACCTCCCCTGTATTCTGCAAATTCTACAAATACATTTATTTCTTATAGATACATTATCAGTGAATTGCTGAGAGAACAGTCTTCCTATTGCAAATGTGGACAAAGAAAGAAGTGTGTGTCTACTGTGTGTGTGTGAGTGTTTTTCTTTTATTCAGTACGGTCACCTAGATTTTAATTGATGAGCTGGCCACGATAATCAGTTCCAGCTAAGTATAAGGGGGGAATCAAATATAATCGGGATTTTTATTCCTGAACATCAACAGTTGGTACGACTGGCTGCACATTTCTGCTATGTTTAGGTGGGGCCACTGGAAACGAGGAGAGCGTGCTGTTAGATATTTCCCACTATTTCATCAGTACCGCTCATGATGTCGGAGCAACAGGTGCACCCCTCCACTGCGCAACACATATGCTAAAATTTCTTGTTCATGAAGGAGTTAGAGCAGCAGAAATTTGCCAGAGATTGACTGCAGAGTTTGTGGATCAAACATTGTCAAGGATGTGTAAAAAGTTCAAAGAAGGATAAAAACGTGGTAAATCAGCAACATGATCACAGTCCTCAGACCAGCATTACAGATAAAAACATTAATGCAGTTGAAAGGAAGGAAGTGTAGGGTTTAACATCCCATCAATAGCATGGTCATTAGAGACAGATTTTTGGATATAGATGAGGAAGGAAATTGGCCATGCTCTTACAAAGGAATCATCCGGGCATTTGCTTGGAGAGATTTAGGGAAATCACGGAAATCCTAAATCTGGATAGCTGGAGGTGGATTTGAACAACCATCCTCTCAAATGTGAGTCCAGTGTGTTACCACTGCGCCACCTCTCTCGGTCTTGCAGTTAAAGGCATTATTAACAATGATTGATGAGCAACAGTATCAGAAATTGCAGATCAAGTCAGAATCAGCTATGGAAATTGTCAAACAATCATCCAAAACAACCTACAGTTCTGTATAGTGTGTTCCAAGTGGATTCTTCGCCTTTTGACCAAAAATCTGAAGTTAAGACATTTGGAGGTCTGTCAGAGGGTTAAGCAAGACTTGCTGAAGAAGGTGTTGCATGTTTGAGTTGGACTGTCACCTGTGACAAAACAAGGTTGCACCACTACACTCCTGAATCCAATCAAGTCAGTAAGGAGTGGCAGAGGAAAGGGGAGGCGCACCAGTGAAAGCCAAGACTGGACTGTCAGCTGGCAAGGTTCTTTCAAACGTTTTTTCTGTTCGACAAGGCTGATTGAGTTTTGACATGAGTGATGCATAATAAATCCTGAAAACTACTGTGAGCTGTTGACCAAGACGAGAGTTGCATATTGCCACAAAAGACAAGACCAATCGAGTCAACAGGTTATCCTCCTGCATGACAATACACAACCCCATACTGCAGCTCGAACTATCTACAAGCTTCAGGAAACCTACTGGACAACATCCTCCTTACAGCCCAGACTTATCACCCTGCAATTTCCATTGTTCAGACTGCTTAAAGAAGCTCTGGGAGGGCAAGGATATGAAGGTGACAAGAGTGTGGGAGAGTTATTGTGCAAGTGGCTGGTGACACTTCATTGTTACTGCTTCTGGAGATTGCCTAAATGCTTGTGGCGGTGTCTCCTCACAGCAACACAATCCTTAGTGTCCCATCACTTGATAGGTTGTACCAAAATATTACAAATAATTACTTCCAGCTTCTTGTTAGAAGTCCTGATATTCAGTGCCTCTACACTAGAAGTTACAGCTTCGTAGGATAAAGCATTAAACTTCACGAGGGTTCAAACATTTCATCCCATATATCTTGAAGTTACGAGTGGTCAAACTACCGAATGAAACACTTCTAGTTCAGTAGTAAACAATATTGTGGGTATATTGCCCCAGGACTACAATATATCCAACAGGAACAACATAAAACTTAATCTTATACATCTGTCTTGGCACATTGACAATTCAAATCCAGGTAGTGTTGGTTCAGTCCAAAAGTAATAATAACAGTGGGAGTTAATGTTCTTCAAGATCACAGAAGTTACATATTTCCATGAAATAATTGCTTCATGATACACTGTAGATTCAGCTTCACTTTGGATTCTTTGTCCAGTCATCTGACACCAGAAACCTCTGTAAAAAGAAAATACGTTCCTGCACCAGTTACTGTTCCTAAATAATAAACTTTACAGAAGATAAATTATTTGAGGCTCTTGAGTCGATCTAGAGAACATGTAATGTAACATGTTGCATTACAAAATGACCCTCTTCTTTTTACGATGATGACATTAAAAAGCTGCCCATATGCTGAGACAAATGTATTTCCAAAGGAGAAAAATATGTGAAAAAAACCTCACTTGTAGCTTCTCAACTTGTGCAGCTCTTCTTCCCAAAAGATTTGGTGAAAACAGCTTAAAAGAGCAGTATCTTCCTTTTTCTGTCTACCAAATCAATTCAGTAACAATTTTGTTTCAAACTTACATCTAAACTTCCTATTACATCACAACAGCTCAAATAATTAGCATGTCCTTCCTTAGATTCCACTCTCAAATAATCAGTTACAGACAAAAGATGAACATTTTTTATTTTACATTATTGAGAGCTTTGTCAAATTTTCTCTATTGCTGCCACAAAGAATACATGCCCATTACAACAGGTAGTGGCATGTAGTTTACATTCTTGTTCTTTGGTGAGCTAATAGCATCATTTTTGCATGATGCTCCTACTAGCAATTTGCTTCTCCAACTTATGTAACTTGTATATAATTATCTGTTTTTAATAAAAAAAAAAAAAAAAAAAAAAACGATGTGGTTTACTTACTATGCAAAAGAGCACAGGTACATAGATACAAACACAAATAAAAACACACAAATGCTGAGCTTTCATAACCCTGGGTTGCTTCTTCAGAAAAAGAGCAGGGAAGGAGGGAGGAAAAGGCAGAGGCTCTGTACAGAGATCAGGGGCAAAGATGTTGTTGAATTCTGGATGGGAATTTGAAATTACTGGAGGTTGAGACCAGGTGGGCAACAGGAAGAGAGAACATGCTGAAGGGCAAGTTCCCATCTCCGAAGTTCTAAAAGGTTGGCGTCAGTGGGAAGTATCCAGATAACCCGGACAGTGTAACTCTGTGCCAAGATGTGATGGCCATGTACCAAAGCATGCTTAGCCACAGGGTGATCCTCATTACAATAAACACAGTTTGTCTGTGTCCGTTCATGCAAATAGACAGTTTGTTGCTGGTCATTCCCACATAGAATACTTCACAGCGCAAGCATGTTAGTTGGTAAAGCATGTGGGTGCTACGGCAAGTGACTCTGCCTTTAATCATGTACAACTTCTGGGTTACAGGTTTGGAGTAAGTGGTGGTGGGAAGGTGCATTGGACAGGTTTTTACACTGGGGGCAGTTACATGGGTAGGAGCTGGAGGGTAGAAAAGCTAGGTTTTGGGATTTCATAGGGATGAACTAGGAGGTTACGAAGGTTAGGTGGGTGGCAGAAAGACACTCTAGATGGAGTGCAAAGGATATGAAGGATGGATCTCATTTCAGATCAGGATTTAAGGAAGTGGTATCCCTGCTGGATAGTCACATTCAGAGTCTGATCCAGTCCTGGAATGTATTTGGTGAGAAGAGGGGCACTTATTGGGTTTTTCTGTGCAAGGTTCTGGGTTTGGGGGATGAATAAGTAGCCCTGGCAATTTGCTTCTGTACCAGATCAGGAGGGTAGCTGTGGGATGTGAAAGCTGTTATCAGGTTATTGGTGTACTAGTTCAGGGATTCAGGACTGGAGCAGACTCATTTTCCGTGAAGACCTAAGCTGTAAGGAAGGGATCGTTTGTTATGGAATGGATGGCAGCTGTCGTAATGGAGGTACTGTTGTTTGATGTGGACGGATGTGTGGAGCTGGCCATTGGATAGGTGGAGGTCAACGTCAAGGAAAGTGGCATGGGATTTGGAAAAGGACCAGGTGAATCTGATGGTACCAAAGGAGTTGAAGTTGGACAGGAAATTCTGGAGTTATTCTTCACTGTGAGTCCAGATTATGAAGATGCCATCAATGGGTTGACAGGCTTGGGTATCCAAGAAGGCTTCCTCTAAGTGCCCATAACTAAGTTGGCATATGAGGGGGCATCCTGGTTCCCATGGCTGTTTCCTTTAGTTGTTGGTATGTTTGGCCCTCAAAGGTGAAGTAGTTGTAAGTTAGGATGAAGCTGACTAAGGTAATAAGAAAAGAGGTTTTAGGTAGGGTTGCAGTTGGTCAGCGTGAAAGGAAAGACTCAATTGCAGTGAGGCCCTGGGCATGCAGGATGATTGTGTATAAGGAAGTGGCATCAATGATTACCAGGATGGTTTCTGGAGGTAACAGATTGGGTAAGGATTTCAGGCAATCGAGAAAGTGGTTGGTGTCTTTGATGAAGGATGGGAGACTGCACATAATGTGTTGAAGGTGTTGGTCTATGTAGGCAGAGCTTCATTCTGTGGGGGCTCGGTAACCGGCCACAGTGGGGTGGCCTGGATGATTAGGTTTGTGAATTTTAGCAAGTAGGTAGAAGGTGGGGGTTCGGGGTGTCAGAGGGGTCAACAGTTGATGGACTCAGGTGAAAGGTTTTGTAGGGGGCCTAAGGCTCTGAGGATTCCTTGAAGCCCTGCCTGGACATTAGGGATGGGATTGCCCTGACAAACTTTGTAAGTAGTGTTTTCTGAAAGCCGATGAAGTCCCTCAGCCACATACTCCCTCCGACGAAGTACCACGGTCATGGTCCCTTGTCGACCGCGACAATGACGATGGAACTGTCCGCCTTCAGCTCACGGCTAGCCCGGGCCTCAGCTGCAGTGATGTTGCCATGGGATGGGATTTAAGGCAGTGCCTTGCTGCTTTGTGACCATACAGAGGATGTATGTGGTCAGTTTTCTGCGTCTGCGGGCATTGAGCTTTTCCATGTTGCGAGATGATTAGCCTCTGGTGCCCCCTCTAGTGGCGCAGTCATAGCAAGGAAACTCTTGCGGGATTTAACGCAGGAGACTGACCACAGACATCCTCTGTATGGTCACCAAGCAGCAAGACACTGAGGGACTTCATCGGCTTTCAGACAACACTACATACAAAGTTTGTCAGGGCAATCCCATCCCTGATGTCCAGGCAGGGCTTCAAGGAATCCTCAGAGCCTTAGGCCCCCTACAAAACCTTTCACCTGAGTCCAACTGTTGACCCCTCTGACACCCCGAACCCTCACCTTCTACCTACTTGCTAAAATTCACAAACCTAATCATCCAGGCCACCCAATTGTGGCCGGTTACCGAGCCCCCACAGAATGAAGCTCTGCCTACATAGACCAACACCTTCAACACATTATGTGCAGTCTCCCATCCTTCATCAAAGACACCAACCAATAATTAAATATAATTAAAAACAGGAAGCACACAGTAGGGAAGGGGCATGAATCTGAAGGAAATGTAGAATATGAGGGGGACGAGGACTGTGGGGCATGGAATGTAGGATGTTAGGTTATCTGAGGTTGAGGCCAGGATGGTTGCAGGACCGTAGGATGTGCTGTAGGGATAACTCTCATCTCCGCAGTTCAGAAAAGCTGGTGGAGGAGGGGAGGATCCAGATGGCTCGGGTGGTAAGCAGCTGTTAAAGTCCAAGGTGTTCTGCTCCACACCATGCTGCGCCACAGGATAGTCCATATTGCTCTTGACCACAGTTTGACGGTGGACATTCATCTTGATGGAGAGCCAGTTGGTTGTCATGTGAATGTAGAGCAGTGATTGCAGCAGAGTTGGTATATTGCATGGCTGCTTCCACAGGTAGCTCAGCCTCTAATGCGATAGGACAAGCCTGTGACGGGACTGGAGTAGGAAGTGCTGTGTGGGTGGATTGGGAAGGTTTTGCATCAGGGTCTTTCACAGGGATATGATCCCTGTGGTAAGAGGTTGGGATTAGGAATTGCATAGGGAGGACTAGGATCCTGTGGAGGTTGGGTGGGTGCCGGAACACCACCAGGGAGGCTTGGGGAGATCTTAGGTAGAATGTCTCATTTCAGGGCATGTTGAAAGATAAACAAAGCCCTAAATAGGATATGGTTCAGTTGTTCCAGTTGAGGATGGTATTTGGTTACAAGGGGGCACTCCTTTGTGGATGGTTAGTAGGGTTGGAGGGAGGACTGTTGGTGTGTGGAGATATGACACGGGAAATGTGTTTATGGACTAGGTCTGGTGGGTAATTTCTGTCTGTGAAGACCTTTGTGAGGCTTTCGGCATACCACAGACACATCATCCACGGGTGGTGAGGCTATATGGGAAGGATTTTTTGATGTGGAAAGCTGTCAAAGTGAAGGTACTGTTGATAGTTGGCAGGTTTGATGTAGGCAGAGGTATGGATGGAGCAATCTGAGAGAAGCAGATTAACATCCAGGAAGGTGACATGTAGGGTTGAGAAGGACCAAGTGAAACGGATGGGTGAGAAAGAGTTGAGGAATGAAGATAGGGTGTCCTGGCCTTGAGTCCATATCATGAAAATGTCATCAATGAACCTGAAACAGACCAGGGGTTTGTGGATTTGGAAGGCTAGGAAGGTTTCCTCTAGATGGCCCATGAACACATTGGCATAGGAAGGTGCCATACAGGTGCTCATGGCAGTGCCACATATCTGTTTGTATACTTTTTCCTCAAAGGAAAAGTAGTTGTTGTTTAAGTTGTAGTTGGCAAGAGCTATGAGGAAGGAGGTATTGGGCTTGGAGTCTGAAGGACGTTGGGAAAGGTAGTGCATGAGTGCGGCAAAACCATGGCTGTGAGGGATATTTGTGTACGGGTAGGTGGTGTCAACAGTGACGAGTAAGGATCTAGGAGGTAGAGTAGTGGGTACGGTGGAGAGTTGTTGAAGAAAGTGGTTGAAATTAATAATACAATAAGGACAGTTTATAACTCACCGCAAAGATGTGGCGACGAGCTGCGACAGGCACATACGAAAGACACACACATACAACACTTTCAGCTATCAACCATGGCCTCCTTCAGAAAATAGAACACTCACGCAATCACACAGGCTCACAACACAGTCATACAACCATCACCTCTAGCTGACGCACTTTGAATCATGCTCTGCGGTGAATCGGGGACAGGAGGGGAGCCTCCCCTCCCCTGTGTCTTTTCTATGTGCCTGTCGCAGCTCGTCGCCACGTCTTTGCGGTGAGTTGTAAACTGTCCTTACTAAATTATTAATTCCAACCTGGACTTTCCATTATTATAAAGTGGTTGGTATCTTTGATGTGGGAGGGTAGATTCCAGACAGTAGGTTGGAGTTGTTGATCAAGGAGGACAGTTATTCTTTCATTGAGAGCACAGTAACCAGCCACAATTGGGCGTCCTGGATTATTAGGTTTGTGGATTTTAGGAAGCATATGGAAGGTAGGTGTTCAGGATGTTTTTGGAGTGAGGAGATAGATGGATTCAGGTGAGATGTTCTGGAAAGGGCCCTAGGATTTTATCAGGGATTGGTCATGCTGGGCTAATGGAATGGGATCATCCTGGCATACATTGTAGGTAGAGGAATCAGACCATTGGCAGAGACCTTCAGTTACATAGTCACTGTAATTTAACACTACAGTTGTGGAACCTTTGTCTGCTGGAAGGATGATTAGGTTGGAATCTTTCTTGAGGTTGTGTAGGGCTCTGGTTTCTTCTGTCATAAGGTTGCCATTCTTAGGAAGGGATTTAGGAAAGGATGGTGATGCCAGGTTGAAGGTGAGGAATTCCTGAAAGGGGACAAGGGGATGGGAGTGGGGGTGGAACAGGGTTGGATGGTGGTATGAACTGGGAGAGGCAGGGTTCTGTGTCAGGATTAGGTTGGCTATTGTTGGAGGGATTGGTGGCAAAGAAGTGTTTCCACTGAAGGGATCGGGAGAAGGAGAAGAGGTATTTGACAAGTCCAACGTGATTAAAGTTTGGTATGGGGCTGAAGGTGAGACCTTAGGAAAGGACTGAAACTTCATTGGGATTGAGGGATTTGCTGGATAGGTTGACGACAGTGTTCTGGGGTTGTAACCGCTGTGGATGTTGTGGGGTGTTGTTGGGAAGTTTGGGAGGATGAGTTATTCGGAGAAGGTCAGCAAGGCAAGGTTTGGTTGCTATGAGTGGTTCACTGGGGAGAGCACTGTGAGTAGGATAAGGATGGGATAGTGATGCACCAAGGTGACAGTAGGATATCAGCAGGCTGGATAACTTGTGGAGGTGATGTTTGGAATGGTGCTCCAGTTGCTGGAGAGCAATGGAATCAACTTGGGATATAGGATGTAGGTAGAGCGGATTGCAAATTAGAAGGATCTTGCAGAGGGAGCAGAGGTGTTCCAAGGATGCCTGTGCCATGGAGATGTTTTTTTGTAACACAAGGTTAGTGAGGTTTAAGGATTGTTGGCATCTGAAGAGGTGAAGGTCATTATGAAAGGATGGGTGGGATCCAGAAAAGGGGATTCCTCGGTTCTAGCAGCCCTTAAGAAACAGGATGTGGAACTGGGTTTTTGCTAAGGGCCGCCCGCGGTGGCTGAGAGGACTGAGGCGCTTCAGTCATGGTCTGCACGGCCACTACGGTCGGGCGTTCGAATCCCCCCTCAGGCATGGATATTTGTGCCGTCCTAGTTCGTAAGTAGTTCATAAGTAGTTTGTAAGTTTAGGGACTGATGACCCCGTAGTTAAGTCCCATAAGCTTTACAACATTTGAACATTTTTGCTAAGGAGAGGGAAACTTTTCTGTACTGATGCAGAAAGATGGAGCAGGGATCCATTAGGATAGTTTTACTTTATAATATAAATAATTCATGTTAAAATTTTGTAACCATGACTTTCTAAACTAATAGTTCTGTAATTTTCACACTTTTCAGCAGTTGCTTTCTTTGGAACTGGAAATATATTATTCTTGAAATCTGAGGGTATTTTCCCTGTCTCATACATCATACCCACAAGTTGGAGCAATTTCTTAATAACAGTCACTCCCAACAATATCTGCAGTTCAGAGGGAATTTCATCTATTCTTGAGGACTTCTTTCGACTCAGATCTGTCAGTACTCTGTCAATTGCCGGCCGCGGTGGACGAAGGGACTGAGGCGCTACAGTCACGGTCTGCACGGCCACTACGGTCGGGGGTTCGAATCCCCCCTCGGGCATGGATATTTGTGCCATCCTTAGTATAAGGTAGTTGATAAGTGGTTTGTAAGATTAGGGACCGATGACCCCGTAGTTATGTCCCATAAGCTTAACAAACATTTGTAGTTGTAGCAATAAAGTGATTGAAATTAAGTCATTGTGTACTTAAAGTTCATGTTCACATAGCACAAACTCTAAGCGCCTTTGTGCTCTTTACCCATTTCATGAAATTAATACAAGCTGGTGCAGCTGCAGCAGAACAAGATCTGAGTTAAATTACACATCTTGTATTCCAGAATTGATCTTATTTTTCCAAGATTTCGTCTGAGTTCTATTCTCAATTGACCCACATTCAAAACTGTTTATACATTTGTAATGTGACGTAATTTGGGTACTACACTAATGCCTAATGTGTTACATTTCAAGTGCACCATTAAGAATTGGAAAATTGATAAAGAATTTAGTGAAACAAATGAAATTGGGATCAAATTTGTGTATTTTTGAAACTGTGGAATTTAAAAAGCAACAAAATGCCGGCAGACCCGAACATTAAAATTGTGTGAACCTCCTATAACAACGTGCTTGGACATTGCAACAATAAAAGGTACATGTTTTTCTTCATCATATTTTCAAGATCATAAATTGAGTGAACCAGGCAAAGAACTTTTTATTGTGGAGTATATTATTGTTGTTGTTTGAGTGATTATCAAAAGTGTTCAAAATGTGTGGCAATAGATGAAAATCATAATCACAAGATAGACGAAGAAAATTATTTGAATCAAAGTAACGGGGAAGAAGTTAAATATGAAACTGTTAATGGTGTTCAGTCTGAGGATGAATCAGTAGATGAGGGACCGGGGGGGGGGGGGGTTGATACTATATGCTTAGCCTCCAAATAATACAAAGCCTACTCACTAGGAGTAAACTCTTGTCGCCGCTCTCGTTGAAACAGCAGCCACTAGAGGCGCCACATACCAACCACACACGCGCGAAACTTAACTGAAGTGCGTTCTGCTACAGGGCGTTGTAATCCCAAAAGAGTGTAACTTACTGTTTTACGTGAAAATCTACAATTGTTTAAGTGTTTGTGGAAAATGGTATATTGTTGTGTGCCATTTTGCAATCAGGGCTCCCGATATAAAGCTCCTCGAGTTAGTTTTCACGAATTTCTGAGTAATGAATCCACGAGACAACTATGGATAAAAACAATAAGTAGACATGGTATGTGCATTTCTAAGTGATCAGTGCTGGTATAATTTATTTTATTGTTATCTAAATATTTCATTTTTATCTCTTATGCAGGTGATACAAAGGATTAGTTATAGTAGCCCAATGAGCATTCTGTAGTATGCAGTAACCATTTTCTTACCTCAGACTATAAATCCGGCCTGAAGATAAAGAAATTGAATCCTGATGCAGTTCCCAGTGTTTTCTAAATGTAACCGCCAAGCAAACGAATTAAGATAAAAGAACTGAGAAACATCTTGAGGAGGAACCAACAGAATTGCCCTCTGTTTCAATGACGACTGCTGCCGCTGCGTATGTCGACGGGTATTTGGTACGTGTCGTCGAAGAAAATATACATTGTGAGGATTGTCAACAAGATCTGCAGTGTACAGTCTCCGTCACCAATTATGGCCTTAATAAAATGAAAAGACAGAGGTGGTCTTCGATACCCCAAACCTACATTCGTCATGTTACTGGCCAAACTAGAAAGTGTGACTAACGAGACACTGGAATTAGTCATAGACAAGCCAAAAGTAGTGTTCACACTTTTACATATGTTACTGCCTCATATTAGGCGCAACCCCGCGTTGCAGTGCGGTAAGGATTCGCATGCAGAGCTACTGAGCAGATAAATACTGCAAAAATTTCTGCGGCCCTACTTAACTAATTTTACGAACAATATGACAGACCAGGTACGTAGGGAATATTTTGCGAAAAGAAATGAAAATGTAGAGAAGAAGCTCTCTAGGAAAAGCTGCAACACAATTCCAATCAATTAGGCCTAATAATCAGTGTACGTGATAATAAAGAAACAATTGTTAAATAAAGACAGTAACATGAAATTCAATATTTGTTCTTGACATCAGTGACCAAAATGAACCGTTGTGCTGTATGGACTTATTTTTAAGCGTTGTTTCCTATTCGCTTCCATAAGAATCTACACGGAATGAGGTTGGCTTGTGGCGCCAACAGCGGAATAAGTTTGAACTACATCGGCGACACTGCTCATCAGAGGTAGGCTCCTAGTGAGTAGGCTTTGTATTATTTGGAGGCTAAGCTATATGTAACAGCAGGTTCAGCAACCTAATTCATCTGACTCTGAACACAGCAGCTGGAGATGATAATTGTGTCTTCATGGGTTGTGCATATGAGGGTTTTAATGAGTGTGTGTTCTGTATTGATGAAGGCTGTGGCCAAAATTTTGGGTGTTTATTTATTTATTTGCCCTTTTTACATTCCTACCTGAGGTGCGATGTTCATCTACATCTACATCTACATACATACTCCGCAATTCACCGTAAGGTGCGTGGCGGAGGGTACACTGTACCACTACTAGGCATTTCCTTTCCTATTCCACTCCCAAATTGAACGAGAAAAAAAAGAATGCCTATATGCCTCCGTACGAGCCCTAATTTCTCTTATCTTGTCTTTGTGATCTTTACGCGAAATGTAAGTAGGCGGCAGCAAGATCGTACTACACTCAGCTTCAAATTCCGGCCCTCTAAATTTACTTAACAGAAATTCATGAAAAGAACGTCGTCTTTCTTCCAGCGATCCCCAATTGAGTTGCCGGAGCATTTCCGAGACACTCGCGCATTGGTCGAACCTACTGGTAACAAATCTAGCTGCTCGCCTCTGAACCGCCTCTATGTCTTCCTTCAAACCGATCTGCTGCGGGTCCCAAATACTTGAGCAATACTCAAGACGTGGTCGTACAAGCGTTTTATACGCGGTCTCCTTTACAGGTGAAGTACATCTTCCCAAAATTCTCCCAATAAACCGAAGTCGGCTGTCTGCCTTACTCACAACTGTCCTTACATGCTCGTTCCATTTCATATCGCTCTGCAATGTTACGCCTAGATATTTGAACGACGCGACCGCATCAAGAAGCTCACTACTGATGCTGTATTCGAACATTATAGGATTGTTTTTTCTACTCATGCGCATCACCTTACATTTTTCTACATTGAGAGCTAGCTGCCATTCTTCGCACCAACTAGAAATTTTGTCTATGTCAACCTGTATGCTATTACAGTCAGTTACAGACGACACCCTCCCATACACCACAGCATCATCAGCAAACAGCCGCAAATTACAACTTACTCTGTCCATCAGATCATTTATATAGATAGAAAATAATAGCGGTCCTATCACACTCCCCTGGGGCACGCCTGACGATACACTCGTCTCTGATGAGCACTCGCCGTCGAGAACAACGTACTGCGTTCTATTACTTAGGAAGTCTTCCAGCCAGTCACAAATCTGTGAAGCTATTCCATAAGCTCGTATCTTCGTTAGCAGTCTGCAGTGTGGCACCGTGTCGAACGCCTTTTTGAAGTCGAGAAAAACACAATCCGCCTGTTGCCCTTCGTCCATGGCTCGCAAGATGTCATGTGAGAAAAGGGCAAGCTGAGTTTCGCATGAACGATGTTTCCTAAACCCGTGCTGATTCATGGAAAGAAGCTTTTCCGTTTCAAGGAAATTTACTATATTCGAACTGAGAATATGCTCCAAAATTCTACATGAAACCGATGTCAACGATATTGGCCTGTAATTGTATGGGTAATTGTGATGAGTTGTGAGCTATCCTCTTTTGTTTATAACCAAGCAGTATAATGAATAATTACCAAGTTTTTAATTTTCATTGTCATTTCCTAAGTAAAAAAAACAGCATAATTGTACTACCAAATCTCATTTCAGGGGCTGTTTGCATCTATTACTGTGTTTTTGTCTTGTTCCTATTAGAACACCCGTGTGGGATAGGAATGGCAGGAGTATGTTCTTTTCTTTTTACTTCAAACATTGTCTCAACCTATAAATCTGATCATCTAGCTAAAGCAGATATAGCACCACTAAGCATATCTCCAAATATGAATCTGATTGTAACTCAACTCTTTTATCAAAGGGGCAGTTGCACTTCCTTCTAAAACAACGTGAGGTTATACCTCACTTACTCACTCCAAGCCATACAATTGGGAACTGAAGAGCAACATTACACAGCACTAAGGTAAGGTAAGACTTCCTTTTGTCTGTGTCCACTAGTAAGCTAAAATATATTTTCCAGGTGAAAAGGCACCATTTCGTTGACACACACATAAATAAAAAAGCACACACAAACTTAGCTTAAAGCAACCCTAGGTGGCTTCTTCAGAGAAAGAGCAGGGAAGTAGAGGGAAAAGAAAAGGTTGTGGGTTTAATATAGACAAAAAATTCCTAGCAGGAAAAATATAAAAAATAGATGAAGATTACTCATGAGGCGATGGAGCACAGGTGTGATAGTAGCACACCTGTGCTCCTTCGCCTGGTGAGTAATCTTCATATGGGGTTCTTCGGTGGAAGGTTCTGGATTTGGGGGGATGAGGAGGTGGCTCTGGTAATTTGCTTCTGAACCAGATCGGGAGGATAGCTGCGGGATGTGAAGGCTGTTATTAGGTTATTGGTGTACTGGTTCAGGGATTCGGGACTGGAGCAGACTCTTTTGCCACGAAGCCCTAAGCTGTAGGAAAGGGAACGTTTGATGTGGAATGGATGGCAGCTGTCATAATGGAGGTACAGTTGTTTGTTGGTTGGTTTGATGTGGACGGATGTGTGAAGTTGGCCGTTGAACTGATGGAGGTCGACATCGAGGAAACTGGCATGGGATTTGGAATATGACCAGGTGAATTTGATGGGAACAAAGGAGTTGAGGTTGGAGAGGAAATTCTGGAGTTGTTCTTCACTGTTAGTCCAGATCATGAAGATGTCATCAATGAATCTGTACCAAAATTTGGGTTGACAGGCTTGGGTATCCAGGAAGGCTTCCTCTAAGCGTCCCATAAATAAGTTTGCGTACGAGGGGGCCATCCTAGTTCCCATGGCTGTTCCCTTTAGTTGTTGGTATGTCTGGCCCTCAAAGGTGAAGTAGTTGTGGGTTATACCCACTAGGGTATTAAGGAAAGAGGTTTTAGGTAGGGAAGTGGGTGGTTGGCGAGAAAGGAAATACTCCGTCACAGCGAGGCCCTGGGCATGTGGAATATTTGTGTATAAGGAAGTGGCATGGCATCAATGGTTACAAGGATGGTTTCAGGAGGTAACAGGCTGGGTAAGGATTTCAGGTGATCGAGGAAGTGATTGGTGTCTTTGATGAAGGATGGGAGACTGCACATGATGGATTGAAGGTGTTGGTCTATGTAGGCAGAGATTCGTTCTATCTGTGGGGGCTCGGTAACCGTCCACAATCGGCCGTCTTGGATGATTAGGTTTGTGAATCCTTGGAAGTAGGTTGAAGGTAGGAATGCGGGGTGTCGGTGGGGTCATGAGTTTGATGGACTCAGGTGAAAGGTTTTGTAGGGGGCCTAAGGATCTGAGAATTCCCTGAAGCTCTGCCTGGACATCAGGAATGGGGTCGTCTTGACAGACTTTGTAGGTAGTGTTGTCTGAAAGCCGACGCAGTCCCTCAGCCACATACTCCCGCCGATCAAGTACAACGGTCGTGGATCCCTTGTCGGCGGGGAGAATGATGATGGGATGGTCAGCCCTATGATCACGGATAGCTCGGGATTCAGCTGCGGTAATGTTGGGAATAGGATTAAGGTTTTTCAGGAAGGACTGAACGGCAAGGTTCGAATTAAGGAATTCCTAGAAGGTTTGAAGGGGCTGATTTTGAGGAAGAGCGGGTGGGTCTCGCTGTGATGGAGGACGGAACTGTTCCAGGCAGGGTTCAATTTGAATGATGCCTTGGGGAACTGGATCATCAGGAGTAAGATTATTTTTCTTCGTGGCAAAGTGATATCTCCAGCCAAGGCTACGAGTATAGGATAGTAGGTCTTTGACAAGGGCTGTTTGGTTGAATTTGGGAGTGGGTCTGTAAGGTGAGGCCTTTGGATAGGACGGAGGTTTCAGACTGGGAGAGAGGTTTAGAGGACAGGTTGACTACTGAATTGGGATGTTGTGGTTCAGGATTGTGTGGATTAAGATTGTGAGGTTTGTGGGGGGGGGGGGGGGGGGATTGGAGCTGGAACTGGGAGATTGAGTAGATGGGAGAGACTGGGCTTCTGTGAAATAAGAGGAGCTTGAGGTTTATTGGAGAAGTTGTTGAGGGAGAGTGTATTGCCTTTCCGGAGGTGGGTGACCAGGAGTTTGGATAGTTTTTTGAGGTGGACGGTGGCATGCTGACCCAATTTGCAGTTGGCCTGTAAAAGGATGTTCTGAACTGTAGGTGTGGATGTGGGAGTGGAAAGGTTGAGGATTTTGATCTGGGACTGGAGTTGACAGGTGTGTTCATTGGCGGAGTTGAGGTATAGGTTAAGGATCAGGCAGGTGAGGGCTGTGGATTGTTCTGTTTGGAATTGGTATAAGGTAGGATGAAAGGATGGGTTACAGATAGAGATGGGAACTTTTAGTGTGAGTCCCTTGGGGGTGATGCCAAATTTTAAACAAGCCTGAATGAAACAAATACACACACATTCACACATATCCAACTGCAAACACACCTAGACAGGCATTTGTAAAAAGCAAAGAAGTTGGACAGAGATACCACCTGGGGCAGAGGCTCTGTCCACAGAACCGAGGCAAAGATGCTAAAGATGGTGGATGGGAATTTGAATTTAGTGGAGGTTGAGACCAGATGAGCAATGGGAAGAGAGAATATGCTGAAGGGCAAGTTCCCATCTCCGGAGTTTTGAAACATTGGTGTCGGTGGGAAGTATCCAGATAACCCAGATGGTGTAACACTGTGCTAAGATGTGCTGGCTGTGCAACAAGGCATGTTTAGCCACAGAGTGATCCTCATTACCAAGAAACACTGTCTGTCTGTGACCGTTCATGCGAATGGACAGTTTGCTGCTGGTCATTCCCACATAGAACACTTCACAGTGCAGGCATGTTAGTTGGTAAATCACGTCGGTGCTATTGCAAGTAGCTCTGCCCTTGGTTGTGTACACCTTCCGGATTACGGGGCTGGAGTAAGTGGTGGTGGAAGGGTGGATAGGGCAGGTTTTACTATGGGGACAATTACATAGGTAGGAGCCGGAGGGTAGGGAAGGTGGTTTGGAGATTTCATAGAGAAGGACCAGGAGGTTACGAAGGTTAGGTGGGTGGCGAAAAGACACTCGTGGTGGAATTGGAAGGATGTCATAAAGGATGGATCTCATTTCGGGGCAGGTGTTAAGGAAGTCGTATCCTTGCTAGAGAACCACATTCAGAGTCTGATCCAGTCCCGGAAAGTATTCAGTGACAAGAGGGGCACTTTTGGGGTTTTTCTGTGGAAGGTTCTGGGTTTGGGGTGATGAGGAAGTGGCGCTGGCAATTTGCTTCTGTATCAGATCAGGAGGATAGCTGCGAGATGTGAAAGCTGTTTTTAGGTTATTGGTGTACTGGTTCAGGGATTCGGGACTGGAGCAGACTTGATTGCCACGAAGACCTCAGCTGTAGGATCTTATGATTTATTTGCACAGCACACTATACTGAAGGTTATTAACCACAGTTTGAGAGCATACTTCATATCAGCGTTGAAAAATTGTCATCAATTTTTTTTTTACATTTTATACTGATGTCACCACTACTTATATTATCATTTGGTTGGCGTCACTTTCAAGTATAATCACTTCCTGACAAAGGAACTAAATTTCCAAAAGTTAGTACAAACCTTTAGTTTCGTCTCCTTTTGTGTAAATTTTTCTTGTGTAATATTGGAAGTACCAAACTATGGTAAGTTAAGGTCTGTCACTCTTCCTCTTTTGCAAATTATTTTCAGATAAGAGGATAGAGGCTTTTTAAATGTGGTGTGCGATTTTTACCCCACACACTTCCATCCAACACTAAATTCACAATTCCTTGATGTTTAAGAATGTGTCTTACCAATCAATCCCTTCCTTTAGTCACGGTATGCCAGAAATTCCTTTTCTTCTCAATTCTGTTCAGTACCTCCTCATTAGTTACGCAATCCAGCCACCTAATCTTCAGCATTCTTCTGTAACACCACATTTCAAAAGCCTCTATCGTCTTCCTGTCCGCAGTGTTTATAGTACATGTTTCACTCCCATACAAGGCAACACTCCATACAAATGGCTTCAGAACGGACTTTCTTAGGCTTAAACCAATGTTTATTATTAACAAATTTCTCTTTTTCAAGAACGCTTTTCTAACCATTGCCATTCTGGATTTTACATCCTCTGTACTGCAACCATCATGTGTTATTTTACTGCCCAAGTAACAAAACTCATCTACCTCCTTCATTGTTTCGTTACCTAATCTCATTCCTTCAGCATCACCTGATTTTCTTAGACTGCACTCCATTACCCTAGGTTTGCTCTTGTTAAGGTTCATCTAGTATGCACCTTTCAGCACACTGTCCATTCTGTTCAATTGCTCTTCCAGGTCCTTTGCTGTATCTGACAGAATTACTATGTTGTCGGCAAAACACAATGTTTTTAATTCTTCATCCTGAACTTTAATTCCTTCTCCAAATTTCTCCATGCTACCTTTATAGCTTGCTCAATGTACAAATTGAATGACATTTGAGATAGGCTACAACCCTGTCTTACTCCCTTCCCAACCACTGCATCCCTTTCATGCCCTTCAACTCTGACAACTGCTATTTGGGTTTTGTACAAGCTGTGAATAACCTTACCCTCCCTATATTTTACTCTTGTTTGCTTCAGAACTTGAAAGAGTTTATTCCAATCAACATTGTCAAAAGCCTTCTCCAAATCTACAAAAGCTAGAAATGTAGGTTTGCCTTTTCTTAATCTATCTTCTAGGATAAGCCGTAAAGTGAGTATTGCCTCCCGTGTTCCTACATTTCTCCTGAAGCCAAACTGATCTTCCCCGAGGTCAGCTTCTACCAGCTTTTCCACCCTTCTGTAAATAATTCGTGTTAATATTTTGCAACCATGACTTAATAAACTGATGGTTCTGTAGTTTTCACACCTGTCTGCACCTGATTTCTTTGGAATGGGGATTATAACATTTTTTTGAAGTCTGAGGGTACTTTGCCAGTCTCATACATCTTACACACCAGGTGAAACAGTTTTGTCAAGGCTCCTTCTCCCAGAGACTTCAGTAGCTCTGAGGAATGTCATCTATTCCAGGAGCCTTGTTTTGACTTAGGTCTTTCAGTGCTCTGTCAAATTATTCTCTCAGTATAGTATCTCCGATTTCATCCTCCTCTACATCTTCTCCCCTTCCTACACTATTGCCTCTAAGTTCATTTCCTTCGTTGAGCCTCTCTATATACTCTTTCCACCTTTCACCTTTCCCTTCTTTGCTGAGAACTGGTTTTCCATCTGTGTTCTTGATATTCATAGAGCTGTATTTCTTATCTCCAAATGTTTCTTTTATTTTCCTGTAGGCTGTATCTATTTTTGCCCTATTTATAAATTCTTCTACATCCTCACATTTGCCTTCCAGCCACTCCTGCTTAGCCATTTTGCACTTCCGCCAATCTCATTTCTTAGTCATCTGTACTCTATTTTGCCTGTTTCATTTACTGCATTTTTATGTTTTCTCCTTTCATCGATTAAATTTAGTATGTCCTGTGATATCCAAGGATTTTTTGTAGGTCTTGCCTTCCTACCTATTTTGTCCTCTTCTGCCTATACTATTTCATTTCTCAATGCTACCCATTCCTCCCCTACTGTTTTATTTTTCCCTGTTTCTGTCAATTGTTGTCTAAAGCTCCCTCTGAAATTCTCAAAAACTTCTGGTTCCTTCAATTTATCCAGGTCCCATCTCCTTATTTTGCTACCTTTCTGCAGTTTTTTCAGTTTCAGCCTGCAATTCATGACCAATACGTTATTGGCAAAATTTATATCTGCCTCAAGGTATGTCTTACAGTTTAAAACCGGGTTCCAAAATCTATGTTTTACCATTATAAAATCTATCTGGTATCTCCTGGTCTCTCCTGGTCTCTTCCACATATACAACCTTCTTTTGTGATTTTTAAACCAGGTATTCCGTGCTAAATTCTACCAGGCGGCTTCCTCTTTTATTCCTTTTTCCCAGACCATATTCACCTACTATCTTCCCTTCCTTGTTCTTCTACTGAATTCCAGTCTCCTATAACAATTAAGTTTTCCTCTCCCTTAATTGTCTGAATAATTTCCTTTAGCTCCTCATATATTTCTTCGATCTCCTCCTCTTCGGCATAGCCAGTTGGCATATAAACCTGCACTACTTATTGGGGTATTACCATTTTTGGCTTCTTAGGTTTGAGTTAAAAAGTGACAAACCATTTGCAACAACAGGGCCATCTGCAACAACAAATCATAATTAATAGTTTTCTGATTGGATCACAAACGTATCTAATACAGTGATTACTAATGATGAACTAAATGTATTAAATAAAGGTATTAAATATGCTACTTAATGCTCCATCACTGCTAAACAATTAGATGTACTGAAAGTTGATCTTGAACTCTCTCTAGGACAAGATATCTCTATGAAATATTTAGTAGCTCACTGTATTAAAAGTGCTCCTTCTAATTTTGATGCAGTATCACTCAACGAAATTAATATGTTTTCCAATGATGTCATAATTTCTAAACCTGATACATCAAACAATTGAGTACTTTTGAATAAAAGTGATTTTGTCAAAAAAGTGAGCCAGTTCCTTGATAATCCAGACTTTCAACAATTACTCAAAGATGTAACTGCTAGTTCCAATGAACAAGTTAAAGCTACTGTAAAATCTTGTGAAAGTATTAAATCTGAAAACAACAGCTCCTAAATTATATGGTCTCCTTGTTTTGATGAAATGTTGCATATATGAGCTTCAAAACAACAGAAACATGACAGTCTACATAAGATTTCATGTGGTGGATGTGAATGGTGCTTTACTCCAGACTTCGACAGCATTGAACTGATCATGATATTAGCAGGTATTATAATTTGTCATATACAGGGGAGGAGGAGGTGAACAGAGAGAGGGGATGGGAGGAGATTGGCACAAAGCAGCAGAGGTAATGGCAGAAGTAGGGAGATGAATAGGTGAGTAGGGAGATGAATAGGTGGGTGGAGGGGAGTAGGAGGATGAGGAGGAGGCAGACATAGGTAGACGGAGAGAGGAGGGACTAACAGAATATTGCAATAAATAAAAACTTGGGTGATGCCAGGGTTTCCAATACCTAATACAGAGAGAAGCCAAAGAGATAAGAAAGAGGCATAAATGGGGGAGGGGGGCAGGGTAGTATTGGGCATAGAGAATAAGGAGTATGGAATGTACATCCTATATACATGCATATTTATCAACTGTTAAGCATTGCCGGGTTTACTAGTACATAAATATATTTCTAAATCTTGCAGGTAGTCCATTAATGGCTCTCTTTGTTGATGTGTAAAAAGTGACAGCTTTTCAAGTGGCGGTTGAAAGTTGATGGGCTGTTGTTGCTAACTCATGTATTTTTGTGGTGAATATTGAAATGTTGACCTGTTTGGCCAGTATAAAAGTTGACAAATTCCTTACACTGGTGATATAAATATCATTATAAATATAAATTTACAAACCCAGACTGTTTTGTATCTCGAAAATGTCAAAGACATTTAAGTTAAAGATGAACTAGAGTTCAACAAATAATACAATTCCTTGAGACAACATTGTCTCGTGATACTAAAGGTATTAAACATAAGGAGAGGCAATGAATTAAAATTTGTGCTGTGGCTGGGATTCGAACCCGGGACCTCCTACTTACTGGGTAGGCCCTTTAGACCACTCAGCTAACACAGCGTTGCTGCTAAAGCGACTACACGGACTGTCTTAAAGCATGTCTCCCCCCACACCACATACTTTAATTCTGCCTCATGTTCACTGTGAAATGTGTATCAAATTGCCAGGGCTCTCCTATATTGGAATTGTATTATTTGTTGATATTTATATCACCTCGGCCTGAGGAACAAGGTGGGATTGTTCCCATCATGTTCTTTGCTGGGGTGCTATTCCAATATAGGAGAGCCCTGGCAAATTTGATACACATTTCACAGGGAACATGAGGCAGAATTCAAGTATGTGGTGTGGGGGGAGACATGCTTTAAGGCAGTCCGTGTAGTCGCTTTGGCTGCAACGCTGTGTTAGCTGAGTGGTCTAAAGTGCCTACCTAGTAAATAGGAGGTACCGGGTTCGAATCCCGGCCACAGCAAAAATTTTAATTCATTGCCTCTCCTTATGTTGAATTAGAGTTTGTGATGTGGATGGAAATCATGCCTAGACTATTCCGAGGTTTCTTAATTGTTAGTGGTGTGGTGGTCTAGTGGTTAAGACATCTTCCTAGTGAGCATGGAGGTCCGGGTTCAATTCCTGGCTGTGGCACAAATTTTAATTCAATGCTTAACCTTTAACTTTAATGTCTCTGACATTTTTGAGATGCAAAACAATCTCTGGGTTTATAAATTTGTAATTAATAATTAAGTGTGGCTCATTGGCCTGGTGCAAGTCTTTCATTTGGACACCACTTTGGCAACTTGCATGTCCCTAGCCTAACCCAGTTATCCAACTGGGGAAAGGGGATCTACAGCTTAATGTGGAATCCAAACCACATGGGGATGGTTCCTTTGAAAGGGCACGGCCAATTTCCTTCCACATCCTTACCCAAATACTCTGAGCGCAAGCTCCATCTCTAATGACCACACTGTCGACGGGACGCTAAATTCCAACCTTCCTTCCTTCTGAACCACGTGTTATTTCTGGTGACTCCTCATATCGTTGAGAGGTCAAGGATAGGTTAAAACGCAGACTGAAAAAAATCCGATGCCCGACCGGGTCCCGAACCCGTGACCCTGCGGTTTCCAGTCGACCGCTTTACCTCGAGACCTCCGTGCCCAATAATTTATAATTATAATGGTATTTATATCACCTTAGCCTCAGGTAAAAGGCAGGAATGTTCCGATATGTGCATTGCCAAGGTGCATGGAGAGCATTGGCAATTGTGGCAATATTTCATGGAACACAGAAGCTGAATTAGAGTTTGTGACGTGGAGGGAAGTCTTGCTTAGACTATTCTTAGGCACCTTAATTGCTAGTTGTGTGGTGGTCTAGTGATTAAGACGTCTGCCTAGTGAGTATGGAGGTCTGGGCTCAATTCCCGGCCGCAGCACAAATTTTAGTTGAGTGCTTCACCTTTAACTTTAATGTATTTACATTGCATTTTATGTATTCCTGGGTTTGTGTGTACGAATGGTTTAATTTGTTCTGAATGGAGTAAAGTTCAGAGATAGTGCCGTATCAAAAATACAACTATTATATTACAACAATATTTCAAAAATAATATATTGCTACTCACTACACTGCTACTTATCATGATGTTTGCATCCTGAGTAGCAGTTTATCCATTTCAAAATATTGTTCAAGATTTATGTTAACTTATGTTTTAGTCTGGTAATTAGTATGTAGTATGATAGGTGCATTAGGTGTATAGCACTATTAGTGCACTTGTCATATAATTTCAAGTGATCTTTGGATCCAAGTATTTTGTTCTTCAGTGTAATCCAGGATCTTTATTTCTTTTTGCATGACATCATGTTTGAAAGGTAGGTTCATTATTCAATTATCCATAGCATATAAATGTCTATGTTATAATTTCACTTTAATAATACAATCTGTTGTAAATGGTTTGTGGCAAATTTCATTTCTTCTATAGTGAACGTATTTGGAGAAGAGGGGAGTTAGTGTATTTAGAAGCTCCTATATGAGTTAGATATCTCTTTTATTGCCAGCATTTGTGTGTCATCTATGTGTGTGTGTGTAACTACAAGTATGTGAATGACACATAAATGCTAGAGTGGTTCTTGTTTGTTTTGTTAAATTTACATTAAATATCAAATTAGACCGTCACCTGTTAAATCCAAACTCTACAGTGTACACACATGAAAAATGAGCATCATACATTAAATAAATGTAGACAGACTCATTAGTAGTAAGTGTTGCTTGTAGTTTCACAACACGGTGTTTCAAATGCACTTGTTGTTTAAGTAAAAACAGAAGACTTTATGTCAACATCCATATATTGAAATAGCTGATTATAATAAAAGTATGATACACGTCAAGTGCAGGATACGTTGAAATATGGCACACTATTTACATATAATCACACAGAAATGGAAGAGTTCTTATTTAAAATTGTGTAATGTCAAACAAAACATGTTAGCTGTTTCATACAATATATAATAATATTTTATTTTCTTCATTTGCTTCATATTTTTTAAATGAAATACATCTTAAAATTATACTTTGGAATAAAACAGAAATTGTGAATCTTAATATTAAGCATTTGAATAAAAATATTTTTATTTTCAGATTTGCAGATATATAATACTCTTCACAAATCAAATTTTAGTATTCATGTAACATAACATGGAAATTTTCCCACTGCTAAACATTTAAAATGAGATCATTCACATTTACATCACTTCTTAGTTTGAAACTTTTTTCCACTTAATATACTGTCCATTCATCCAGTTCACTGGGTGACTAGGAATCTATTAAATATATTGCCACATATAAAAAAGCAATAATATCTAAAATATTTTTTGACTTTTGGCAATCTGTGCCAGATTGTGCCCTCTTATAACATTAGTGAGGACACAATTCATTGTACGTGAGTGCCAACCATTTGAAAATGAAAAGAATCACACAAACACCATGAATTAAACATTGAAGAAAGGACAGGACAACATAGGTTTTCACAGTGACATTTTGAATTCTTGTAACATCAGATTCTCTAGCTTCCTCCATCATCACAGTAATTTTAAAAAAGGCCTTCAGGTACTGTTTTTAGTTCCCCAAATATTTCCATTTTAGTAAAGAATATATTGCAAATCACTGTAAAGATGCTTGCCATGAAGACAATTACAATCATACAAGTGGTGATATGATTGTGATTGCTTTTCTTTATGTCTGTCTGGGATTCAGTGATCACTTTTACAGTGAGTTGCAAACTACCCTTTCATAGTATAATTGTATGTTTGTTTACGAGACTGTGCTTGGGAACAACAAATTTTTACTAAACTCTTGATATTTACTGTGGTTTTGGTACTCTGTGCAGCTTTCTAAATAATTTATATTGACTAATCTAACTGCTAGTGGAAGGCGACAGAAATAACTTGAGTAATCTATCACATGACAAAATCAGTATTGCAACCAGTGTTTTTCAGACATAGACATTTACATAATCTTTGGTAGGTACAACTTTACCAAATTATTGAGAATGAATACAAATCTGATGCAACAAGAACCCTATGAAGCACTTAACTAATTGGAGACACAGTCCATCATAAATACACATAAACACTGTTAAGAAAAACTCACAAATCTTAAAGAGTCTTCTTTATATATAAGCATATCACTTATACCTTTATGTGTTAAGTTTGCCAGTTAATGGAATGTTTATTATGAAGAATATCAAAAAAGAAACTGCTAAAATGTAAAATAATAAACAAAATTGAAATGTAAACATCCTATTGTAGTTTTTCTGTTGTTTAGTAGAGTAAAGATATGTAAAAGATACAACATAACAAATGTAACATTATAAAGCTTCACAGATAAATATTAATGATTTCTGAAGGAGAAGTAGAGCATTTGCCTAACAGCTGACAAAATATTTACAAATCAATGAGGAGAGAGAGATATATATAGTTTTTCTAAATTACAGTAATTCTCTATATCTCTGTATTTTGTAAAGCTTATCCTGGTGAATAAACATAGTTTTGATGACTTTATTTTCAATTTTGTGCCCTTCAACCCTGGTCCAGTTATTCCTGGTAAGTAGATGGTCATCTCATGTCACAAATATTTTCAGAATGGAAGGATATTATTGTAGCTGTGGGCATATGAGTAGTAAAAAGAAACATAATAAATAATTTCAAATTAAATTTTGAAAGGGAATTCAGAAGGTAATTTTTGTATTCAAATGGGCTTAAAGGAGATTAAATTCAATGGCCTGTGAAAATAAAAAAAGCATGGCTGAAAAGAAGCCTCTAGATAGTTGATTGAGTGTAAATGAGACTGAAAAAATGTTTTCAAAAAGGAAAAGAAAAGGAAATGGAATACAAACATCAAAATTAGACATTCATGAATGATACAGACTACTGACAAAATATTAAGAAAAGGAAGGATAAATTTGCAAAAATACAGTCATAATCATGTCTGAGTCATTTTCGTATTCTTATTCAGAATATATCCTTAGAACCCCAGAGTTTACTTTTGTATTACTCTATCATTATGTTATCTTTGATTTCTCAATTAATTGCTTTCCTACAACGCTCATCTCTTCATCTAATAGAAACTATCCTTGGGTTCTTTGTGCTGGTAATATATTAAATATTCACATTCATCATTAAATTTGGTTCTGATTTGTGGCTTAGAAAATTGTTTTTGAACTGAGATTGTAATTGACACACTGCCTATTTCCTTGTTTCATATTTACATTTAACTGTCCAGAAAGGATATTCTTCAAAATTTCAAAGTTTAATTTTAAGTGTGTAATATTTCAAAGAGGTTTACAGTAACATATAATTGTACGATTAAGTACAACAATTTAAATTAGATTTAAGTAGTGTGAAACTTCATAGAAAGTATAATAGCTTGCCATAACTTTGCATCACCTGTACTTGTTTTTAAACACTGTCAAATCAGTCAATTTTTTCTGTATGACACAGTTGATAAATCAGAGCATCATTCACCCAAATATACTTAAAATAATAACAAAATGTCTTCTTCTGTTAAATCTAAAAACAGTAAATTTTTGGTAATGTTTACTCATACTGATTTTGTTTGTCACTATTCCTGTTTATATATTTCAAACAACAGCAGTACTTTAGAATAAAAGAAAGGCAATCATTTATATGTGAGATGTGTGTAGTCACTTGCAACAGAAAAAATTATTTGTATTAGGTTTACAGTAAGAGTTTTTATTTCCTAGTGGGCGTACACATATGAACACACACTCACAGGAAGACAAGCTGCTGATTAATGCTAGTATACAGACTGAGTGAGAGAGAAATAGTGTTATGAGGGATAAGGTAACGCAAAACAGTGAGAAACAAGATAATGGCTGTTTAGGCACAGGGTGTGATTAAAGAAAAGTGTAACTTAAAGAAACTATCACCAGAAGCAAGATGTAAAGAGCATTGAAAAGCTCAACCCATCCTTCATCACTTGTGCCCAGAAATGATGGATATCCTCCCCAAATCCCTTGTGCTAGAACCAGTTGCATGATATGTCCTCTACAGCCACCCTCCATCTCCTATAGCAGTCCAGTCACAGGTACCCTATAAAAACTTCACCATTCAGTAGCCAAACGTGCAACACACCTGACAACAAATGACTACTGGTTCACTACACAAATTGCTTCACCACATGAGCAATTTGGATTTTCCCTTTCAGCACTAGTTTCTATGATTTATTCTGTGTAAAATATCTCTGTAGCATATCCTGCACTCTCACAATCTTCTTGGCCTAAACCTCCACTAACCTTTTCCCAATTGCATCTCTCTACCCTTTTCTCCTTTTGTCAGTAACACTTCCACATTCAGATCATGTTCTGTCTTTCACCATCACTCGAAAATTCTCTCTTTCTCCCTCCCCCTTCCTCTCCTCACCTCTGTTCCATCTCTCTCCCTCCCCCTCCTACATCTTCCTCCTTGCCCCCCCCCTCTCTCTACCTGTTGATTTGTGTGTGGGTGTGTATGTGCATGTACACTAGAAAGAACCATTAGCTCAAAAGTTAGTGCAAATGCTGTTTTTTATTGCACGTCTATATGCTCAGCACATCAATCATCTGTTGGTAAGTGGAAAGTGGTTGCCTTTCTTGAATTGTCTTTATTAATCCTCCAGGAAAATCCATTGTTGTCATTCACACAACAATAGTTTCCTCATGATATTCAATAGCAGGGCTCATACTGTCATTTAAATACTATTACACACTGTTGCTTACATCAAATTACAGTAAAGGGCAGTATCACTCCCTATGTTTTGTTCCCCAGACTATCCAGGACAGAACAAAATGATGAAGAGTACTATTTATTCACCTCATTCATGAGAGTGATAGTCTGTCAGTATTAGACATACTGAAGGAAGAATGTCTGTCTTCATCTCTATTGCTTCCTATTCAAGATGAGATCCTTACTAGATACACCACCTCAAAGATATGTGGTGTTCTTAGGCAAAGCCTCAGCTTGTCATTATTCCAATCCAACATCATGTGAAAGTTCTTGTGGAGTTAAGAATGCCCGTCCACACTCGCTCATAATTATACATTGTCATGGGACCACCCAGATAAAGTCACACAAGAGATAAAGTCATCATCATTTAAATGGGTAAGGGAAGAAGTACCCCAGATTAGAGTACGACTTTTTGAGATTGCATGAACAGGTTTGGCAACCCATACAGCTCATACCTAGAACGGCTATGTCAGTATTTGAATAAGAGTATTATGTATATTATTAATGGACAATGTTCACAGCATAACTGTGATGCTAATAGCTCATTAAATATGTTTCATCATGGAGAATACTTTTTCTATGTGGACCTATATTCTCAGAATGATATTGGGTATCACAGTTTCAGTACCACTATTGTTGGTTATTGGTAAAATGCAAATGAATATCATTGAAGATACAGTGATATTAATAGATAACATGATAAAGTATGACATAAAATGGATTTATGCTTTCCTCTCTTAGCTGTGTCAAGTACCACATATATAAGTTACTTGTGCAGTTAACTTAAAACTGTGAAAGTTATTACCATATTAAGGTTGTTGCATACTTTTATAACATATGCCTTTTCTAGTTGTATTTGGTAACTTTTTTGTATGTTACTTGGATCAGGGTATAACCAGGAATAACCACATAGTGCATTTATGTAGGAAAGTAAGTTGGCCTCTGAACTTAACGAATTTGGTAAATACCTCATTGTGAATAATACATTAATGTAGCCATTTGATAAATTTGTTGACATCAAATATTACACACATGAGAAATAAATGAACTCTGTAGGAGCATCAAGTAATTTTTTCTTAAGTATTTTATTGGAGGATAATATGAATTGCTACTTTTGTTTTATGCAACTGTTTTCAATTTAAGTGATCATTATAGTTTGAGGATAATAGTCCAAACCAGTGAAATGTAACAAAAAGTACCTACATATTTGAACTGTTTACCTGTTGTGATAATCTGTGATTACTAATCTGTGTGTCCCATTTGAAATCATGTCTAGCTTGTCGTTTGATGATGATTTGATTACATTGACTCTTAATACATCAATTTGACTAGCCATGTGCCAGTAATTTCAGAAAATTGAATTGATGTTTCAGAAGTAAATTAATATTGTTTGTTCTCTATTGTATTAATAACCAAATGTATGAAACTGTAATTAAACAAAACAATGTCAATCTAATTACCACTGGAGTGTAATGTGCAAATAATAATAGAAAATATTAACATATGACCAGAATCAGTTTGGACTTGTTGGCTGTATTGAATTAATCAACATTAAGCTTTTATAGGCCTATGTTGTATGAATTCAGATAGAAACCTAAAAGTAAAGTAATGCCCATCTTCCAAAAGTAAAAGCCCACATTTCTTTTTATCTCCAGGAAAGCTGCTAAGAAACTAACATAATCAGTTGACATATTTAAGAATAGCTTTTCATCAAAATAAAAACAAATAATCAACAAACTTACTATGTAACAAAGAAACTTGTTTAACAACTGTTACTTACAAGTTAAAGGAACACAGTATAAAAGCAACAGCCGAAATATAAAAATGAGGACAAGTAATACGTTTCTTATCATAATATTAACTTAAACTACAAAGATTGATATTCCAATGAGAATTTTTACTGATTTAATTGATACCATACTTAATGGCACATATTAAATGCCAGTGGTCAGTGTTCCAATGTATCGGTACCTAATACAGTTGATATCACAAGAATAACATCATAGGGGTGAAAAAACTACACACAAAGTAATAATAATGAGGGCCTTGTATTTATAGATTGATGTCAACACCTCTATTACTCAAAAGATCAGCTAGTAAAAATATTCTGAGAAATTAGCAACAAGACTTTAATACAGGCACAAGAAACACAGTTATTAATAACAGATATGTGCAATAATATTCATCCTAGCTGACCTAGTACATTTAAAAAAAATTATAATCACAGTTATTTTTCTTGTTAACATACACCTCTACTGGTACTTTCTTATAAACAGAACAAGTGAAGTAAAAAATCTCTAAGCAATCTGTGTCGAATAATTCAAACAAATATTATCTGAATATTAAAAAAAAACTTGTTTAATTATTTTTACTAGCATGAATAAAAATAAATGCAGCTTTTCAACATGCCATTATTGCTAAATAAGGGCATAAAATCATAGCCTAAAAAAGTAAAAACACTTTAAAAAATGAAATTTTTATGGAGAAGGATTTTTAAATCTTTCCTGCTCAATTAAAATAATTATTTGACAAATTTTCTACAAGTTAAATTTTAAGAAAATAGAGAATGGAAAAGTAATATCTTCTTATTTGATTTTATTATTAGTTTGATGATGGATCTTTTGTTGTTTTAGAAGAAAAATGCAAATGTGTATAGGGGCAATGTCAACAGTAATCAGGTACATAATTGCTTCCACATATTATTAAGTTTACCATAAGATTTAGTTCTGCATTCATTACACTGCTAAATTGAGATTTTTTTTATCGCCTCTCTTTTTACTACCAAAAACTGATTTCCAACACCAATTTTGGGATATATGTAATGGATCAAATAAATTACATACAAAAGGCTTTCTTTAACTCTCAGATACATCAATTACTTCATACATTTCTGTTGGACAATAATCAACAGCATTAATTTATTTTAAACGTTCTTTACACTCTGGTGTTCAATTAATTGCATTTCTCAACTAGTTTCAGTTTAACTGAAATTGGTTGAAAAATAAAATTAATTGATGCAGTTCTTGAGTGTTTCTTTAAAACAAAAAATGTAACCAATTTCATGTTAAAATAAGAGTTACACATGTCGTGTCCCATTATAGTATGTTATCTTTTTCTCTTTGTAGACATGTGGGAAATGAACCAAATATGTTTGGCCAGTAAGAACTGCCTTTAACTATAAATACCAAAATATAATTGCAAACTGACAGTTCATGAACAGATGCTATCATCCTGAAGTACATAGGTGAGGTAGATTTGTTATATCTTGTGCAAAATTTATAGTTCATTACTATACTTCATTTCTTCCACCTTTGACTTTGTTCATACTAATATCAGTGTTATACACAATACTACTTAAGTACATATAACTTTTGTTGCAATTGTAGGTTCTCTTAATATGCCATTAGCTCAGGTCTACACCACTATATTACAAATCAAACGCATTCTATACCCTCCTTGTCTCTTACATTTAAGAATCTTTGACCTACAGTATAAACATTATAATCTGCTGTTCAATAGCTTCTCTTCAGACAGTGTGACATGTAAAAAGAAAAAAAAAAAAAAAAGACAATGGAACAACATTGTAATGAGAGTCACTTAGGTCAAATGATTGGATTTGTCAAAAATTTGATGACGTGTACTAACTTTAACAAATAATTATACAGTTACAACATAATAATTTACACTGAATTATTAGTTGCAAACATGAGAAGGTTACCATACTAACAGATTATTGTGTTAATGTAGTATACAAGTGGTAGATACTTTCAATTGAAAATTAAAGCTTTACATATAAGGAACATGACTTTAATTGTAGTGCTACCAGAAGTATTTAGCTAAATGTAATTGTTTCTGCTTGGAGCTCAAACAATGCACACTGTAGCACACCAGTGACACTGATTTTCATCTAATTTTGAGTCACGTTATGAAGCATATTATCATTCCAAGTCCACATTAAGCAGCAATTTGCTCTATGGCAAGTGAATCACAGCTACATGACTTCTGGTAGAGGAAGGTGTGAGCATAATGTCTCCATCATTGTGTAAGGATAACCCAAATATGTTGATCTTGCTTTCAAAAAGGAACTTTTTTATTGAATACATTAACTATATTATTTGTTCATTAATATTCTGAAAGGTTATATAATCAATCAATTATTTATGTACATTGCACCATCAAGTACATCACTGTTCAACTCAAACTTTTCAAGAAGCACAAATGCTGTTGATTGAACAAACTGGAAGTATTCATTTCATTGGGACTATATATATCCAGTTACAAGATATTTCTCTTGCTAAAACTCCAAATAAGTTGCCTGCTATCTCAAAAAGAGTAGCCACAATTCTTAATGACTTTTTGTTCTTGTAATTTCCATTGTGTGTAGCTCTCAGTCTTTCCTCAAGAGGTTGTTTTCGTACATTAACTCTGTTTCTCTGGCTTCTGAGTTTTGGTAATTATTTATTCATTACTCTTTGTATCTTTTTCACTATGAAGTCTTCCTCCACAATATTATTCCATTTGTTACAATCCAGTGAACTTACTTAAGCTTTTACTCCATCTGTATTGTTTTCAGTATTGTCATTAATCCTTTTCCAATTTACTCTCATTTATACTTTTAATCATATAAGTTTATTCAAGCTACAGGTTTATTATTAATTTAACACCCTTTTTAGATCTGTGTTTCATATTTATTCGAGATGTAGCATATATCCTTTTTTATAACTCTTTATCATTCTTCATATTGCTACAATTTTCCAGACCTTCATTTCTCTCTGAGCCTACTTATTACATGCCTATAATTTTGATATATTTTGTTCTTTTTTAATAGTCTCAGTTGTGGACATATAAATGGAGAAAAGTTATACAAAAATGAAAGCATGAATAAAGTCTATCAAATAATAATAAAAAAACATACAATAAATAAAAGTTAATGAGTCATTTGGTAGTTAACATTAGGTTTTCATTATTTATACACGAATATGACTGATACAGAAATATATCATGTTTTTCTAACAGTCTTACTGAGACCAAATAAAGTCTGAGAATTCACAACATCAGTATGTCTTATAAAATATAGACAAAATGACAACATAAGTGTAATTGGCTTGTAGTGGAATGTGTCTTTGTTTTTATAACAGTCATTTAGGAATAATATTTACATGCAGACTCAATACATCAAAGCAATTGCAACAAAGTTCCAATTCACACTTGCATATTTACACAAAATTTGGAACAATCTTAAAATTTGTAAATGGTGCTCTCTACAATGAGGTTTGTTGATAACATGCAGCCACCAAGTTTTAAAACTTAGTAGTTATTGTAACAACCTTAATAGCAATACTGCTCAATAACTGAGTTTCTTAACCCAGAGGATCAGCATATG
The DNA here is from genome assembly GCA_026315105.1 of Locusta migratoria. Lineage (NCBI taxonomy): Eukaryota > Metazoa > Arthropoda > Insecta > Orthoptera > Acrididae > Locusta > Locusta migratoria. The sequence continues at coordinate 504,135,571 of CM048746.1, read as the reverse complement.
TTTGGCAACATCTGAGAGCAAGTATTCTTTATTAAAAAGAAAACAAACTACTGGAACTCATCATCAGAACTCAGAAGTGTTGTTTTCTCATTGTAGTTTGCACTGATAGTGGAGACGCGCTGGCCACCAGATAGTGAAGTATGTCTACGTGAGTTAGCAAGCCCCATTCCTAATACTGGGCCATAACCATTAACACCATTACCATTTCCACAACCTGACAAAGATGGATCATCTGGATCATAACTGCTGACACGTATGCCACGCTGTGAGTCTGAGCCTCCTGCAACAAAATGTGTCATAGCATTATATTACTATTTGAATAATGCATGCGTGTTTGAAAGAAATAAGCATATATAATTTCTTGGCTGTGATTTGATCTTAGCCATAGTTAGGCATGAATGACACCTGTTATCCAATTTGTTGTGCACCAAGACAGTCAAGTATTGTATTATACAGAACTGCCAATTTTTATATTATATATTTAACACTTAGGAACAAACACCCACAAAAATCTAGTGCACCTGGTCTGCCCAAAAATTCGAAGCACATAATTTTACAAGTGGTATTCTTGATCTTCCCCTTCCTTCCTTTACAATCTCTTTGGGCTCCCTCTGGTCTAGAAGGCACAGCAGAGATTATTGTTGTAGTATTTTGACACTAGGTGCTGTGTGTATGCTGGTCAAGGGTGATATACTTCCTTTTTTTTTTTTTTTTAAGGGTGGGGGGGGGGGTGGACTTTTTGGCAGTAATTTTTTCACACACATGCTTAATTACATCAACATAACAAAGCATGATTTTGCAGATGATGAAATTGATCCTGGTTTATCACACAATTTTGATTAAAATGATGATGATTTTGCAGAGTATGATGATTTGCATGGTTCTGATGATGACCCCAAATTTATTCTATAAGTAGTTTCTGTGTGTTCTGGTAAGAAATGCAGATAACAAAATACACAATATTTTTATACAAATTTCAATTCAAAGTACTTTCAATTTGTAACTACTATACAATGTGATTTTATTTGCAAATACTAATTTGTGGTAGATCCAGATGAGCAGAGCAGGTGTCCAAGTTCTTCAAAAGCAATTATTGTCATTATTCCTGCTGATACTATACCTGTAGAGTGAGTATGACTAAGAGCAAGCCAGAGGCTGAGAAATTTGTGCCCTACGAATTCTGAGGAAGGCTGGGCAATTACTGATCATGTACCAGATATCTGTATATTCTCAGGACAGTGTGGAAAGTGCAACTTTATCAGTTTGGACTAGAAAAGTCCACTTCTTTTCATGTTTACTTGCATACAGTATGGTGAATCATACAAAGTAGCAAACTAATTATGTATCTCAAATTCCATTTCACCTACATATTTGCTATCAAAGTAGTACAAGAAGTAAAAATGTTTCTGGCAATTATCTTCCTCATAAGAGAGCACTGCCCTAAGTATCCTGTTGTTTCACATAATTTCTGCCCAAAAATCTTGAGCCATGGCAGATTTCTTTCTGTTTTGAGACACTTTCATATCAATGAAAGTTCAGTAGCTAAGAAACAATAGTAGTTTGGTATGACCCACTATGAACCCTCTGCTTATTTCCAGCATGCATTATCATCATCTTAAAATATTACATTAGATGAATGTGTGAGCATATTTTGTGGTCATGTGTATTGCAAGATTACATGTCACAGAAGCCAAATTAATTTTGGAATAAAAGTGTACACAATCAGAGTCAGACACAGATTACGTCTGGCAATTTTCTGATTACGCAGGTGAAGGGTTTGTAACAGTGACTTGGAAATCGGTCAGGAAAAGGTTACGCTTTGCATACAGAGACTCTACACTAGTCCAGCCCAGCTCTCACTTTATAAATGGAGCAGTAGAAACTGATCTTATATGAACTACAAGAAAATATACACAGGGATTACCTTGTGCTGTAAAAGACCTGAAACTTCAGTGAGGTGAACTAATTTTTATGCATAAAAGAAATATCATAGCATTCTGTTGAAGAATAAAAGAAATGTGCATGTGGTATCTACAAAGCATGCTGCTGAGACGATAACCATTTCCATTAAGACATACTGTAGAACATGTCTGCCTAAGTGTACTTGTGTCTGTGTAAATGTGTGGGTGTATGTGCATTTATTTACCTTCCATTTTTTCCCCCAAGGTAAGTCTTTCCTGTCCCGGGATTGGAATGGCTCCTTACCCCCTTCCTTAAAACCCTCATCATTTCTTTTTCCCTCTCCTTCCCTTCTGCCTGATGAAGCAGCTAGGCTGCGAAAGCTAGCATTTTTGTGTGTGTGTGTGTGTGTGTGTGTGTCTGTGTGTTTATTTGTTGCTATTACTGCCTGTGCCCCTTCGCCTGGTAAGTGTACTTCATCTATTTTTTACGTATATTTTTCCTGTTAGGAATTTTTCCTCTAATATATATATATATATATATATATATATATATATATATATATATATATATATATATATATATATCCCTAGCAGGGACATGCACACACACCAAGGCAGACAAATGCTCATGACAAGCTGATCCTGTTTGTGCAGGACCTTGGTTAAGAGAAAGAAGGATATATATTTTACAGTCATTGATTTTTGTTCACAGAATAAGGGTTTGCAGTGTAGATTAAAACATATAAAAGCTATGCAAGATTTACCAGACCACACATATATGTTTTAATGTACACTGCAAACCTTTAAACAAGCTCTTTAGGATTAGTTAGCTGCCCACTCATTCTGTGATATAAATGTTTTTATATCTACTGAGATGTATGAATTTGTAATATTAAAATGTGATGTTAATAACTACGAATTGTATTGTCCTATATGTGTGACTTTGTCTATTGCCTTAATGGCCTAATGACATTACAATAATTATTATTATCGAGTCATCATCAACTGGAATTCATTTCCTAGAAAGTTTTAGACAAATGTAGGGCAGCATGTTCTCTGAGAGAGAAAGGGAAAAAAAGTGGAAAAGGGGGGCACAAAGACACAAGTTAATAGTATAGCAAATGTGAAGTGGCAATGTGCAAATTACCTAGCATGTTTTATAAATTTGTCATTTAAAGACCAAATTTGTATCTTAAAATAAAAGGAAAGGTTACTGCAGATAAATCACACAGTATACATGATTATTAGAATTTTTGTGTAAATAAAAAAAAGTTATAATGAAATTTTTTTCTGAAAAATGAAGTACATTTATGCTTGACCAGTCCTTGCTTTTCCAAAAACAATGTTATAATTGAAAGTTACTTGAAAGCATATAATAATTAAAAGAACAAAATAATACACTAATTTCAAACTAAAAAGGACAGGTTTTTCAGTAAATGTAACTTCATTGTTATAACAGAAACCATTTAGGACATGTAGTTTAAAATATGATATAAACAGCTAAGCGTTTTGGTAAACATTATGTGATTTGGCTCAGGACTGGACGTGTTTAGCTATAATGTTCTAGGCATTTAAAACTTTGGTGCATATTCTACATAGAATGAGATTTTAGAACTGACTATTGTTCTTATCTTCTTATGTTTCCTTTTGTTGCTAATAATAAACATTTTGGTTGGTTAATAAATAAGATGCATTAAATGCATACTTGTGTTAAAAATATTATGAACACTCAACACACACTTGGTACATTGTTTAGCAATCCAACTGACAGAAAGATGCCATTGACCAATGGATGATACAGTGTATGGGGTCTCTTCAAACTTTGTCTACAAAATTTTCTACACTACAATTATTATGCATGGTTTCCTTCAAAATACTGATACACTGCTCCCAATGTTGTTTCCAATCTGGAAGCAGTCTCAGTATACTTCTTGGTGGATCACATGAAGTGCCATCTGTGAATTTTCTTTTATCTTGTCTGCTGTTGCATCCTTTGAACTTTGGAATTAAAAAACGTTTGCAGAGGCAAGGTTTGATGAGTATGGAGGATGAGTAAGCACAGTGATTTAGTTTATTGTGCAATAGTCGCACACCAACAGAATGTGCACGTGCATTTTCATGAAGCAGGAGCCATTAAGTTCTTGCAGGACTCTCAATACATCCTTATTGTACCATTGATTAACAGTTTGTCCTTGTGGCACAATTCGTGATGAACAAAATTGACGAAAACTATCAACATGGCTTTGAAATTTGAACTGTCCTGACTACATTTTTAAACTGCTTGTACCATTCATAACACCATGTATGTCTTAAGCACTCATCACTGTTGGTTTTCTGCATCATTTGGTGTGACTGTGTAAAGGTTTCATGCAGATGTGTTGTTGCCTCAAATATGCAATATCGAAATTTACAAACTGTGTGACATATTGTACTCAATACAGCTATCAACAATAACTATCAGGCATACAATAATGAAACTTCCAGCAGTTATACATTCAACACAGGCATGTGCAGAGATGCCAGTTGTATTTCACCCTGTCACTCCATTGGTGCAAGATTATGAATGTTCTGGAAATTTTTGAACAGACCTTGTACTCACACACACACACACACACACACACACACACACACACACACACACACACCTGAATCAATAAAAATGGGATCCTTATAGGGTATCACATTTTTGGAAACATTTTTTTTCCTTTGATAAAACAGTCTAGAATACAAACTTATTATTTATTTTACTAGGTCCGATTCGTGGGTGTATCATCTTCACACCATGTGACTCCAGAGATGGTGCAGAGTGGAACAGGAGCTCTGGGTTCCTCCAGCTGCTGTCATAGATCTCAGATGTCTCATGCCGTACACTCTGTTACTTCCTTTACTGCTGGCCACCGACATATCAGACTATGGCACTGGGACCATCCTCTCTCACTGCTTTCTTGACAACTCTGAATGCTGAGTGGCATGTCTCTCTAAGACTCTCACTGATGCCCAGTGCAAGTGTCCACAAATCAAAAAAGAAACCCATGTAGTTTCTGCTTGCACCAAATTCTTTCTGTTTCTTTACGGCATGTCATTTTGTTTAATAGTTGACCATAAGCTGTTCCAGGCCTTATTTTATCCATTGGTCATGTTGCTGACCAACACGTCCACCCGTCTATAACGATGAGCTCTCTTCCTCTCCCACTTTAGATTCTTAGTCCATTTCCTTCCCATATCCCATCACGCAAGCACCGTTGCCCTGTTTCACCTGGATCTTGTCTTCGACTCATTCAAACCAGATCTGTACATCGGGTGTGAGGGAAGGGAGCACAGATGGCTCTCCCCCTCCTATTGTTGTAGGAGAGAAATGCCAATATGTATTGCCAATATGTACTTGTATAATGAATGCCATAGAATTCATCAAAGCTTTTTGTTTTAAAGAAAAGTAAAATCAACAATTACGATTCTTTCAACAACCAGACCAATGTCAAGGCTGCCTGTTAACATCTAAAAATTTTTTTACTTAGCAATAAACTAGACTGTTCCACCTCAACCCCCTCCCACCTCCCTCTATCTTGGTGTCTCCAGCAGCTGCAGTTCTTGTGAAACTCTTAAATTGGCTGAGTCTACTAAACTACTGTGACCCATCCAGCAATCATTCATTGCTCTTTTTTCTACATGAAAGGGACCTATTTCTTTTCACAAATTTATTAACAAAGATACTAACATTGAGACTATTTTTTTCTGTTGAAAATAAGACAGTCACAGCCATACTGCATCTACATTGTTTGTTAAATATGGCACTAAGAATAAGAAATGTTATTTAAACTATTCACCATCTTCTCTGCTTTACAGGAGTTGTAGCATCATAATACTTTTGTGAATCTTCTATGCTATTTTTAAAAATTTTCAATTTCAAACTTGGTGTTCAATCATTATCTAGAATGAATATTATTATTATTAATAATGACTTGGTGTATTTCTGTGAGACACACTTTCATCCATACATTGTTTTTTCAAATGCAGGATTCCCCCACTGATGAGAGAGAGAGAGGGGGGGGGAGAGGGAGAGAGAGGGGAGGAGAATGAGAGAGAGAGAGAGAGAGAGAGAGAGAGAGAGAGAGAGAGAGAGAGAGAGAGAGAGAGAGAGAGACAGCGCTACTGGAAGTAAATTTTCAGTTTGTGTGTGTTATCAATGAAGAATGCAGATTGGTAAGGCAGCACATTTAATAATTTGCTTCCTTTCTCTAAATGTAATGGTCTTGTAGGTGAGTAGCATCTCCAATTATTTCAAGTGGACCAACTCATTTAATTCCTTCTTTCAATTCTTAATAAGTAAAATGACATGAAGCTTTTCATCTACACCAAAGTATTTAATAAGTTTTAAAGGAACTTCTGTTCCAGTCATTACCTAATATTAATTCTGAGTATAAAGACAATTTTTGCAGTTTCACCAAATTTTCCAAATTTTTTTTTTGTAAGTGTCCTAATTTATTTCTGGAAACTGTTTCCGGATGATGATAGAATCATTTTCAAAGTTTGAATCATGAATTATGGTGTTGAGTTCACACAAAAATTCAACAGAAAAAGGCTCTTCAGTTTATCTCAAATTTTCTAATTTTATGGGAAACTATTCCAAATTTTTCTTCTTTAAAAACTTTGTCCTGACATTTACAAACATATCCAGCCAATTAGCTGTTTTCAAGGAATGTAATTTCATACATGTGGGAATTGATTTTTGTTAATATAAATGAAATGTTGATATGTTGCAAGTCACTGTAAAGAGGAATGCTTTTGGACACAGCATTCATCTGTCAAGAGTCTCTACCTGGAACATGGCAGCCAGAGGCAGTAGACATGTGTTTGTGAGTTGTGCCTGTATGAATGTATGTGTGCCTATTTCTAATGATGGCTGTGGCTAAAAGTTAAGTTGTGGGACTGGGAGTGTCTGTGGCAGTGAGTTGCAACTTATCTACTTGATATTTATATGAATAAAAATCAAATCTTGCATGTATGAAATACCATTACTTGAGAACTGCTTGACAAAATTCAATGTTAGGCTGTGTTCATAAAGTTAAGAAAGTGGTTTGTAATTATATGTTTGGCGTAAACTTCTAAAAACACTTGTATTGTTGAGATGAGAAATAGTAATAACAGTACCATGAATTGATTCTGTTTATCTCTCACAGTAAGTTTATGCTGAAGTATCAGTATTTTTGCAATGTTGCACTGGGGACAATGTAGTTATTCTGTATGCAGTGCTACCTATTATCGAAAAGTCGATGAATACTGAAAATCTGGTAATTCAATCAACAGAGCAGTTCATGACTGTTTAAATGAGACGTCATGGTGGTGTCAATGTGCGATAAAGTAAGTCTGGGTAATCATTGCAGGAATGGCATCAGCTGATTGTCTGCATAGAACTTTCCATAAAATATAGTAGTATTTCCAGTGAATTGTCTTGACTGTGTTAGCAGCATCGGTCACTCTTTCAGCTAATAAATGTCCTCACGACCTGCAGTGATTGCTTCGTAAAGCACAAAGTTGAAATCGATCTTGTGTAATAGAACTATATAGTCAGAAGTCGGATTATAACAATTGTCTCTGCAAAAGAAGACGTCTTTCTCTATCTTAATGCAGTCCACACCAAAAGTAAGTAATTACAAATTTTAATCACAATATTGTACCGAATAGTTATGAAAGCAGAGAGGTTTCTGATGAGTTTGTTGCTCATGTGTGTATATTATCTCTAGTGACAGGCACAGAGCAGAAATATCTCTGGAGTGAGCATTCAGATGTCTCAACATGAAGGTGGAATTATTACCTGATATTGGGAAAAATCTACTAATTGATGACCTCATCTTGGTCCTTTTTTGTTCGGTTAAGATGGATGACTATTTGTAAATGGCCCTTTTAGCGACGTTTCCTCAACTTTCTTGAAGCATCTGTGATACATTTAGTATTTCATGTTACGTGGTTACTCTGCGAAAAGGGGGTGGGGCTCCTTTGCAGCCAATGCGATACAAACCAATCCTAAGAGAAAATAAAAGTGTGGAAAGAGTGGATTTGTCTCAGTATTACTTGGTAATTACAGCTTAATGTTGAGAAGATGCACATAAGCTAATGCTCACTCCATAGATAGTTCTACTCTATGTATAATTTAGTTGTTATACCTGTTGAAAGATGCACTTCTTTTCTTTCCATGACATTGCAAAGCATATGGAATTCAGCTAGGAAGAAAAAAAATTGTGTCCTACCTGGGCTAAACTTTACTTGCAGAATACGGTTAAGTTTGCTATCATTGGCAACAAACTATTCACTTTAGGAGGGTGATTAATTTACTGACCAGAACAGCACAAATTATTTATTTCATTGTGGAAATAAAGAATTATTCCCCTTATTCTATGTGACTGATTTTTGAGAAAGCATTCAGGGCCGTTGCCAGCATCAGCACACAACGCCGCCGCTGTAAGTAAAATTGTACCCCTTCCTGTAGTGTATTACACCATAGTTATGAAGGAAAAAACAAAAAAAAAAAAAAACAAAAAAAAAAAAAACAACAACAACGCGGAAACGCCATAATTAGTTTGGTGTACTATGTGCCTAACGTCGCCTCACTTTGTCCTTTCCTGCATTTTCGAGGCATTCCTAAACAGAACGCTCTCAAAGTGTAATGAGGATAGACCGAAATCAGAAAGGGAACTACCTAAATTCCATTTTCTGTGCAAAGATTTCTTATGTAAATTAGATCATCGATAGAGGCGAAGAAATGTCGTTATGTTTTAAATTCAAATGATAGCCGTGAAGAGAAGCACTTTTTTTTTTCTTTCCATGGCATTGCAAGGCATGCGAGATACAGCTAGTAAATAAAATAATTTTTTTTTGTGCTGTACCTGGGTTAAATTTTACTTGCAGTGCCAACGGTTTAGTATGTTAACGTTGGCAATGAAATATTCGCTTTAGGGGGATCTTAATTTACTGATCAGAATAATATTTATTATTTATTTCATTATCAACAAAAGAATTATTCTCCTCATTGTATGTGACTGATTTTACAAAAAGGAGTCAATGGCCATTTCCAACATCAATACACTACACCGCTGCCGTAAGGAAAATCATAGCCCTAGTTTCAGTGTATTACACTGTAGTTATGAGAATAAACAATGCAGCATCGCCATCTATTAGTTATTTGGTATACTATGTCAGTAACAGCGCCTCTATCAGGTCTTTGCTATACTACACTGCATTTCATACATAGCCTACACCAGAAACTACAAATTGCGATATCTTTTCTTCCCCTGATCCGATTTCGATGAAATAAAGCTTATATGTTGCCCCAAGGTACTCTCAGTCGACCTATGAAACCTCATGAAAGTTCGTTTAGTACTCTTCGAGATTTGCTGTTTTACACCATACTAATAAGCATAGCATACACATAAAATTTCAAATTACGAGATCTTTCCTTCCATTGATCCAATTTTGATGAAACTAAGCCTATGTTACTCTCCAAACTATTCTCAATTTACCTTTGGAAACCCATGAAAATTCGTGTAGTACTTTTGGAGATTACCTTAAACAAATAGACACACACAATGGCTTTTAAGCAAATGATTAAATTATTATATATTTATTTTCTCTGACCCGATTTTAATTATTGAAGCCTTTATGTAACCACATGATATGCTCAAGTTACGTGTGAAAACCCCATGAAAATTCGTCAAGTAGTTTAGGAGATAGACATGTTCAAAGAGACAGACAGACATGACGGTAGTTGATAAAATGCTTCAAATTACGATATTCTTTTTTTCCATGATCCTATTTTTATAAAACAAAGTCTGCATGGTGTCTAGAGTTACGCTCCAGTTACCTGTGAAAACCCTATGCAAATTTGTGAAGTAGTTTTGGAGATAAGAGGTTTTTAATGGTTTGAAAAAAACAGACACGACGGTTACTGAAAATACTTAAAATTACAATATCTTTTTTTCCCGCTATCCGATTTTGATAAAATTATGCCTATATGTTGACCCATATAGTACAGACTAAAGAATAAAGTAGATGAGCTTTTATACGACATAGAATCAGAAAACGTAATACATATACTATGCCTAACTGAGCATCACATTGTGACAGATATGGAAAAAGTAAACATAAGCATTTACAAACTAGCAGCATATGCTGTTGTTAAACCACTGCACAAAAAAGGGAATATATCTAATGTTAACGACAACCACCCAATCTCACTTCTGACAGCCTTATCAAAAATTCTTGAAAAAGTAATGTATGCTAGAGTAGTTTCACACATATGTAAAAATAAAGTTCTAACAAAATGTCAGTTTGGTTTTCAGAAAGGCTTTTCAACAGAAAATGCCATATATACTTTCACCAATGAAATATTAAATGCTCTAATAACCGGACATCACCTGTTGGGATTTTCTGTGATCTCTCCAAGGCTTTTGATTGTGTAAATCATGGAATTCTTCTAGATAACGTATTGTGGTATGAATGTTACAGTTTACAAATTATTTAAATCATACCTAACAGGAAGAGTGCAGAAAGTTGACATAAGTAATTCACATAATATGCAAAAAACAGCTGATTCCTCAAACTGGGGAACAATCAAAAATGGGGTGCCACAAGGTTCGGTCTTGGGCCCTTTGCTGTTCTTAATATATATTAATGACTTGCCATTCTATATTCATGAAGATGCAGAGCTGGTTCTTTTTGTTGATGGTACAAGTATAGTTATCACACCTGACAGACAAGAACTAACTGAAGAAATTGTAAACAATGTCTTTCAGAAAATCAATAAGTGGTTCTCAGAAAATGGACTTCATTAAATTTTGATAAAACACAGTACATACAGGTGCATACAGTAAATGGAATGACACCATTAATAAATATAGATTTTGATCAGAAATCTGCAGCAAAGCTAGAATATTCTAAATTTTTAAGTGTATGCATTGATGAGGAGTTGAACTGGAGATCTGCTGAAACGTTTGAGTTCAGCTACTTATGCTATTAGGGTAATTGAAAATGTGGTGGTATACATCTCAGTAAATTAGCTTACTATGCCTATTTTCATTCTCTGCTTTCGTATGGCATCATTTTCTGTGGTAATTCATCATTGAGTAAAAAAGTATTCATTGCATCAAAGCGTATAATCAGGATAATTGCTGGAGCCCACCCACGATCATCCTGCAGACACTTATTTAAAGAGCTAGGGATCTTCATAGTATATATATTCACTTATGAAATTTGTTATAACCAATCCCACCGAATTCAAAAGCAATAGCAATGTACATAACTACAACACTAGGAGAAAGAATGATGTTCACTATTCAAGGTTAAATCTAGCTTTGGCACAGAAAGGGGTGAATTATGCTGCCACAAAAGTCTTTAGTCATCTACTAATCAGCATCAAAAGCCTGAAAGATAGCCAACTAGCATTTAAAAATAAATTAAAAGAATTTATGAATGGCAAAAATTAGTAAATCTGAAAAAATGGAAAAAAATAATGTGTCATGTAATAATTAGTACAAAGTAATAATTTGTAAAGACACCTTTCATCAACCTGACAAGTTCCACATCATTATGAAGTGTCGTGTTCATGATCTGTGGAACAAGTACTAATCTAATCTAATGTAAGAAATGAACTGTAGATCAGCAGTGCCAGCTGACCTTTTGTTATGGATAATTTTCTGTCAGTTCTGGTATTGACTAATTTCAGACAAGAGGGCAGTAGACTTTCCGTTACCAATCAGAAATATATCTTTTATGTTTAAAAAAGGAATTTATTACAACCCTGATAGTGGCTAAGTTTCAATGAAAATGATCAGTTGTTGGCATCAGTATCATGATTACAGATACATTACTGCCTGAACAGTTATAAACCATTATCTTGTACTACATAATATGCTACATTCATTATTATTGAAGACTGTGCTGTGAATATCCATGGTAAGTTAGGTTTTTTATACTACAGGTTTTGTCCACAAGTTGTACCACATTCCAATTGCTCCAAATAAAATGATACAATGCAGTCTGCAATTTAAAAAAAATACTTCAACACTATGTATGAGATAATCTATGAGCTGGAATTATGTTATTTGTGTACTGATGAACACTATCATGTAATGTGTTAGCAATCTACATGATGTACAAGGTGCGTCGGAAAAGTTCGGTGAATTTTACAAACTGCACAGGTCAGAATGAGGTGCCCATGCATTCATACTGAGGGACAAGTCTACAAGCAGCCCCTATCATGGAAAGCACTGCAGTGAAGTGGTGGTACATGCTGTGTCCCAGCTAACAGGGTCAGTGTGAGAACTTATGTCACTGTAACATGGATTACAAAATGGAGCTTGATCCATCATGAATTATGAGGGAAACAGCTACTGCAACGAATCCAGTGTGTTCGGTCAGAATTGTACTGCAATGGACAGTGGAATTTCACAATAATGTCGTCTGCACAGTGATCCATGTGCTCAATTTGTACCCTAGTCTCAAGGTCACTGTGCTTCCATAACCTCCTTATTCTCTGGATTTGGTGCCAGCCAACTTCCTTCCGTTTTCCAGCCTTAACACTAGAATGGGCGGATTTCACTAACTCCCCAGAATGGCCACATCGGTCAAAATGACCTACACACCATTTTTATGCTTATATTTGTCTTCTTCAGCAATCTTATTGTTGGATCTTAATATTTATGATGTTTTATCATTTTATAAGTGCTCAGGTGTTTGATTTTCTTCTTGTAAGTAGTTTGTATATAGTGTGTGCATTGATTGTGGCCAGGTCAAGTATGTTGTACAGAACATGGACAGACCATCGATGAGTTGCTGCTCTGACACTATACTTTCGACACATTTGTTTGATGCAATCCACCCCTGCTTTTGTTTTATTGTAAAATGTAACAGTTTCAGGAAGCTTCTTGGTGCATGTTTTGTCAATGTCACATCCTGAATGCTGGAACTTAGAACCAACACATTTTTCTTCACCTTCCCTTGGTAAGAAGTGTAAAGTGGTACCACTGTCATACAGGATGGTTGCATAAAGGTCATCATTTCCCGGCTGAACACTGTGGGGCATTTCCTTCAAGCTTCTTTTCATTGTGCAAACCACACTTGTATTCTGCTTAGCCAGAGCTTCAGTGAGGTAAATAAGTTGTCTATGGTGATATTACATCCCTTGCCAAGAAATGGAGCAGTCAGTTTCATAACAACATGCTCCCCAAGTGAACAATTAGAGGGCCTTGTTTCATCTTTACCAAGGCTAGGTATTATGTTTAGAACACCTCGATTTTTAGCATCACATGCCATCCAGTACGTTATGCCATGGCTGTTGGGCTTACAAGGCATATACCAAATAAACAGGCATCAAACTTTGCAGGGGTAAAGTTTTTCATCAACCGGGGTATAATTTGCAATGCAATTCTCCCGGAATTTGTTCAAAAGTTCAGATGCCAAACAAAACTTGTCTTCAACTTTTCTCTATGCCCTGGTTGCCCATAAATCAAATCTTAGAAATCTCATCAACACTCTGAATCTGTTCTTCGACATATCTTTGACAAATGATCTTGTGTACTTTTCACTCCACATATGTTCTCATACCCGTTACACTGCAAGTGAACAGAATAGCCATGAAAGCGTGTAGCTCTTCCAAACTAACAGACCACTCATTGTTTCCAAGCTTACTCCATGCTTCTGTTTCAGTACAAGTTTTTATTAGCCTCATCATTGGTTCAGAGAAATAAAGTCGCCACACTGACAACGGGGAATCATCTTTCACAGATTGTTTGGTGTAATGTGTTAGACCAGGCGATTCTCAAAGAATGTTTTAGAGTGTACCAAAGGGTACACTAAAATTTTTTGAGATATCATAAACAAAGGGATCTAGCCCAAAAATCGCCAAGAAAGAGAAAGATATGTAGAAAAAACCACTTGTGGGTCATTTTGACCCCCGTTACTTGTTCTAGGGGTACATTCATTTTTTCAAAAACCTATGAGGGATATTGGTGTGATTTTTTTAGACACATGTTCATTTCTCAAATTAAATAAAAGTCACAGAAGCATTTGCAGCTCTTGCAATTACAGCACTTTGAGCAACAATGCAAGACGAGCATGGGTCAAAATGACCCACTTGGCCATTCTAGTGTTAAATTAGCCCTGAAAGGCTCTCTCTTCCTAATGGTTGTGCAGCTCCAAGAACTTGTGACCTCAGTGCTTCAAGCGATTCCACAAAAAGCGTCTGCTGACAGTTTACAACAGCTGTACAACCGATGTCACGAGTGTATTGTAGTCAATGGGAATTACTTTTAAGGACAATAAAGGTATCTTGTTTTTAACTCTTGTTTTCTATATACTTTTCAGACGCACCTTGTATTTACTACACAACAATCCTACGGGGACTGTAGATAGCATTCAAGGAATACTTCATCTAACAACAGCTGATGCACAAGTAAGTTATACAAAGCAGAGCAAATAGAAGTCACATATTCACAAATTAAGACCAACTATACAATAATGTAAGCACATACTATTATAGTGCTACGGTAAAGACACCACCTTTGATAACTCATCAATAGAGCCTGCACACAATGAAAAACATTTCATCCTCTTCTGGTGCCTTTTATCCAGCCAGTGCCAGGATGATACTGGTGTGGTATTTCTCTTGTTTCAGAGAGAACCAAACCCATATACAGGCTAGTATTACATCCATTCCAAAGTCTGTTCAAATCTACAACCACCTTCCCTTCCCTTCCCTTCCCTTCCCTTCCCTTCCCTTCCCTTCCCTTCCCTTCCCTTCCCTTCCCTTCCCTTCCCTTCCCTTCCCTTCCAGAGGAATCTCTAAACCTTCTCCCTGCATGGTCAATAATGTTTTTCAAAGTGTGTGCTCATTGTGACTCTTTGGAGGAACATGGAAACCTTATCATGGAGGCTGTGAATCACTGCCTATAAACTACAAGAATGGCCAGCACACCAATTGCCATCGTTAATCCTCAAGGCAAATTTGATCTGATGTCCCTACCTCTCCGTGTCCTTTAACACTGATATAAATAGAAATCCTGCCACAGTCTCTGTTTATATGCAAAAATCCTCCTTTACCACAACAAAGAGACTCATTAAAGAGGCCTGTCAAAACTGATGACAAACTATCTAAGCAGTATCCAGTCATCACACATTATAAATAGAGGCTGTCAAATGCAGACTCGCTCCCGCTCATTCCCACAAGCAAGATCGCTGCATCTGGGAGTCGGCAGTGCTGGGAAAGCAGTCTTGAGAGCAAGGTGACTCGGTACTACCGGCAGGTATATAGAACAGCTGACAGCAGTGCGCATGCGCTCGGCCAGCCCACCTCACCGTGCCGTAATTATTGCGCCCGTCTGGCACACGTCTACATTAAAGGCTGCGGGTGCACTGCCAGCCGGGCCGAGGCAGAAGAAAGAGGGAAAATCCAATTTCCGATATTCACGATGAACAAAATGTTGATGGTATATATGACCAATCCACAATGTTTTATCAATCAAGTTTTTTTCTTACTCGCTTTGCCTTGTCTGTAAAAAAAGGAAAATGTACACTTTTCATTCTGCCCGAGTTTTTAGTTTTGTAATGTTCCTCCTTCAATTTTGATGAAAGTATGTGACTAAAAAATGTGATTTTTGGACTCATAATAGTACATCACCTTAGCTTTCGAATAAATCATTCACCTTTTCAAAATTCATAACAATTGTTTTCAAATGATGCTACTTACAAAGTGCATGTACTCGATTTACAAATCATGTATTGTAAAAGTTCAATAGCGAGCAGCTTAGTGTTCTGTGCATTTTACACCATAGATTACAGCGAGTGCAATGGAGCTAAAAGAACAGAGAAATTTTTGAAATGGTAGTTGCACTGATATCCACCTCCTTTCACAAGTAATTGCAAGTTATCTGAGCGGTGTCATGCCGTGATCACAAGCCTACGAACTTGGCGTGTGTTGAGTGTAGCGTGAAGCACTGAAAATATTATTTGCTGGCCACGTATGTTGGTGTCTTATGATGTATTAATAACCCATACCCAGAAAATAACTATACACAAATTTTTCTTGGGTGACGACTGATTACAATGGACAATGGATATAATATGGTTTTACGTAAGGTAATATTTCAGTTAATAAAAGGTATACAACTAGTTTGTTGTGCACATCCTACAATTGATGGAATACATATTTAGTGTTTTGAACTACAATAGAAGAATAAATTAATGTAAACTGTGAATTTGCTGTTGATTGACTGAAATACAATTTTCTGAAATGTTACTTAATGATTTTCTGGTTGTAGATTACAAACAGAAGAAGCCCAAAATTATACTTGCATTTATTGACACATCTACCCCTACGATGACTATTACACTATTTAGCCTTCTTTTGATTTTTGCATTTGTAACTCTCGAGAAATGTTGTGCCACAAAGTGAAACAATTTGTATACAGTTTCTCACATAAAAGACCTATCAAAGTAGAAATGAACTAAGTAAAGAGGAATACAGAACAGTAAAATTAAAGACATTTAGTTACCTCCTTATAAGGGATACTGCAACTTATGGATATGGGGGTACGTGAGGTGTGCCGGTTTTATGTGGGACACACTTTCAATTCATTTCCACCTTCCAATTCTACATGGTTCTCAGAATTTTTATTTATTTTGTTAGGAAGCTGTCTGATAGGAACTACTTTTCTATTAACATTTCCTGAATCACCTGATGACAATTTTCTTTGTCTCCACGGTACTTTCATTTCGATTTTTCTACTTTAAATGAAAGAAAAATGTGCAGATTTAGTTTAGCTTCGACACTGCAGATCAGTAAAGTATGAGAAGCAGATGACATTTTGTTTCATGTTGTGATCTGTTTTTTCCTTCTTAGTGGGCTTGTGGCCAGCAACAAGGGATCGTCACCCACTGTCAGTGGAAGATCGAAGGAAACACAGGGGTGACCAATACTTGTTCACTGCCGTCTGCTTCGAGCCTGCCAAATGTTAATTGATTTTGTTATTTTATTAGTATTGTTTGCACACTGTACTGACTCACAGAATTATAAGCACATTAGAAATATTTGGTATGGACTCGCCTAACATTTAGGATGGTTTTTTGCTTATGTGAACAACTAAGCATTTTTTTAAATTTATATTCATATTACAGAATTAACAGTAATAGAAATAAATTAAACATATTTTTATAAGTGTAATTGAAAAAATATCATTCAGAGAAGCTTTTGCTGAAAGCAGGCTGTAGACGTGTGATATTTTTGTGCTGCACAACCAACACCATATCGCAATCAATTCGTCCCAGGATTATTAAACTTATCGAATGTTCATGTAAGGAAAGACTCTCCTAAATGTTAGTCTATATTCATGGGAGGAGTCCATTACCACCTATTTCATATGTGCATAAAATTCAATTAGTCACTACAGTGAGAGAACAATAGTAATAAAATAACAAAATCAATGAACTGTTAGCTGGTTTGTTGAAGTAGATGGCAATCTATTTTCTGCTGACAGTGGGTGGGGATTTTTTATTGCTGGAGACAAGCCCTCCCCCTACCCCCCTCCAGAAAAAAAATGTGACACACTCTTCTGATCCTTTACTGACTTGTCCTGCAGTGTCTGAGGCTAAACTAAACCAGCATATGTAGAAAATTCAAAAGTACCATCCTGCAGACAAAGAAAATAGTCTTCAAATGATTCATCAAAATGTATGTAGAAATGTTGTTCCTCTCAGACAGATTCCCAAAAACAAAATAGTTCATTCTTACTTTAGTCACAGACGTGAAGGTACCGCATTTATGCGGGACATGCTTTATACAACTATTTTCACCTTGTGGTACTACATTTTCTGAAAGCTATGAAAGTTAAAATTTTCAAAAAGGTATATATTGTGTATTAGGAGTAGATGGAACTATAAATATAAGTGTTTTGGGCTTCTTCTTCATCTTCAACTAAAATGCCATTAACTGTAATGTCAAAAAAATTTTATTTCAGCCCATCAAAAGTAAAGTCCCAGTTTCCCTTAATTTGTTCTTCTCTTCTAGTTCTAAACATGAAATATATATTCCATGAATTGTATGATGTCAAAAAACTAGATGTATGCCACTCATAAAGTCGAGTATGATCTGATGTAAAACCGCAGCAGATCGTTGTCCAATGGAATCAGTCGTCACACAAGGAAAATTAGTTCATAATTGTTTTCTGGTTATGGATCATTAACACATCACAAGGGACCATCAAATGTAGCCAGCAACTCAAATATTTTTGCACTGCAGTGCTTCACACTACTCTCAACACAGGATGACGCCACTCAGATAACTCACAATTACTTGTGAAAGGAGATAGATTTCAGTGCGACTACCATTTTAAAAACGTTTTTGTTCACTCGCTTTAATATATGGTCTAAAATGCAGAGAACAGTAAGCTGCCTGCTATCTAACTTTTTCAATCAAGTGCACATACTTGACAAATAGTGTCATTTGAAAACAACTGTTACGAATTATGAAAAGGTGAATGTTTTATTTGAAAGCTAAGAAATTTCACTACAATATGTCGAAAAATCAGATTTTTTAACTGCATACTTTCATCAAAATTGAGTGAGGAGCGTTACGGAACTAAAAAACTTGGGCGGTATGAAAAGTAGACACTTTATTTTGTCACAGGCAAGGTAAAATTTTTAAGGAAAAAATAATTTCATAAAACGATGTAGCATAGTCTTGAATAACGTCAATAATTTTTAAAATGTGAAAATAAAAAAAGTGTACTTTCTCCCATTTTTCGCCTCGGCCTGGCCCAGTGCGCAGTGTAAACATGCAGGCCAGTGGCGTGAGTTGACTAAGCTGAGACGGCTCAGCTCGGCCCAGCACAACATGAACACGGGTGCACCGTGACTCGCCCTGTCCCAAAGTTCTTTCTATTGGCAGTGTTACGTCATCGCTCCCCCTCTACCCACCGACAGCCGATGAGAGAGAGCCATGAGCGCGGCGGGAGTGGCAGCCATTTTGACCAGCTCTAGTTATGATGCATCTCTTTGATTAGGACTCTGGTATGTAAAACAATAATGCTTTGTTCTCTTTGCTGTTCACTTTTTGACACTGATTTACTTTAGACTGGATTACATTGCATGGAATATAGTGCACACTGACCACCAAATAATTTTAATACTCATGGAAAAAGTTAGCTTGGGTCATAATTTTTTGCCCTTATTATATAGCAAAACAATTTCAGTCACTTGGTGACACATTTTAGCTGACAATTGGCATAAACTATGCCATCCACTTATGTAATAATAAATAATTCTACACAATAAAACCATTTTTGGTGGGAGGCACACATCAGATTTATGACCAATGCTAACTTCTTTCCAGGTTATTAAAATTGATTTACTTGCAACAAATGTATGTAATCTGCATCATATTCACTCACTGACCTAACATTTTCTATACACTTGCATGACTTCTAGTAGCAAAAAGTGGAGAGCACATAATGTGAGGAGAAACCCATTTCTGCAGTAATTTATAATAATTCATTTATTATACAAGAAAGTATTATCTCTGACACTCCTTTCATCATTAACAATCTGGCAGAAGCCATAGAAACATGCTAGTAGCTTCTCTTTACCCCTCTCTCTTTCTTTTAATGACATCTATGGGTTGGAACTTAAATAGTGGCAACTATTTATTCACAACTGATCCAAAGTGTTACATGTTTGCACCAGTTACTCTCCTACAAAGTAGTCACCAGCATTGTGTAGAACCTGTTGTCAACAATGTGGAAGGCATAGCATACCATTAGCAGAGCCTGTTCTGTTGAGGGTGCGAATGATCTACTGCTTGTCAAATCTCTGGAACAATTCTGAAGCGAATGCCATGAAGTGGTACCTTCATCTTTATAATCAAAGCAAAGTCACAAGAACTTAAGTCTGGGGAGTATGGTGTATGGTACAATATTTCCCAGTCCCATTGACCGAATAGAGCAGTCACAAGTTGTGCTGTATTTGCCCGTGCATTGTTGTGCAAAATGATGGTTGGGTTGCGCAGGAAGTGTTGATGCTTCTTTTGCAAAGCTTAAGTCATTGTGATTGATTTGATTCTGAAGATGAAGGAATCACTTTGTGACATTCAGTTCAGAACTGTTCCAGAGATTTGACAGGGATTAGACCGCTCCATTTGCACCACCAACATGTGCCATTTCTTGGTCATAGATCAATGATTCTCATTGTTGTCAAAGATGGTTGCTCTCGGTAGCATCTGGCTGAAATCTCATGGGGCGAAAACTAATTCACTACCAGTAATGTAGGCAACACACAGAACTGCAGTTCTTTTACACTTTACGATTCATAAACTCCCAGTTACCCCCATTTATGGTCAGCTTACAAGTCTCATTAATTACAACCAGGTACACACATTCCACACATTAATAATACAAATTTATAGAGTTTGTGTGTGTAATACACAAGTCTGAGGTGTACAGTGTGGTACAAATATGGCTTAATCGTGGTAGATACACTTTCTGGATGCCTAACATTAAAGAGCTTTTAACATGCTGTTCAAATAGATTCCGAACTGGTGTAGATTGTGCC
Organism: Locusta migratoria; assembly: GCA_026315105.1. Taxonomy (NCBI): domain Eukaryota; kingdom Metazoa; phylum Arthropoda; class Insecta; order Orthoptera; family Acrididae; genus Locusta; species Locusta migratoria. Next base: position 504,115,082 of record CM048746.1, on the reverse strand, counting down.
TCAGATCACGGACGAAACAATACTTAAAACAATACTCGGAATTGACGGATTGTGCATCAGATAGAGGATCAGACAATACTCTGAACTAGCGTGGATTGTGCCTCTGACAACTGACAAAACAATACTCAATTACATGCCACGACAATGGTTCTGGAAATTGTGTATTTTTAATTATGTACATTAAATTAATTGTAATGGAAAAATAAACAGTTCCATGCAAATGGCTACAGTAAAAGATAGTATAAATAATACTGATTAAATTAATATATAAATCTCAGTTCAATTAACAGTATTTCATTTACATATTTAACAAAATAGGCTTATCAAGAATACTTTTGTAATTAATGGTAATTATACAGAAACTAAAGAGGGCAAAACTTTCCTAACATTATTTATGAACCATAGTAATACCTACTTTAAGATTATGAGAAAAGAATTTAATTAGTTTTGACAGAAATACTAATTAGCATACTATCTGAACTTTAACACTATTCCTCTGGCACTGATTAATTAATATTTGCTGATTAAACACACTTCTGCAACACCAAACAATAGAAAATGACTTCAGTTACATTATGAAGTGGAATAACAAGGGTTTGGAAAAGAAAATGATAATAGATTAATTACATTCATAGCCATTACTATGCAACATTGGTATCGGGAGGTTCAGTACTGCAAGCAGTTGCGTATAAATCCGAACATGCTTCGTTACAAACAGAACGGGCTCTTCTAACGGTATACTACACCTTCCACATCACTGGCAATGGGTTCTACACAATGCTGGTGACAATTTAGAAGGATAGTAACAGGTACAAACATGTAACACTTTTTTATTGGTTGTGTAAAAATAGTTGCCACTATTTAAGTTCTGACCCTCATATATTTGCATGGTGCTATTAATATGATGGCTTTTGTATAAGTCAGATGCAATACTATTGCAGCCATTACTCTTATAAAAAAATACCAGTGGGAAGTCTTGGTTGAAATACGAATAATGTAATGAAGATGATTCACACACACACACACACACACACACACACACACACACACACACACACACACACACTCTAAGAGGTTTTGGCCACAGCATTCATCAATTCATCAAAAAAAGGAGAGCATGCACACAATCGCAACTCATGCTAACACAACTACTATTTCTGGCTACTGCACCTACTTTCCAATATGTATATAATTCCAGCTTATTTTGCTGGAAGCAATGGAATATAAACACACATTTCATACTTAAGAAGTGTAGAATTCTGTTGAAGCCTCTAATTATTACAGGAATTTTCATTGAAAATTTTGAATGATTCTTACATTTAACTCGAGTTTTTAATACATGAATATTTCTGTAAATGCAATACTTTCTTCTCCCCCCCCCCCCCCCCCACCCACCGAAAGTGTGTTGATGAACTTTGTCATTTGTGGGTTAGAGCAGAGTGTGAAATTTACAGTTGCCTGCTCGCCATTGGCGACTGAAAATTGGCATCTGACAACCTAGACTTACATGTAAAATCTATTGTATTTTCAAGAAACACTTGAGCTAAGTTTAGAATTGAGGGGTCTAGTGAGAGAGGAAGCTATGCCACTTTGAGGAGAAATAGAGTTTTCTAAAGTGTTGTATTAAGGCATAATTTGTACAGTAAAGGGGTCAGTTTTATCAACTTAATATATAGTTAAGTAAAGTACGCTACAGGAAAAATATTAATTTCAATGTAATTAGTAATGATTAGGACCTTGTAGACTTTAAGTAATACAACAATAGTACAAAAACACAAATTTAATACACATATCAAGAAGTTTTATCCTGGTTGAAATGCTGTTACACCCAAGTGCAAATCATGTTATAAGGCTTACACACCAACTACAAACAATCATAAACAACTTCATATCTCTTCTGGAGTATCCTCCCTGTCCACTGTTTCTGTGGAATTCAGTTTTTGGTAAATACCACAAAAGATTAGAGCAATATGTGGCATAAGTGCCATGAGATCTTTCAACTTGGAGGCTGATATAGATCTCTCTAGACAGAGCAGTGGTATTTCCTCAAGAAGTGTGCTAGTGCAAATAACAAATCCTGTGTAACATCAGTTTTGCTTCGACATCACGGCTATTGCTTGAACAGTGTCTATCTAACTCCATAAAGAGAGATACAGTAGAGTCTCGATTATCTGATCTGGCCACAGCAAGGTCAGAAAAAGTCTGACAAATTTATTTGAATATAGAAAACTTATTAAATATGTAAACAAGAACTGAATATAATGTTCAAATACATTAAATGACACTCAAAGAGAAGTGATAAGTTATAATGTTACACAATTTTTATAAACAAAGTGCAACATGTCCACCCCACTACAGATCTAGGTTAGCACTGAGGCATGAGGAGTAGCAGACAGCAACAATGAACTGAATGATAATGACGTGCGCCAAAACAAACATGTATAGTCACTGACCTGTCGGCTGGTGCATGGCTACTGCATACAATCCCGGCATGGTGAAAGGGTCGGATAACACGGAAGTTTGGATAACTGAAGATCGGATAATTGAGACTCTACTGTACATGGGGACAGTGAGTTACTTTTTCTGTTATATTCAGACAAATGGTTTGTGGCGAGCAAAGTTGTTGAACTGGCTACTGACTTCAGAACTGAACTTTCACACCAAGTCAGAGGTTCGTTTCATTTGCCTTGAGAACTAGTTTTATTGCTTTTCACATTTTATCATGACATCTATGGGGTTATCCCTTTAACTGCAAGTGAGGTGAGATATTTCTCACATTTAATAATACAGATATTACCTTCTATACAAGTTTCCTACTTTTCACTTGCGATGATTTGGCTGGATGGATAGGGAACATAAATGTAAGTTGTTGAATCTTTCCACATTAGGGTGGTTGAATGGACATTACTTGCCCATTGATGGTGATTGGGAAGAGTGTAACACACCGCATAGAGTCCCATAAGCCACTGGGGAGCTAAATAATACAGCAATTTTAATTCAAAACAGCTGGTTGGGTCTGCCATATAAAACCTCAGTAGGAAGCCCTAGAAGCCTCAGTTATGAGGGGTAAGTAAAATGTGGTACTATCAACTACGGCTGTCTTATTTAGGTATTAAGAGACTGAAACGAAATAGGAATTCAGAAAAGCTTGTCAGATTGCTGTTTCCAACTTAACCAGATAGTCAGCTGTAAATCACTCTTCCCAGTAATCAAAGTGATAGGGAACAGAAGGTCCAGCAATTTGTGAACTCAGCACAATTGTCAGCATACCAACCTTACAAGCCATATATCAAACAAATTAGTGAAACTATTTGGTAAGTAGTTGCGAATGAACATTAGGTTTTTGCCAGGTTTAAAGATTAGGATGATAATATTACCTCTCCACTGCAAAGAGAAAAACACTTTCTAACCATGTATGGTTTAAGATTGTTTGAGTAACATTCAGATTTTAGATCATCTGATCATGAGTAAAATCAGGGCTTCTGACAGTATTCTGTGAAAATCAACAGGCTCAAACAGTTCTCAGCCAGTGATAGAATTATATAACGGAAGAATCACAATACAAGAGAGTCAGATAATATTTGACATGATATGCACATTTTCCTTCATGAACATCAACATGTTAAAGATATCAATTCAGAGTGAGGCTCATTTAGATGTCAAATTGTTTTTGCCCACAGAAAAATGTTGTACCCTATAGAGGTATAATTTGAAAAACATAAATAAATAAAATTACCGTAAACACTTAAATGCAGCCATGGATTTTCATAACTTGTAGAGCTAGAGTCCGATTCTATGATTTAGTTTCAATTGGCAATCCACTAACAAAAAGTAGTACTTAATGTATCTTAGTAGTCAAACAACAATGCACACTTTATCCTTAACATCAATCGTGCACACCCTAACAGAGCCATGTGCTTACTAATGTACATAATGAGAAATTGTCACAACATGATTACGAAAGGGACAGTATGATGTCATTTTCTAACAGAAGTAACTTAATTAACAATTTACAGGCATAAAGAAATTGACTATTACATTTTTTTTAATTAACTTAGAAGGCTACCCATTATTCAAAGAGTTAACTTAAGGAGTGATTAATAGCTTAACAGTCTTCAGCCCAGTTATGGTGAACTATTTCATTAAGCCACATGCGCCATCTCTGTGCTCTATGGTTTGTGGGGACGTAATTGTATTTCAAATTTCCCTTCACTTATGTACATCTCTGTGTGCCAAATTATAATAAATATTAGTGTGCAATTACATCTGGCTTGTTGGACTGTAGATATGATGGTGGTGATATCTGTCTGATGATGACTATATTTTGAATATGTACCAGCACTGAGATTTCATTCAACATGCCAACATAATAAGACAAATATATTACATTGCACAAGCACAATCCATAATATAATGTATTTATGTAAATATAGGCTATGGTGGTTAGTTTTTTGGCCCTGTGGGAGGGTGAGCTCATAGAAATTTCATGTTATAGTACCATACCCAAAAAATTTCAGAGTAAGGGAAGACGTCCTCGATCTGCTAGTATATAAAATATGATTTTTGAGAATGAAGTCTGAATGCTCTCTCTCTCTCTCTCTCTCTCTCTCTCTCTCTCTCTCTCTCACACACACACACACAAATACACATGTATATTATAGAAGGTAATTTTCCTGGTGGGATAAATATGTATAAAAAATAGCCCTGGGCATGCGGGATGTTTGTGTATAAGGAAGTAGCATTAATAGTTACAAGGATGGTTTCCGGAGGTAACAGGTTAGGTAAAGATTTCAGGTGGTGGAGAAAGTGATTGGTGTCTTTGATGAAGGATGGAGACTGCACATAATGGGTTGAAAGTGTTGCTCTATGTAGGCAGAGATTTGTTCTGATGGGGCTTGGTAACCGGCCACAATGGGCCGGCCCAACTAAAGGGAACAGCTATGGGAACCAGGATGGCCCCCTCGTACGCAAACTTATTTATGTGACACGTGGAGGAAGCCTTCCTGGATAACCAAGCCTGTCAACCCAAATTTTCGTACAGATTCATTGATGACATCTTCATGACCTGGACTCACAGTGAAGAAGAACTCCAACCTTAACTCCTTTGGTCCCATCAAATTCACCTGGTCCTATTCCAAATCCCATGCCACTTTCCTCGATGTCGACCTCCATCTGACCAACGGCCAACTTCAAACATCCGTCCACAACAAACCAGCCAACAAACAACAGTACCTCTATTATGACAGCTGCCATCCATTCCACATCAAACGAGCCCTTCCCTACAGCTTAGGTGTTCGTGGGAAACGAATCTGCTTCAGTCCCAAATCCTTGAACCAGTACACCAATAACCTAATAACAGTTTTCACATCCCGCAGCTATCCTCCTGATCTGGTACAGAAGCGATTTGCCAAGGCCACTTCCTCATCCCCCCAAATCCAGCAGAAACTTCCACTGAAGAACCTCAGAAGTGCCCCTTTTGTCACCAGATACTTTCCGGGACTGGAGCGGAATCTGAATGTCGCTCTCCAGCAAGGATACGACTTCCTTAAATCCTACCCCGAAATGAGATCCATCCTTCATGACATCCTTCCCACTCCACCGAGAGTGTCTTTCCGACGCCCACCTAACCTTCGTAACCTCCTAGTCCATCCCTCTGAAATCCCCATACCACCTGCCTTACCCTCTGGCTCCTAACCATGTAACTGCCCCCGTTGTGAAACCTGCCCTATGCACCCTTCCACCACCACTTACTCCAGTCCAGTAACCCGGAAGGTGTACATGGTCAAGGGCAGAAGCACTTGTGGTAGCACCCACGTGATTTACCAAATGACATGCCTGCACTGTGAAGCGTTCTATGTGGGAATGACCAGCAACAAACTGTCCATTTGCATGAAAGATCACAGGCAGACACTATTTGTTGGTAATGAAGATCACTCTGTGGCTAAACATGCCTTGGTGCATGGCGAACACATCTTGGCACAGTCTTACACCGTCCGGGTTATTTGGATACTTTCCACCAACACCAATCTTTCAGAACTCCGGAGATGGGAACTTGCCCTTCAGCATATTCCCTCTTCCCATTGCCCAACTGGTCTCAGTCTCCACTAAATTCAAATTCCCACCCACCATCTTTAACATATTTGCCTCGGCTCTCTGTACAGAGCCTCTGCCTCATCTGTTATCTCTGTCCAACCTCTTTGATTTCTACAAATGTCTACCTTGTTGTGTTTGCGTATGTATGTGTGTGGGTGAGCACTTGTTTGCCTTTTCTTTTATCCCTTTAAGGTACGTCCTTCCACTCCTGGGATTGGAATGATTCCTTTTCCACTTCCTTAAAACCCGCATCCTTCCCTTTCTCCCATCCTTCCTTCCTCTTTTCCTGAAGAAGCTAAGAGCGGTGGTGAAAAGCTCATATGTGTGTTTGTATCTGTCGACGAGCCAGTGCTTTGGGTAAGTTATCCTATCCCTATTTTAATATAAATTTATCCCACTGGGAAAGTTTATATATATATATATAATCCTTCCTCTTTTTCCCGAAGAAGCTGCCATTGGTGACGAAAGCTCGAATGTTTGTGTGCTTTTGTGTGTATTTTATGTTTCTGTTGACGAGCCTGTACTTTAGGTAAGTCAAAAATCTTTATTTTTTAGGGGGCCATCCTGGTTCCCATGGCTGTTCCGTTTAGTTGTTGGTATGTTTGGCCCTCAAAAGTGAAGAAGTTGTGGGTTAGGATGAAGGTGGCTAGCGTATTAAGGAAAGAGGTTTTAGGTAGGGAAGTGGGTGGTCGGCGTGAAAGGAAATACTCCATCGCAGCGAGGCCCTGGGCATGTGGGATGTTTGTGTACAAGGAAGTGGCATCAATGGTTACAAGGATGGTTTCTGGAGGTAACTGGCTAGTCAAGGATTTCAGGTGATCAAGGAAGTGGTTGGTGCCTTTGATGAAGGATGGGAGACTGCTCATTATGGGTTGAAGGTGTTGGTCTATGTAGGCAGAGATTCGTTCAGTAGGGGCTTGGTAACCGGCCACAATGGGGCGGCCGAGGTGATTGGGTTTGTGGATCTTGGGGAGTAGGTAGAAGGTGGGGGTTCGAGGTGTCGGTGGGGTCATGAGGTTAATGGAGTCAGGTGAAAGGTTTTGTAGGGGGGCTAAGGTTTGAGGATTCCTTGAAGCTCTGCCTGGACATCAGGGATAGGATTGTCTTGACAAACTTTGTAGGTAGTATTGTCTGAAAGCTGACGTAGTACCTCAGCCACATACTCCAGCTTTCAGACAATACTACCTACAAAGTATGTGGCTGAGGGACTGCGTCAGCTTTCAGACAATGCTACCTACAAAGTTGGCCAACTTCACACATCCGTCCACATCAAACCTACCAATAAACAACAGTACCTGCATTATGACAGCTGCCATCCATTCCACATCAAATGTTCCCTTCCCTACAGCTTAGGTCTTCGTGGCAAACGAGTCTGCTCCAGTCCCGAATCTCTGAACCAGTACACCAATAACCTAATAACAGCTTTCACATCCCGCGGCTATCCTCCTAATCTGGTACAGAAGCAAATTTCCAGAGCCACTTCCTCATCCCCCTAAATTCAGAACCTTCCACAGAAGAAACCCAGAAGTGCCCCTCTTGTCACCGGCTACTCTCCGGGACTGGAGCGGACTCTGAATGTGGCTCTCCAGCAAGGATACGACTTCCTTAAATCCTGCCACGAAATGAGATCCATCCTTCATGACATCCTTCCCACTCCACCGAGAGTGTCTTTCCGCCGACCACCTAACCTCCGTAACCTCCTAGTCCATCCATATGAAATCCCCAAACCACCTCCCTACCCTCTGGCTCCTACCCTTGTAACAGCCCCCGTTGTAAAACCTGCCCTATGCACCCTTCCACCACCACTTACTCCAGTCCAGTAACCCGGAAGGTGTACACAATCAAGGGCAGAGCCACTTGCGATAGCACCCACGTGATTTACCAACTGACATGCCTGCACTGTGAAGCGTTCTATGTGGGAATGACCAGCAACAAACTGTCCATTCACATGAATGGTCACAGGCAGACAGTGTTTGTTGGTAATGAGGATCACCCTGTGGCTAAACATGCCTTAGTGCACGGCCAGCACATCTTGGCACAGTGTTACACCGTCCGGGTTATCTGGATACTTCCCACCAACACCAATCTTTCAGAACTCCGGAGATGCGAACTTGCCCTTCAACACATTCTCTCTTTCCATTGCCCACCTGGTCTCAACCTCCGCTAAATTCTAATTCCCGCCCAACATCTTTGCCTCGGTTCTGTGGACAGAGCCTCTGCCTGAAGTGGTATCTCTGTCCAACTTCTTTGGTTTCTACAAATGTCTGCCTAGGTGTGTTTGCATGTGGATATGTGTGTGAGTGTATTTGTTTACCTTCCTTTTTGTCCCCTTAGGTAAGTCCTTCCACTCCTGGGATTGGAATGGCTCCTTTTCCACTTCCTAAAAACCTGTATCCTTCCCTTTCTCCTCTCCTTCCTTCCCACCAGGAAAGTCTCCTTCTATAATATTATATAAGTTTACTTACCAGGCAAGGAGCACAGGTAGTGACAGCAAACATATATACAGTAAACACAAAAGCAAGCTTTCACAACCCAGAGTAGGGAAGGGGAGGGGAAAAGGAAAAGATTAGGGTTTTAAGGGAGGGTAAGGAGTCATTCCAATCCCGGGAGAGGAAAGACTTACCTGGGGGGGGGGGGGGGGGGGGGGGAAGGAAGGTAAAGAAATACACACACACACATTTACACAGACGCAAACACACCTAGGCAGACATACTGGAGATATATAATTCTTTCTTTTTAGTTGAAAAGAAAGCAGTTTTTGCTTGGGGGAATCTGCAGACCCATAGCTCCTTCTTCTTGACACTGTTAATGAAGGCGTAAAAAAAATAAAAATAATCACCCTGGGCCTTCTGGGATTTTAGCAATCCTTTATTTTGATTTATCTATTTTTCTTCTTTTTTTTTTTCTCTCTTTTCGTTTGTGGGGATGGGACAGGAATGTGCACAATCATGGAAATTGGAAATATTCTACGTTGTTTATGGATATAAACCCTGAATGGAATTAGAGGCTTCCTAAAACTGTTCTTGAGTATGTTACTGCATATATTAAAAGGTACAGCTCCAAAGATCTTTGAGGCACAGGTATATTAATAATGACAAACAGAAATCTTTCTTCTCTTGTCCCCTTTGCTCTCAATCTGACAAGTTACAGCTCTTTTCTGTTCTCTCTCTCTCTAACTACTTCACAACATGCTCATGCAGTTGATGTATCATACATCGTTATTCCACATTTATTGTTTATCTGAATGTTAAGCTATTTTTGTCTGTCACTAAGGACCTCGTCTTGTAAATTATTTTCTGTCAACGGTCTATTCTTATTTAACTACCTTATATTTCCGCAGATAAGACGACCTTCAGATAATAGGGAGGTACAAATTTTCATCAAAGTTTTATAGTTTAAGACTCACCGCAAAGACATGGCGACGAGCTGTGACAGGCACATTCAAAAGACACACACATACAACACATTATGTGTGTGTCTTTTGTATGTGCCTGTCGCAGCTTGTCGCCACGTCTTTGTGGTGAGTTGTAAACTCTCCTCACTATATTATTAATTCCAACCTGGACTTTCCATTATTATATTTTATAGTTTAAGCATATATCTGGCCTAAAAAATGACCCCCAAGTTACCGTATTTACCAGAATGCATGCTGCTCTTTTTTTCCAGTTTTCAGGATCTAAATATATGCCTGCTACTTACATTAGGAGGCAAAGCTTCAGGAAGTTCCGAAAAATGCATTTAGAAGCTGCCATAAGTAATCTTTGTGATTGGTACACCTGGATTTCACCCTTTGTTGCAGTGTTTGCGGTCTTCTTTTGAACTTTCATGTTTGTAATGCTACATTGTATCCGATCGTGAAGAAGGAAGGTTTCTTTTTTTTCCACACCACACTGCGAAGCTTGGAAAAAATAAAAATAAAAAAATAAAAGTAATTTCTGTTGCCGAGATGACATTTAATCCTGCCAATGCACATATTATGCGGGTGAAAATTCACGAAATTGCCCGAGAACAGAAGATAAAGAATTTTGATGGAAGCCTCAATTATTGCTTATAGCTATGAAATATTTTAACACTTTCACTGCTCCGTCTGTAAATATACTCTAACTGTTTCAGTGCGACTCTGAATATATTGAGAAATTATTTTTGACAAACAAAATCCTAAAATTAAGCTGTATTGTAAATAATTAATTCTAATCCCGTTTTATGGCATGTAGCATATTGTATATACCCTTGTCCACTCAGTAAATTAATAAAGCTCGAAAAACTATTTTTTAAAATTTTTTGTTGTTGTTATGGTCTTCAGTCCGGAGACTGGTTTTATGCAGCTCTCCACCCTACTCTATCCTGAGCAAGCCTTTTCATCTCCTCATAAGAACGGCAACCCACATCCACTTGAATCTGCTTACTATATGCGTCTCTTGGTCTCCCTCTGTGATTTTTACCCCACACACTTCCCTCCAATGCTAAATTTACGATTCCTCGATGTCTAAGAATGTGTCCTACCAAAGCGATCCCTTCTTTTAGTCAGGGTATGCCAAAAATTCCTTTTCTCACCAATTCTGTTCAGTACCTCTTCATTAGTTATGCGATCTACCCACCTAATCTTCAGCATTCTTCTGTAGCACCACATTTCAAAAGCCTCTATTCTCTTCCTCTCCGCACTGCTTATCGTCCATGTTTCACTCCCGTACAAGGCAACACTCCACACAAATGCCTTCAGAAACGACTTCCTTACCCTTAAATTAATATTCGATGTTAGCAAATTTCTCTTTTTCAAAAATGCTTTTCTTCCCATTGCCATTCTGCATTTTATATCCTCTGTACTGCGACCATCGCATGTTATTTTACTACCCAAGTAACAAAACTCATCTACCACCTTCATTGTTTCGTTACCTAATCTAATTCCTTCAGCATCGCCTGATTTTCTAAGACCGCATTCCATTATTTTTGTTTTGCTCTTGTTAATGTTCATTTTATACGCTATCTTCAACACACTGTCCATTCCGTTCAACTGCTCTTCCAGGTCCTTTGCTGTCTCTGACAGAATTACAATGTCATCGGCAAAACGCAAAGGTTTTATTTCTTCCCCCTGAACTTTAATCCCTATTCCAAATTTTTCCTTGCTTTTCTTCACCGCCTGCTCGATGTACAAATTGAACAACATCGGAGAAAGGCTACAACCCTGTCTTACTCCCTTCCCAACTGATGCTTCCCTTTCATGCCCTTCAAGTCTAATAACTGCGGTCTGGCTTTTGTACAAATTGTAAATAACTCTCCTTTCCCTGTATTTTACCCCTGCTGACTTCAGAATTTGAAAGAGTGTAGTCCAGTCAACATTGTCAAATGCTTTCTCCAAATCTACAAAAGCTAAAAATGTAGGTTTGCCTTTCCTTAATCTATCTTCTAAGATAAGACGTAAGGTAAGTATTGCGTCCCGGGTTCCTACGTTCCTCCTGAATCCAAACTGATCTTCCCCGAGGTCAGCTTCTACCAGCTTTTCCATTCTCCTGTAGATAATTCGTGTTAAAATTTTGCAACCATGACTTATCAAACTGATGGTTCTGTAATTTTCTCACCTGTCTGCGCCTAATTTCTTTGGAATGGGGATTATTACATTTTTCTTAAAGTCTGAGGGCATTACACCTGTCTCATACATCCTACACACCAGTGCAAATAGTCTTGTCATGGCTGGCTCTCCCAGGCACTTTAGTAGCTCTGAGGGTATGTCATCTACTCCTGGGGCCTTGTTCCGACCTAGGTCTTTCAGGGCTCTGTCAAATTCATCTCTCAGTATAGTATCTCCTATTTCATCTTGATCTACTTCCTCTTCCCTTCCTACAACATCGTCTCCAAGTTCATGTCCTTTGTAGAGCTGCTCTATGTACTCTTTCCACCTTTCAGCTTTCCCTTCTTTGCTGAAAACTGGTTTCCCATCTGAGTTCTTGATATTCACAGAGTTGCTTTTCTTGTCCCCAAATGTCTCTCTTATTTTCCTGTAGGCAGTATCTACTTTTCCCTTTGTTATACATTCTTCTACAGATTTGCATTTGGCTTCTAGCCACTCCTGCTTGGCTATTTTGCATTTCCTGTCAATCTCATTTTTTAGTCGTCTGTACTCCATTTTGCCCGTTTCATTTACTGCATTTTTATATTTTCTCCTTTCATCAATTAAATTGAGTATTTCCTGTGATACCCAAGGGTTTTTTGTAGGTCTTGCCTTTCTACCTATTTTGTCCTCTGCTGCCTTCACTATTTCATCTCTCAATGCTACCCATTCCTCTGCTACTGTTTTATTTCCCCCTGTTTCTGTCAAGTTTTGCCTAAATCTCCCTCTGAAATTCTCCAGAACTTCACTTTCCTTCAATTTATCTAAGTCCCATCTCCTTATGTTCCTACCTTTCTGCAGTTTTTTCAGCTTCAGCCAACAGTTCAGGACTAACAAGTTATGGTCAGAGTCTATATCTGCCCCTGGATATGTCCTGCAGTTTATAACCTGGTTCCGGTACCTATAATTTTTTATTATTTCGCAAAACCTTGTTGTCAATCTTTCCTCCATGATGTAAATTTCATTAGGGTAATATCGCAGATGTGGTGCATAGCACGGCTATAGCTAGGCTTCGACCTCCAAACGATATATATCGAATCGATACATTTCGAAACGATATGTATGTAATAGTGAATGTTTCTGAACCGAAGATTCGCGTGCTATGAGCCCTCATGTAATAAAAAAAAAAAAAAAAAAAAAATGCTTGTTTGTCCTACACCGAACCTAAATTTCACTTTCACTTTTACTTTTTTCTTAAAGTTCTGTAGCGTAGCCTTAAGAAGGTTAGGTATAGGTAAGCAAGAAGTTTGTTTTAGTACATGAGGGCACATAGCGTCAGAGTCTACGGTTCAGAAACTCTTAATCAATTTACAGTTGCATGTTCGATATTTATCATTTCAGGCAGAGCTACTTCGAATGTAAGCTTTCTTATAAATTACCCAGAAAGCTGTACTCTTAGGTTCGAGCCTGACCACATCCTTAAAAACACAACATTCATAAAAATCATAACATTCGCTTGTTTGATACTTATCGTTTCTATACTTAACCTCTTTGATATATATTGTTTGGAGGTCAAAGCCACACTATGCAGCACATGTGCGAAATTACCAATTTTTTTTGTACCATTGTGTAAGGCAATCTTGGATTTTGGGACCTTTTTTTATGATTCAGCTATCGTCTTATCTGCAGAAATATAAGGTACTTTTCTCGTAATTCTATTTCCCTTTGACTGAGTGGGTATGTCCAAATCTGGTGATACTGCTATCAATTTGATAAAACAAATCATGAGATCTCATTTTATTTTATCCCTATTGATGTAATTACTGATCTAACTCAACTGAATTACATTAAACTAGGACAGGTTCTTAAGTAGATGCCACTTTATTCAAAAAAATGCAAAAATACACATACAACTACCTCATTATCTACAAAAAGAGAGACAAATGAAAGTACTCAACAGGAACAAAGATAGTGACTTTAAAATCAATAATAACGGAAACACTATTGGAGTGAGCAAACATACACACACACACGCATTTCCATAAGTAGCATATTGATATTGTGGCTTTAGAGCTAAATTTTTCTTCTTGGGAGGATAGTAAAGAGCAAATAACCATAAAAAATGGCTTACATAAAAATTAATCTATATATTCAAAAGACAGATGCAAGTAAATAGCCAATACATTCTCTACATCTGTGGCCCTCTTGATATACATTTATTGGGGGGGGGGGGGGTATTGCATTTTGTGAGTCTTTTTTTCCACTAATTTACCTGTTGTTGTTGTCCCTTACCTCTCTCCAGTTAACAAGCCAAGAAGAAACATCTAGCTCCAAAAGTCTCTTACAAGTCTGCTTCTCAGTCTGTTCATTAATTAAATATAACTTCATTGTAATTATTTGAATATTTTTGTGCCTTTGTTCCTGTGTAATATTATCTACATATGAACACACATATATACAATATATTTTTACAATAAAGACAATTTGTACAATAGTTTTTGTTGGCAGTTATGGCAAATTAATTTTTGTATACAAAGAAAGGGAAGAAAGTAAGAATAAAGAAATGAAAAAAATAACAAATTTAAAAGAGTTAACTGTACCGTTTTCTTAAAACTTTGTGAATGTATGGATGAAATCCATACACATTACACTAGGTTTTTTTTCCATAAATACACCTGACAAAATAAAGAAACAAAAACTCAAGTAATAGGAACCCCATGATGTCACATAGTATAATTAAAAAAATTTTTTTTTTCCATTTCCCTATGTTAGGATAATAACTTCGTTGATTATGTGGACGATATTGTACACTTCTTTTAACAACAATCAGCTATATTAATATATGGTCACTAAAACTATGCCATGGACAACATTATCAACATGCAAAACAACTTTAAAGCTACCCAAAGAGAGTATAAAAATAATACTTTGAATAGTGTTGCTGTGTACAGGTCAGCGGAGATAAGTATATAAACAAGCAGGATTTATTACTAGCATAAAGTTAAGAACAAGCGATGAAATTAATCACAGTTGGGTAAAAAGTAAATCAGAAAGCCTTGTACAAAGTAGGTTTCTTTCCATGCTATGTTTACAGTCCAGAAAATGCATGCAAGCAATGACATGCAGTTCTTCATGAAGCAGGCGTTGGCAGGTCACAAAGAATGCTTAGTGAAGTTCAGACAAAACTGGCTCAAAGTTTCTCATATGGTTGACTTGAAACAACTTCTGCAAAAAAAATAAAAATCACGAAAAACATGATTGTAAGGAACACCACAAATCCACAAATTTTAAGATGTAATAAATATTTATGATTTTCTTGTATACCAATTTCAGACTCAAATGTTCATCATACTACAAGGAAAAGAAAAAAAAAATTATAACCATGAATCCATCCATACATTGGAAGTGGTACATCACATAATTATTAATAATGTTGATGAACAGTATTATGTTGTCTCTTGTTGGCTGTTTCTCTTTTCTTCATGATATGTGAATCATGACTTTTGTCCCCACAGCACTAGACACAGACCAATTTGTTTATGTAAGGTCTTTGTTGTTATGGTGACATCAACTGTTGAATGTGTGTTTGTGGTATATTCTCTCTCTCTCTCTCTCTCTCTCTCTCTCTCTCTCTCTCTCTCTCTCTCTCTCTCTCACACACACACACACACACACACACACCTGGCAAAACCATCAGAACAAGAATATCACATAAACAAGCACTTTGGGGGATGGGGGCAACGAACAGACAATAAACATATTCCAGGTCACTAAAGATGCCTTGTAAACGAAGATAAGTAAAACACGTATGGCAAGAAAAATGATATTCCCTTCCTCCCTCCCTCCCCCCCCCCCCTCAGTTGCATGGATGAACCCATGGCAATTAATACCTGTACATTATTATAAGTAATTAATAAAATGAGCACAGCAAATAATAATGTGGATACATATTAATTTTGGAAGGACGAAGTGCAAAAGTTTTAGCACTGCTCCTTCGCTTTACAATACTCAAGTACATATTTCTTTGAATGGTTCTTAAACAGAACCATAGAACTAAATATCAAATGTAACATTAGCTACTACACCCCCTCCTCCCAGCTCATGAATGCAGGATAGCACAACAGATGTGTATAAAATAAATTAATACTGGAATGAGAGCACGCTGAAATATGTACAATTGAATTTTTAATCAAATTAATTGTGCATTGCAAACACGGGAGTATGTTGTTTGGTTAGAGAACAGTAACAGTACACAAATGAACAACAGACCATGCAAATGATGGTTTGTGTGTTTCTCTGCTTCCATATATACATATATATTTTTCTTTTTGGTGGCAGAGAGACTGCAGAGTGCAGAGACTGTTCTTACAAGGTATGTAAGAAAATTAATGAGACTGACAATACTGAAAGTGTTCTGGAAATAATGTGTTGTTCTACTTGTGTGGACAGGTGTTTTCATCCCTTCCAGATGCTCATTCCAAATTTCAGATTTTTTAGTGCAATAATGTGAATTTTGAAAGTGCCACCAGTGAGGTTGTATTTTATTGTATTACAACAATTGAACAGCTGAATTTAGAGCAATGTTTTGCCATGCACATTTTTCAGTGCATCTTGTGCAAGGTACATCAAAAGTTTATTATTTTATGGCTACATTTGGTGTATCTACATATGAGCTTTCTTCCCCACTGTATGACCTGATAATGTAGTTTCTGCATTAGATGAATATTATAATTCTCAGACAAATATAGCAGTTGTTAGGTAAAAATTAGTTGCTTTAGTTATTATAGGAACTAAACTACTAAGTCATCAGGCTCTCCTATCAAATTTCCATAACCTGTAAAATCTCAAAAACAAAAGAGACAGCAATAAAATCTCCCAATATCATTTTTATTCCATGACGTAGTGCCACAATCTACTATGAGACTACTTTTTACCAACTCTTACAACAAGCAAGGAGAAACCTCACGTCAACTATAGCCCTGGAACCCACAAGGGAGGGAAAGGCAGGTAGAGGGCAGGTGCAAGGACAGTAGGGAGAGGCAAAAGGAATGCAGAACTGGAAAAGAGGTAACTGCCTTAATGGCTTGGGGCCCCATGCTCACCATGCACACACTCACATAAGGGTACTGAGCCACTGGGGTGATGGGTGGGGAGGTCAAATTGTTTCACTTTTGTAGACCTAAAAGCAGTGATTTGTTGAACTTAGCCTGCAACTGTAAACTGTGTAGTCAATATTCCAGTGATAAATAATTAAGGATGCTACTATGCAAAGTTTGTCACACTCTTGCATTTACGATAAGTTTTAAAAGTACTCTGACCCCTCCCTCAAATCAAATGAACACCAGGATTCATGTGGCATTGCAGTGCACTAGTTAGAAATCAATCACAGCAATGAGTGCCATGGGGGAATGCTGTAAGCTGCTCATGCTCATACATAACAAGCTAAGCATCTCTCAGTGGAGAATATTTGCAATTACATTCCTGTAAACAGACAGCTATTGTGCAATAAGTTATAGGCAGTGTAGCATGGTAAACACAGGAAGCACTCACAGAAACAATCTAGCAGTGATAAATCTTGTTCCCGTTACTGAGAAAAACATGTGCCAACCTTGTCATCCTACCCGTGATGCTAAGTGCTTCAATTGCGGAAAACATGGGCATGTACAGGGAGTTTGCTTCAAAGAAATGAAGTGGAAAAGCATTTAGCTCAATTAGGGTATGCAGCTTTTTCAATGCCTAGTTGTAATTAGCCAGTAGCTAGACAAAAGTCTTGTGATGAAAATATCTGACACATTACAAAAAAAAAAAAAAAAAAAAAAAAAAAAAAAGCAGCCCACTTCTTCAGTTTAACATCCTAACAATGAACATTTTGTCATATTGCTATCTGCCAATTGTAAAATTCACTTACAACTGGGACTAATGCCACACTTACTTTTCTTAAAAGAAAGATGTGTGAACTGTTAGGCAAGTCACATTGTGTCAAGCACAGTCTAGTTTTTCTACATAAAAGGAAATGGCAAGCAGGTGTTAGCTATGTGCAGCCTCCCCACAACATTTAACAAAAGCACAACAATAATGTTGTTTTTGTGTACTGCAAAAATATTTTTGGTTTGGATTCTTTTGGCTTGATTGTGTCCATGTTGTAAATGGATGGGGCTTTAACTGAATATATATGTAGTATTAAAAGCACCAATTTTGATTTCTTTTTATTACTGGCAACCAGTTTCGGTGGCCACAACATCTGCAGGCTCTTTAGGATACGGGGTCTGCATGTTGTTATAAATATCTTTAAGCTCTAACAAAATAACTGGATCAGACATTCATGTGTTATGTTAACAGGGAAGACCAATACAGTCTGTTAACACAACACATGAATGAGCAATCAACTTATTTTATAACAAAATGCAGACCCCTGATCCTAAACTGCCTGAAAATCGTGGCAAGGGCAGCGAAACCAGTTGCCAATAATAAATAAATACTGTAATAAATAAACATACAGCTGTTGGTGCTTTTAATACTACTTTGATTCTTTTGAGTTGTTTGGCTTGAAAGTACAAGATAATGTTTTATCAGTGAACTTGTCTGTGTCTACCATTCTAGTAGGTCAAATTTGCAGTAGAATTAGTAACTTATTTCAAGATGATGTGTGTAGGCAAAGGAAACAATTCTGAAGCTCACATACACATGATAGAAAATGATTAGTCTTGCTTTTATCATACTGCCCCTGCAATTATGGAACACACTGCTCAGGAACTATTAGCTTTGCCTGAAACTGGAGTGATTACACCCATAACAGTCAGTCAATGCACATCACTGTTAAAGGTCATAAGAAAGTCATCAGGAAAATTACAATTGTGTGCAGGTTTTTAATCAACTATCAACTTACAAACTGTGATTGACTCCCTTCATCTGTGACATCCTGAGGAGACAATGGACAAATTAAGTGCTTGCCATCTTCCTTCAAAGATTGCTTTGCAACATGAATAGTTTCAGTATGTTCTTTTTATCGATATCTACCTGTAGTTAACTAAATTTTTGCACCTGCCCTTTAGCAGTGCTTCTACATCTGCTAGCTTTCAAAGATACTGTGGTGCAGGTCTCAGTTTGTGCCAATTATTTAGATTACAGTATTTTTACAAAACACACTCCTGAAGAACATTTAGCAAAGTTACACAATTTTTAAGTGTTATCGACGCAGGTTTATATTTCAATAAAGAAAAGTGTTCATTAATTCAAAGTGCAATTGAATATCTAGGACATGTCATTAATAGTCACGGGATCCACCCAGTGCAACCACACTTGTCTGCTATACCTGATCTGCCAGCTCCTTGCAACCTTAGAGAACTGCAAGCTTTTCTGGAGAAAAGCTCACATTACATTTTCTTTATCCCACAAGCCTCATACATTGCTGTTCTGTTTCATTGTCTTCACAGAAAGAACATTCTATTTGCAAGGTCTCATTAGTAGGAAGTTGCATATCAAAAACTCAAAGATGTCTTACTTAGTTACTGTTGTTTACCGCATTTTAATCCTGCAAAGATAGTCACACTTGGCCCATTGCATGGAATTGGTGCTGATATTTCACATAAACCAATTGCTTTTGCTTCCAAACTCTTGAACAAAGCTCAATACAATTACTTACAAACTGAGAAGGAAGCTTTTGGTTATGTATATGGAGCCACCAAAGGTGTAATAGTTTCAGCATTAGTCATTTTTGCTTTCCAATTAGAAATATGACACTGTATATCAACCAATGACAAGTCAGATGCTGATACTATTTTGTTCCTCACAGTCAATACATACACAGCATTTGGCACTTATGAAGAATTTTGCTATCACACTGATGTTCAGGATAATGAAACTTTGGTTTCCAATTCATTACAATCAAATCACCTGGGGAACAGTTTCAGATTCCACTCTCAAGACTCCATCGCATTATACCCACAGCAGTTGGTCATGCACAATTCAGCTGGGCAATGATTACATTGTTTGCCATCACTTTACACAGAGACACAATTTGTAAGCTCAAAGTGGTGTTACTTTTGTTTGCACAGACAATGATGAACCTTTTAGCCTCTTGCATCAAGGTCATTGAGGCACAATCAGAACCAAGCAGCTTGCCCGATGATATTGCAAGTGTGTTGGCTTGATCAAAATAAACAATTTACCTCTCAGTGTACAGTTTGCAGAGCATCAGACTGCTTTCCGGCAAAAAATCCTTGACTAGCTGCAGCCTAGTGCCCCTTGACAGAGAGGGCACACTGATTAAGCAAGTCCCTTCTGGAACACCCACTGGCTTCTTGTCATTGACACTTACAACACTGTTGTTATTTTTGGCCTCATATAATCATCAAACCGCAAAATGGACCCTCACCAGCTGACTCTTCTCCAGTTACTGCAACCACTATTTCTTTTGAGCCAGCTGCCAGGAGTGGGGAGTTACAATAATGCACTGGTTTTTGGGTGAATTTTCTGGTTATATGCAAGGCTCATGCTAGAGTGCAGGTGGGAGCCCATCATCACTCACAGTTGTCGCTTCCAACTGCTGAGCTGCACTTTTGCCCATGCTCCTTCTGTGCCTATGTCTCCACCAATAGCAATACACAACAATGGTGAGGAGACTTGGTTTACAGATGGATGTGGAGTTGTGCAATATCAACTTCTTGAACAGCGAAGTGACATCCAAAGTTGGCAGTGTAAGATATGTGCTGCTGCCAATTAGCATCCGCCTACTGAGCCCTCACATGCCAACGCAGGAGTGCCCTCTGTTTAAATAAGTGTGGACTGGGCAGCAGTTGACGTCTGGAGTCTGTGATTCCAGTGACATGACTGCAGTTTGTGTTAGGCAATAACAGTGGTAGTACAGCCTCAGCCTTAACCTTAGTACTTAGCCGGAAAGTAAAGAACATTATTTTATTTGGACTTGTATGGGACATTTGACAGATAATTTGTAGGTACTTCTGCAGCTTGCCATATGAATGGACTCTCAATCAACAGTTAGGTATTTTCAGATTTATTTCATGCATATTGTTCATTTTGTTGCTCTTGTGTGTTCAAGGACACCTCATCTTCCTCACCTACCTCTGTGGTATATAACAAAGATATTTATAAAAGGAAGACTGAAGATGTGTTACAATGATATCTACTTAGTCACAGCAGTTCCATCATGACATGTTCACCTGAGTCTACCTACAAGATAGGATTAATTAATTCTTTAACTTGTTTTCAGCAATGATAAGAAGAAAATTATTTACAGAAAACTATCAATCTGTAGTGAAAAGTTTAGGACATACTACAACAGAAATAATTCAATAAAAGAATAATAAACTTGTAAAAACTTATTATGCAAATCAAAGAGAGGCAGTTTAAATTATGACTAAAAATACTGCTGTTTCTCACTCATAAGTACTTTGCCTCATTTTCAATCTGCACAAAATGCAGGCTAAATTATATCATGCAGCAATCAAGCATTAATAACTACTTTTTAATATACAAAGAACATATCTTTATAAACTAATCAGTACACGAGATATTTTTATTACCTGAACTATACTGGGTATACTGTTGATACTGAGGATGGAAATTGTGAATTGCATCTGTCATTATGTCCTTTGGATTCATTGTTTCCTGAAAGAATAATTAAAAATTCATTAATTTATAAAACACTTTTGACATCCTGTGAAGAACACAATACAGTATGCACAAAGCAGAGCACAAAATCATCTTTAAGTGGTAAATGTACAGTCAAGTACAATATAGTTCCTATAAAAGATAAACCATTAGCTGCACAAAAACAACGATATTTTGTCTATAATTATAAAGAAATAATGTAAATTCCTTGGCGGAATACTAACAATTGAATCAGTAATGTCAATCCAACCAGTCATTGTACAAGCTGGCTGATTTGCTTATTTTTGATGGTCATATTAAAAAAAAAAAATTACATTATACAGGTTGTTAAAATTTTTTAACATAAACCATTTTGCTACAAAATGTTAGTAAAAATTGTTTCCTCGTATTCAACAACAACCAAATAAACAAAATCTGAAACTGCTAAAACATTTTAAAATTAAAATGCACCATTTAGATAGAAATTTAAAAAAAAAAATCCATGACACACTACTAAATGAGTAAGTAAGGAAATTGTGACATGTTAATCTATTCCATTATTAATGCATAAACCAGCAATCTTGATTATGCACTAAAATCTTTTCCCCATAACTTAGCTATGTCAGATCAAACCAAGACTACTTAAATGTCTCATGACATTCAGTGGTATTTGAAATAGTAGGCAGATTGTCTGACACCTGGCTGCTGCCCACTTCACATGATATCAAAGGACACTGAAATTGTGATCTACTTTTATCATCACACCACAAATATTTTGATCTGGTGAGTGGCCACAGTGGAGAAGAAAATGTGTGCCATAGATCCATCATATTCAATGAGTTAAATGGGCAAAGTTCAGCATTGAATATACCGGATTGACTGGGAAGATAGATTGTGAGGATATAGCTGGGGGGAAAGACATACTAGCAAAAGACTTCACTGTTTGCACTAAATAAGTACACATTATTTTAAAATATGTGTTCACTTCAAATATTACCAAATTTAATCTCCGACAGCTTGTTTTACTCTAACAACGGAAATTCCATGTTGGAATATTAGCAATAAAGCTGAAAAATGCTCCTGTTGCGAGTATGAAAAAGGTGAAATGTTCTCCTTTAAAAGACAAACAGAACAGTATTGAATCAGCTGCCTCAATGATTCCCCTTTCCCATCAAAAGTTTTCACATGTGAAGATGTTTGCAATATTTTAACACACAACATTGTAATTCCCTTTACACAGTCTCCCTATCTAGCGAAGTATTCAAATCAACCATCTCCCAATCATTGCCACTATTGATGTGTTTCCCTCTCACTGTCTTCTTTTTCTTTCATTGGTACTTTCTCCTGTCTGTCTCTCCCAATGTCACTGTTTCATCCCTGTCTCTTCGTCTTTCTAACTACCGTCTCCTTTTCTGCCATTTTCACTGTCCCCCTGTCCTGCCACCATTCTGTTTGTGATTCTTTCTTTCTCATTTACAGCTTGCTGTCTCTCCCTTCTTCACTCCATGCCTGTCCTTTGGGATGATTTGATTGGGGTTTTGACCTGTTGAGAAGGAAACTTGAACACATATAATAAGGAATGGAGAAAATTGGGTAAAATGTTTTGTCTTAAAGTTCAGTTTAGGAGGGGATGGGTTCAGAAACAATCTTAGCTTGGGGGTAAGTCTTTCCTGTCCCGGGATTGGAATTTCTCCTTACCCACTCCCTTAAAACCCTCATTTCCTTTTCTCTCTCCTTCCCTTCTGCCTGACGAAGCAGCTAGGCTGTGAAAGCTAGCATTTGTGTGTGTGTGTGTGTGTGTGTGTGTGTGTGTGTGTGTGTGTGTGTGTGTGTGTGCGCCTGTGCTCCTTCGCCTCTTAAGTGGACTTCATTTATTTTTTACGTATATTTTTCCTGTTAGGAATTTTTCCTCTTACCAAAAGGACCGGCTCGCCGATAGATACGAATAAAATCACACACAAACACACATACAAGCTTTCGCCACCACTGGCAGCTTCTTCAGGAAAAACAGGAAAAAAGGGAAGGAGAAAGGGAAGGATATGGGTTTTAAGGGAATATAAATACTAAATAAAATAAATATAAATAAAATGCACACACCCATGCACACGCACACATATTCACTGAACATTGTTTGTTTCAACCTATTTATTGAAAATTAATGTACAATTATCTCTTAGTTACAATTTGTTTTATTTGGTTGGGCGTCTCTGTTTACAAAATACTTGTAGGCTACATAGTCTATGACAGACAGTTATCTTTGTAAAATCTTTGTACTCTATACACAGCAGCTGGTGTGATGTGGATGATCTGCAGAATTAAATTGTCTGAAGATGGCCTAAAATGCTGAAAGCTAGTTCACAACAAAAATAAATATTATTGTGGGAAAAATACATAGTGTATGCAGTTATTTAATATGTCTGTGTTCCATCAAGAACCAACAGAAGAGTCCGTAAATATTAATTTCACTACCATTTTGTCCATCTTCTGATTTATTCATTTATATATATATTTGTTAAGGAAAGCTGAGAGAAATGCAATACATTGCTTCTTGAAAGACAATTTCAACTCATTCCTAACACTAAATGTAAGTGTAGACCAGATGTGGCTCAAATTCAAAGAAGTGGTATTGACAGCAACTGACAGTTTTATACTAAATAAATTAATAAAAGAAGGAGGTGATCCCCCTTGGTATACAAAACAAGTCAGGATACTGTTGCAAAAGCAGCGGAAAAGGCTTGCTAAATTTAAACGAGCACAAAATCCCCAGGATTGGAAGCTCGAACTTTAGCGGGGATTTCAATGCAAGATGCCTACAATACTTAATGAAACTGTTTCTCGAAATTTGACTGAAAACCCTAACAGATTTTGGTCATATGTTAAATATACTAGGGGCAAAACAAACAATACCATCACTATGTGATAGTAATGGCAATCCTGCCAAAGATAGCACTACTAAAGCAAAGTTACTAAACATAGCGTTTAGAAACTAATTCGCCAAAGAAGACGAAACCATTATTCCAGATTTCGAATTACAGAGGCCAGAATGAGTAATGTTGAAGTAGATATCCTCAGAGTAGTGAAGCAACTTAAATCACTTAACAAGAACAAGTCTTCTGGTTCTGACTGAATAATCATTAGATTTCTTTCTGATTATGCTGAAGCGATAGCTCCTTAACAGCCATTTACAACCATTCTCTCAAAGAAGGATCTGTACCAAAAGACTGGAAAGTTGCATAGGTCACACCTATATTTAAGAAAGGCATTAGGAGTAACCCACCAAACTATAGGCCTATTTCATTGACATAAAT
Organism: Locusta migratoria; assembly: GCA_026315105.1. Classification (NCBI taxonomy): domain Eukaryota; kingdom Metazoa; phylum Arthropoda; class Insecta; order Orthoptera; family Acrididae; genus Locusta; species Locusta migratoria. The sequence continues at coordinate 504,090,527 of CM048746.1, read as the reverse complement.
TTGCAACAGGGTTTTGGAACATGTCCTGTATTCAAATATTATGAACTATCTCAAAAAGAATGATCTACAGACTCAAGGTCAACATGAATTTAGAAAATATCATTCATGTGAAACACGACTAGCTCTTTACTCAAACAAAGAGATGAGTGCAATTGAGAAGGGTTCTTAAATTGATTCCGTATTTCTTGATTTCCAGAAGGCTTTTGACACCTTACCCCCCAAACGGCTTTCAATCAAATTGCGTGATTGTGGTATATCGCCCCAAATTTGCGACTGGATAGGGGATTTCCTGTCAGAGAGGACACAGTTTGTAGTAATAGATGGTAAGGCATTGACTAAATCAGAGGTGATACCAGGCGTTCCACAGGGTAATGTTATTGGCCTCCGGTGTTCCTTATTTGTACATCTACATCTACATACATACTCCGCAATTCACCCTAAGGTGCGTGGCGGAGGGTACACTGTACCACTACTAGGATTTCCTTTCCTATTCCACTCCCAAATTGAACGAGGAAAAAAAGAATGCCTATATGAATGATTTGGGAGAAAATCTAAGAAGCTCTCTTAGGTTGTTTACAGATGGCGCCGTCATTTACCATCTATTAAAATCATCTGAAGATCAAGACTAACTGCTGAACAATTTAAATAAGATATCAGTATGGTGTAAAAATTGCTAATTATTGTTTTTGTTGTCATCGGTTTTGTAGGGGACTTAACAGCTAGGTCATCAGTCCCCTGTTCCTAGGTGTGTCCACTGTCAAGAGCTTAAAAAATAAAACAAAGCTCCGAAAATAAAAACTCATAAAAGGGACAGGCTGACAATGAACAAGTGGCTGACAACACAAAACAAAGACACACAATAGGTAAAACAAAGTCATGAACTCAACTAAAGCTGGACAGCAGAGTACCATGGCTGGCTGATAGCAAAGATAAAACAGAATGAGCCAGCCATACTGTACACACTAAAAACCCATAGGTATTGTACATAAGGATCTTAAAAAGTCTTTAAAAGCGCTGAATAGGTGGGGACCTGAGGTATCAGGCTAGAGCACCCAACACTAGATTGACTTGTAAGATCCAGCTGCACAAATAAAACTTAAAACGGAATTAGCCGTGGATGCATCATCACCTAAAACTAATGGTAGCACGTCTGGTAGGTTAAAAGACTGCCACAAGGTGGCTAAAACTGGGCAGTCTGTCAGAAGATGGACTACTGTCAGCGCTGCTCCACACCAACATATAGGTGGGGCCTCAGGGCACAGGAGATGGCCGTGAGTCAGCCAGGTATGCCCAATACGGAGGCGGCAGAGGACAATCGACTCTTGGCAGATCGGCCGCAATGAAGATTTCCACAGAGCTGTGGACAGCTTCACTGCCTGAAGTTTATTTGGTGCATTCACCTTAACCCACTCAGTGCTCCAAGCCTTGCACACCTTATTGTGCAATGCTAACCTTAGGTTTGATTTTGTGATGCTAATGGTTAAAAGTGGCGCAGTGGTGGCCTGTTTGGCCAACTGGTCGACACGTTCATATCCCGGTATGCCAATGTGGCCAGTGGTCCACAGGAAGAGCGCAGAGTGGCCAGATTTGCCAAGAGAGTAAGCAGTGTCTTGGATGGACTGCACTAATGGGTCATGAGGGAAGAACTGGTCGATCACCTGTAAGCCACTCAGGGAGTCACTACCGATGACAAATGACCCCCTGGGGCAGGCTTGGAGATGTTCTAGAGCCTTTAGGATGGCGACCAGCTCTGCAGTAAAGACAATACTTTCAGAGGGTCATGAATGCTGTTCGACATGGTCACCATGGAGACATGCATACCCAGCATGACCATATGCTAGGGATCATCAATATAAATGGCTTCAGCACCACGGAAACAATCCAAGAGATGCAGGAACTGGCGACGGAGTTGTGTCGGAGAAACAGAGTCCTTCGATGCATGGGTCAGATCTAGACAAAGCTGCAAACGAGAAATGAACCAAGGAAGGGTGTGTAAGGAATATTGGAAGGTTGCAGGGAGTGGATGGGATTCAAGGGACGAAAGGATACAACAAACACGGACTGACATCGGATAACCCGACCTGGACCGTTGGAGAGGGATAGGGAGTGCAGCACCTGGGAAAAGAAGTCGGTGGTTTGGATGGTGTGGCAAGGCCTGAACATGGGCAACGTATGAAGCCAGCAGGTGTTGCTGGTGGAACCGCAGGGGAAGGACCCCAGCTTCAACTAGGAGGCTTGTCGCAGGGCTCATGCGAAAAGCCCCTGTTGCCAAACGAACGCCACAATGTAAGATTGGGTCTAATGCCTGCAGTCCTGAAGGTGCAGCTGAATCATATACTATGCAGCCACAGTCTAGGTGCGACTAAATAAGTGCATTATAAAGTTGCAGGAGCGTTGGGTGTGAGGCTCCCCAAACAGTATGGCTGAGACAGTGCAGTATGTTGAGGTGTCACTTTTGTTTGAGCTGGCAAAGGTGTGGCACCCAGGTGAGATGGTCGTTGAACAACATGCCTAAAAAACAGTGTGTTTCTTCGACTTGTAGCAGGTCTCCAGCAAAATAAAGTTCGGGTTTCGGGTGTACTGCCCGACGCCGACAGAAATGCATCACTCGGGTTTTCAATGCGGAAAATTGTAAACCGTGGGCAAATGTCCATGACTGCGCCTTTCAAATAGCTATCTGCAACCACCATTCAGCAACACCGATGCTAGTTGAGCTAAAATATATGAGGAAGTCATCGGCATACAACGAGGTGGAAACCGATGACCCCACATCAGCAGCAAGACCATTAATAGTGACTAAAAATAAAGGGACACTAAGAACGGAACCCTGTGGGACACCATTTTCTTGATAGTGAGGCGAGATGAGACAGGAACCAACACGTACACGAAAACAACGTAGAGCGAGAAAGTTCTGGACAAAGAAGGAAGTGGATCCCGTAAGCCCCAGTCATACAACGTAGACAGTATATGATGGCGCCAGGTGGTGTCGTATGCTTTCCGCAGGTCAAAGAAGACAGCAACCAGATGTTTGCGGTGTGTTAAAGCTGTACGGATGGCCAACTCCAGCGACACAAGACTATCGATAGCGGAGCAGCCATGACGGAATCTATAGCAGAGCGATCACGACGGAACCCACCTCGTTGTGGGGCCGGGATTCTCCCGTCCTCAAGGTTCCACATAACCCTCCAACTCACCATCCGTTTGAGGAGTTTGCATGGAACTTTGGGGAGGCAGATTGGTCGGTAACTATCAGGTACCTGCGAATCAGCCCCAAGCTTCAACACCGGGATGATGATGCTATCCCGCCATTGGTACGGGAGTACACCCTCAACCCAGAGACAATTCAGCAAGGAGAGAAGTTGATGCTTAGAGTCCGCTGATAGGTGATGGAGGAACTGACTGTGAACACGGTCGGGTTTGGGGGACGTGGTTGGGCGTGCAGCAAGGGCGCTTTCAAACTCCCACTCAGTGGGAGGGATGTTGTATACTTCCTAACGTCGCATTCTAAAAGATACCAGTTTTCATTCTGTGCGCTCTTTAAGGGCGCGGAAGTCCACACTATATGCAGAAGTTCTGAGGTGCAAGCATAGTGGTGTGCCAAATACTCAGCTATGGTGAGAGGGTCAGTACAGGCTGTTCCCCGAGTGCCTAGACACGGGCTTCCCACTTTGTGGGCGGTGCCCAAAGAGGCATCGAATTTGCGACCATACCCGTGAAGGAGATGTACGGGATCCAATAGAGGTGACATAACGCTCCCAGGAGGCCCTCTTGCTTTGCTGGATCAATCGCCGTGCCCGTGCCTGAGAGGCTTAAATGCGATAAAATTATTGATGGAAGGGTGGCGCCAGTGGCGCTGTAACACTTGTCGACATTCCCGGATGGACTCGGCGATCTCTGATGTACACCAGGGCACCAACTTACAGTGGAGTGATCCAAGTGAGGTGGGAATGGTTTTCGCAGCAGCAGAAACAATGGTATCTGTGAACTGTTGAACAGCGGCATCAATATCAGCCAGAAAAGGTGAGGTAAGCACAGCGGCTATGGAATAAGCTGGCCAATCGGCCCTATGGAGGGACCAGCGAGGCAGACAGTCAGCAGGGAGACACTGTGGGCGTGACAGAAATATAGGAAAGTGGTTGCTGCCACACAGATCATTGTGGATCACCCAAGTGAGATGTGGAAGTAGGCTTGGGCTGCAGATAGACAAGTCTATGGTGGAGACTGTTCTGTGTGCTATGCTAAAGTGTGTATCAGTACCAGTGTTGAGGAGGCAGATGTTCAGCTGCATCTCTACACCGCTCCGAGGTCTGTGTGCCATCCCACAAAGTGTGGTGGGCATTGAAATCCCCAAAAGAAGGAAGGGTGGGGGAAGTTGGGCAACCAAGGCAGTGAGGTCTACAGGAGAGAGATCCTCATCTGGTGGGAGGTGCAATGCTAACCTAACAGAACATATTGTAACATCTTGCACTGCCCAGAGCTGAACAGCAACCGCCTCTAGAGGTGTTTGAAGAGGCACGGCAGTGCTTGGGACAGACGCTACGACATAGACGCAGACCCTGTCATAGGTGGAACGATTTTTAAAATAGCCCCAGTAGCCTCTGAGGGCAGGGGACTGCATTGCTGGAAACCAGGTTTCCTGAAGAGCAATACAGAAAGCAGGTATTAGGCTAAGAAGTTGTCATAGCTCCACCTGGTGGGAGAAAATCCGCCACTATTCCACTGAAGGATGGTGTTTCTTCCAGGTTGTACTGCCATGATAAATAAAGAAGCAGATCACTCCATTGGATCATCTGCCACCATGTGCCCTGAATCCACAGAACCAGAGAGCTGAATTAGTAATTGCGAGATCCTCAGGAGATGCGAGGGTCTCGAGTTTGTCCTCTGAAGAAGAGGATGGGAGTGATTGTGGCTATGAAGCCACCAAACATCCTTTTTTTCTTATTTCTCTTCTTCTTTTCCTCTCACTGGCCCTTTGGTTTGCAGGGCTGAGAGGGCTTCCCAGAAGCGGCATCCGGGACAGAGGAAGAGCCGGAAGCTCTTCGACTGGCAGGTTGTAGATCCTTAAGCCTGCGGCCAGCATCCTCCGGAGCGCTCTGAGTAGCCGCTGAAGGGGGTGTCTTGAGGGACCCCTTCCGAACAAGAGGGGCCGGAGAAGGCTTCTCCTTCTCTGGCTTAGAGGTGGGGATTAGTGTCCCTGATGATTTAGCGATAGTTGTTCCCACAGTGAAAAGTGTGGGAGCCACCGAAAAGGAGGTGCCCCCAGCTGGCAAGGGGGCTGGGTCAGTTGATTGGGGGCCCACTAGCATCGATTGCATGGACTGTATTGTAGGCAAAGTGGAGGATGACGGTGAGGCTGCTGTGGCATAGGTGTTAACCAGGCGCACAGGGTGGAGCTTCTGATACTTTCTCTTTGCCTCTGAGTAAGTCAGTCAATCTCCGGTCTTGTACTCAATGATTTTCTTTCCTGGTGCAGAACTGTGCAGACAGGGGAACAAGGGGAGTGATTTTGGCCACAATTAACACATACTGGAGGAGGGGGTGCAGGGGACATTCGAATGGACAGCACGTCCACACTCCCGACATGTAGGGTTGGCATCACATCGGTAGGATATATGCCCAAACCTCCAGCACTTTTGACTATGCTGGCAATAAAACTAAATCAAAGTGCAGTCTGAATAAACAGCTGTTAGCCATATTGGACTAGCAGGGAAAATGATATTATTTGGTGCTATGGAAAATAAACGTGAAAGTAGTTCAAATTTTAAAGAATTGAGTGCGAGAGTCTTGTTTCCTTATTGGAGAAATATACGGAAACATTGAACTGAGAGAGGCCAGTGCCAGTGTCACCTCCCGAACAACTTTCCAGGCAGACGCTTTGCAGATACCAGCGAAGTCCCCTATGGCAATGAACATACAGACAAGTGCATAGTACCTTAGTGCAAGCAATAACTTTCACATAGGCAAAAGTGCACTGTTTCTGTAGATCAGAGGAAGAAATCACATTTTAGGCCTTACACTAGATGCAACAAGCATACGTAAATCCTTAATTAATCAGTTTGCAAACATAAATATTGTATTCTTTTTACTATTGCGACAGAACTTTTACAAAATACATGTCTATCTGTTGGACTCTTCAGATGGCCGTGGAGTTTTTCATGCAGCGATTCCAAAGTGGTCTTTTGAATAAGAAATCAAATAAATTCTGCATCATCCCCACATTCAAAATTATTTGGCCGAACAAATATGTCTAGGATACCTTAATTGGGCAATGATCGCTAGATCATCCAAAATATTGACATCCTCTTCATTGTCAACCAAATCTCTTATTCCAGCCAATTCATCGTACTGATTTTAAGGTTATGTTATGTATCTGTATTATATCAAACTCATCTAATTGCTACTGACATGGATGGGACAAGAAATGTGACTATAAAATTTTCCAACAAAGCTGCTTGCCATACTAGTTTTTCATACATGTAGTGCTTTTGCTATTTTTTTTCTCGATAAATCTGTCTTTATCACATGAATATATTGCAGTATTTTTGCGCTTTGGAATCTTGCCCCTTTCATACAGATTCTCACTTAACTGGTCATTAGCCATGTAACGAGCAGAATTCTACTCAATAACTTAACAGCTGGTTTGAGGTCTTTTAACATCAGGTTAACTCATAACGAAACATTGACAAACACAATTCTCTACTAATGACAAGTTAAAATCTTAAATGGAACTTAAGGAGATTGATAAACCAGCCCTACATATTAAAAAAAATCCTTACCTTGAGACTGCTAGAGATGCTCTGCATAGTGACACTACGCCCTCTGGAATCTGTTATGCAGCCCTGCACATATACTTGGTATGGAAACGCATAACGTAGAGCAACAGCAGCAAAGAACATTTCAATACAAATGAGGAAATTTTGATATCCTGCAGACACTGTTCCTGCGCTCGCTTGAGATCCATTGGTGTTCACAATTGGATCAATTACTTCTGCCTTCTCCAAAACAGCCAAAAGTACTCCTGCGCAGAAATATTACAGTTAATGAATATGAAATAATGTGAAATAACTTTAGTTAGATGTAACTAGAAAATTCAACATGTAAATTGTTGTAGTAGTTTATATAATAATGGAGTTACCTGCAAGCTAGATACCCAGAAATACCCAGCCTGTCAATCATGTTAAGATGATGAAACAAACTATGTGAAAAGAAGTAAACAAATTAATGGAAAGAATAAATCAGAAATAACAACACATACCAGATATGAAGGGATGCAGGTTCTCGCAAGCAATGGTCAATGTCAAGAGAAGGGAAGACTGTTAATTTGAAGTAAAAATAAGTAAATAAATAAAATTAAATATAAAATAAAGCAAATCTAGTAAAGATGGACTCTAAAATACATACTTTAAAACCTATGAGCACTTGTCCAGTAAAAGATGTGTGTCACTTAGGAAAGATAAAAAAATGCTAAGAGCTCGAAGTATGCATTTTACAGCAGACTTTTACTAGACTTTCTTGTTTCAAATTACTTTTCCTTTCATATTCCTGAATAATGGCCATTCCTAGAAGGATACACTGATTTTGATGTGTCCTTTAACTCCTCTACCATGTTTAATTGCTTTTGTCCTCAAACTTTTTACAGAGGATTCAATTATTTATAATGAAGTACTGCTTGAAAACTGCTTCAGGGAATAGCCAATCATAGATACTGAGAGGGCGCAAAGATTGGCCACTGATTTATACATTCATAAATATAAAATTGTTGAGACCACAAATGCTGAAAAGTAGAATTCTGTGACTACAACATAAACACAATAACTGGAATTAGTCCCCTCATATAAATACCTGAATGTAAGATTTTACAGTGAAATGGAATGCAATGAAGCACATAGGCAATGGTGACAAACATTGGTAGAGGTGCAGGATACTAGAAAAATACCATCAGTTTGAAGTGTAGCTCAGTAGCTAAGACTTAACATGCTAGACAACAAATCCAAAAGTTGTAGGTTCAATCTCTGGTCAGTTTTCAGATTTTTATCTCACTTATTTCTTTCACCTTTGCTGATATTACTGCTGTTAAAATGTTGACTTAGTTGTTGTTGGGTGCTTAAAGGGGACCAAACTGCTGGGTTATCAGTCCCCTGTTCCCAGCTAAGAGTTCACATTTTAAAACTTAGCCATTTGATATGTAGTACTCCACGCCTAGTATACACCAAATACAGAGTAACAGTCCATGATAAAATGATAACATAAAACAGAAGACACATTTAGAGTTGACCAACTAGACAACAAAACTAAAATATTACATCAGAAGAGTGTGGCTGGCTGATCATGGGGATAATACAAGATGAGTCAGCCACAATGCACACACAGAAAGCCTTTATTTAAAAACACATTGTATCCCATAAAAGAGACATCAGCTTGAAGTTCTGGAGGGGTGGTGGCCCAAGAAAACAGGAAATGAGCCCCACCACTAAATAGAACAATAAAAGCCAGCTGCGCAAATAAAACCTAATACACGGTCAACCATGGAGGTATTGTCAGATAAAAATCAATGGAAGTGCAGTTGGCAAAGTAAAAGACTGTCTCAACACAGCTAAAAGTGGGCTTTCCACCAGGATGTGGACCACTGTCAACAGTGCACCATAATGGCAATTCAGTGGGTTCTCTCGACATAAAAGGAGGCCATAGTCTGCAGAGGACTACAGAATCCTTACGAGAGGCCAGCAGTGAGGATCACCACACGGCTGTAGAGGACTTGTCTACGCGCAGCTTATTCAGTTCATTCAAGGCAGCCCATTCCGAGGTCCAAAGCACGAAGACCTTGTGGGTCTGTTGCAGTCTAAAATCCTTGTCTTGGAGACAAATATTCAAGGGCCGTGATGTGGTGGCCTGCTTGGCCAGGTGATCAACTTGTTCATTTCCCGGAAAGCCAATATGGCCCAGGGTCCAAATGAAAACCACCGAACGGCCTGATTTGCCAAGGGTGAAAACAGTGTCTTGAATGGACCAAACCAAATGGTGCTTTGGTATAAATTGGTCAAGGGCAAGCAGGCCACTCACGGAGTCACTACAGATAACTATAGACTCCCCAGGGCAGTTGCGGACACGATTAACACTTTCGCTGTGGCTGACGCTATCCTACAGTGAGCGTGGATGCTTATAAACGTCAGCAGCAGCGAAAGTGTTAAGAGTGTGAGAGATAGCCACCAGCTTAGCTGTAGAAACACTACTCCCACAGGGTAAGGAAGGCTGGGCAACATGGTCACCATGAACATAAGCATGCCCAGCACAGCTGTCCACAAGGGAACCGACAGTGGAAATAATCAATGAGTGCCTGGAACTGAAGACAGAGGGTCATTGGCAAAACTGAGGCTTTAGAATCACTGGACAAGTCTAACCAAAGCTAAAGGCGAGGTACAGACCATAAAATGTTGACTTTTACAGTGGTTTTTGAATCCACAGTAAACTGTAGCTCCTCCTATAAATGGTTGGGTAGGTCTGTTAAATGGTCAGAGTAAGGTAACAAAATACAACTGCCAACAGGACCATGCCTAATAAAACACTGTGGTGATCATACTTTTCACCTATGAGAAGACTGCACGAAAAATATCAGCTTCCCATGATTGCATTACTAACAACTACCACTGACATCTAACAGTATTTTCACTTACATAACCTTGCTTAAGTCAACTGCTCAGATTATGACTCACACACTACTACTACTACTGTATCTTCATCTTCTGTAACTAATTTGTATTTCATGTTAGAATTAATTAACTTTGTTCCGATTCTTGAAATGTAGCTTACAACTTTTCCCCTCCACTTGAATTTAGAGTCTTATTTTTTGGGTGTGGCTTTGAGTGCAACTTAAATTTGGGTAAATGCTGCAGTTAACTACATTTGCCCTTATATTTTCATTTCCCTTCTCTGCTGAGATAAAGACCAAGATGAGTTAAATGAGATCACTCATGAAATTTGAGACCATATATGAACACAACACTGATATTCGTCAATAGCGACACTTCCTTACCGAGTCATTCATTTTAACACACTGCAATTAAAAAACTATGTTAATGCTCTTCCCCACCCAACCTTTTACAACCATTATGTCTCCACTTTCTAATTTTTAAGACAGCTGGTTTCTACAAATGTCTGCCTAGGTGTGTTTGCATGTGAGCATGTGAATGTGTGTGTGTGTGTGTGTGTGTGTGTGTGTGTGTGTGTGTGTATTTCTTTATCTTCCTTTTTGTCCCCTAAGGTAAGTCCTTCCACTCCTGGGATTGGAATGACTCCTTTTCCACTTCCTTAAAACCCGTATCCTTCCCTTTCTCCTCTCCTTCCTTCCTCTTTTTCCTGAAGAAGCTGCCAGTGGTGGCGGAAGCTTGAATGTTTGTGTGTTTTATGTTTCTATCAGTGAGCCTGTATTTTCGGTAAGTCAAACAATCTTTATTTTATACATATTTTTCCCACCAGGAAAGTCTCCTTTTATAAGATAGATACAAATAAAAACATACACATACAAGCTTTCGCAACCATTGGTCGCTTCTACAGGAAAAGAGGAAGGAAGGACGGGAGAAAGGGAAGGATACGGGTTTTAATGAGATGGAAAAGTAGTCATTCCAATCCCAGGAGTGGAAGGACTTACTTTAAGGGGAAAAAAGGAAAGACAAACAAGCGCACACATGCCCACACACATGCACACACAAACACAACAAGGTAGACCTTTTATTTATTAATATATATTTCATTTATTTCATCATTTTGCAGTCTCTTATTCAGCACACATTTCTCATTTTTCCATCTCATACATTATGTCAGCCTACATCGACCCCATCAAATTTTATCTACATTCCCTCCACAAGAATGCTTTTTCCCTAGCCAGATTAAGGTCACACATTTTACATACTCTGGCTTATCCGACATTTGACATCACCCACAAGGGCCTCACACTAAAAGTTCCAATCTCTGGCTGTAACCCATCGTTTCATCCTGCCTTAAACCAATTCCAAACAGAACAATCCACAGCCCTCACCCACCTAATCCTTAACCTATACATCAACTCCACCAATGAACACACCTGTCAACTCCTATCCCTAATCAAAATCCTCAACCTTTCCACTTCCACATCCACACCTACAGTTCAGAACATCCTTTTACTGGCCAACCGCAAATCAGAACAGCGGGCCACCCTCGACCTCAAAAAAACTATCCAAACTCCTGGTCACCCACCTCCGGAAAGGCAATACGCTCTCCCTCAACAACCTCTCCAATAAACCTCAAGCTTCTCTTATTGCACAGAAACCCAGTCTCTCCCATCTACTCAATCTCCCACTCCCAACTCCCCCCCCCCAAACTTCTAAATCCTAATCCACACAATCCTGAACCAAACATACCAATTCAGTAGTCAACCTCTCTTCTACACCTCTCTCCCAATCTGAAACCTCCGTCCTATCCAAAGGCCTCACCTTTAGTCCCACTCCCAAATTCAACCAAACAGCCCTTGTCGAAGATTTACTATCCTATACTCTTAGTCTTTGCTGGAGATATCACTTTGCCACGAAGAAAAATAATCCTACTACTAATGATCCAGCTCCCCAAGACATCATTCAAATTGAACCCTGCCTGGAACAGTTCCGTCCTCCGTCACAGCAAGACCCACCTGCTCTTCCTCAAAATCCTTCCAGGAAATCCTTACTTCCAACCTTGCCTCTCAGTCTTTCCTGAGAAACCTTAATCCTACTCCCACCATTACCGCAGCTGAATCTCGAGCTATCCGTGATCTGAAGGCTGACCATTCCATCGTCATCCTCCCAGCCAACAAGGGTCCCATGGCCGTGGTACTTGATTGGCGGTAGTGTGTGGCTGCATCAGCTTTCAGATAGTATGACATATAAAGTTTGTCAAGCCAATCCCATTCCTGATGTCCAGGCAGAGCTTCAAGGAATTCTCAAAACCTTAGGCCCCCTACAAAACCTTTCACCTTACTCCATTAACCTCATGACCCCACTGACACCCCACACCCCTACCTTCTACCTACTTCCTAAGATTCACAAACCAAATCAACCAGGCCGGCCCATTGTGGCCCGTTCCCAAGCCCCATCACAACAAAGCTCTGCCTACATAGACCAACACCTTCAAACCATTATGTGCAGTCTCCCATCCTTCATCAAAGACACCAACCACTTTCTCCATCGCCTGAAATCCTTACCTGACCTGTTACCTCTGGAAACCATCCTCGTAACTACTGATGCTACTTCCTTATACACAAACATCCCAAATGGCCAGGGCCTCGTTACAATGGAGTACTTCCTTTCACGCCGACCACCTGCAGCCCTACCTAAAACCTCTTTCCTTATTACACTAGCCAGCTTCATCCTAACGCACAACTTCCTCACCTTCGAGGGCCAGACGTACCAACAACTAAAGTGAACAGCCATGGGAACCATGATGGCCCCCTCAAATGCAAACTTATTTATGGGACGCTTAGAGAGAGCCTTCCTGGATACCCAAGTCTGTCAACCCAAAGTTTGGCACAAATTCATTGATGACATCTTCATGATCCGGACTCACAGGGAAAAGGACTCCAGAATTTCCTCTCCAACCTCAACTCCTTTGGTCCCATCAAAGTCACCTGGTCATATTCCAAATCCAATGCCACTTTCCTCGATGTCGACCTCTATCTGTCCAATGGCCAACTTCACACATCCATCCACATCAAACCAACAAACCATCAAACAACAATACCTCCATTATGACAGCTGCCATCTATTCAACATCAAACATTCCCTTCCCTACAGCTTAGGTCTTCTTGGCAAACTGAGTCTGCTGCAGTCCCGAATCCCTGAACCAGTACACCAATAACCAAATAACAGGTTTCACATCCCACAGCAATCCTCCTGATCTGGTACAGAAGCAAATTGCCAGGGCCACTTCCTCATCCCCCTAAATCAAGCAGAACCTTCCACAGAAGAACCCCAAAAGTGTCCCTCTTGTCACCGGATAATTTCCGGGACTGGAGCGGACTCTGAATGTGGCACTCCATCAAGGATTTGACTTCCTTAAATTCTGCTCCGAAATGAGATCCATCCTTCATGACATCCTTCCCACTCCACCAAGAGTGTCTTTCCGCTGACCAACTAACCTTTGTAATCTCCTAGTCCATCCCTATGAAATTCCCAAACCACCTTCTCTAACCTCTGGCTTCTACACATGTAACTGCCCCCATTGTAAAACCTGTCCCATGCACCCTTCCACCACCACTTATTCCAGTACCGTAACCCAGAAGGTGTACACGATCAAGGGCAGAGGCACTTGTGATAGTACCCACATGATTTACCAATTGACATGCCTGCACTGAAGCGTTCTATGTGGGAGTGAACAGCAACAAACTATCCATTCGCATGAAAGGTCACAGGCAGTCAGTGTTTGTTGGTATTGAAGATCACTCTGTGGCTAAACATGCCTTGGTGCATGGGCAGCACATCTTGGCACAGTGTTACACCGTCCGGGTTATTTGGATACTTTCCACCAACACCAATCTTTCAGAACTCCGGAGATGGGAACTTGCCCTTCAGCATTTTCTCTCTTCCCGTTGCCCACCTGGTCTCAATCTCCACTAAATTCAAATTCCCGCCCACCATCTTTAACATCTTTGCCTCAGTTCTCTGGACAGTACCTCTGTCTCAACTGTTATATCTGTCCAACCTCTTTGCTTTCTACAATTGTCTACCTTGTTGTGTTTGCGTGTGTATGTGTGTCAGAGTGTGCGCGTGCTTGTTTACTTTTCCTTTTTTTCTCCTTAAGATAAGTCTTTCAACTCCTGGGATTTTTATGACTCCTTTCCCACTTCCTTAAAACCCGCATCCTTCCCTTTCTCCCTTCCTTCCTTCCTCTTTTCCTGAAGAAGTGACCAATGGTTGTGAAAGATTGTATGTGTGTGTTTTTATTTGTATCTGTCGATGAGCCTGTGCATTGGGTAAGGAAGGACTTACCTTAGGGGGGAAAAAAGGTAAACAAATACACCCACGCCCACACGTGCAAACACACCAAGGGATACATTTGTGTGTGTGTGTGTGTGTGTGTGTGTGTGTGTGTGTGTGTGTGTGTGTGTGTGTGTGTGTATGTGTGTGTATGTGTGTGTGTGTGTATATATATATATAAAAGAGATGACTTACCAAAAGGACCGGCTCGTCGAGAGAAACAAATGAAGCGTTCTATGTGGGAATGACCAGCAACAAACTGTCCATTCGCATGAACGGTCACAGGCAGACAGTGTTTGTTGGTAATGAGGATCACCCTGTGGCTAAACATGCCTTGGTGCACGGCCAGCACATCTTGGCGCAGTGTTACACCGTCCGGGTTATCTGGATACTTCCCACCGACACCAACCTTTCAGAACTCCGGAGATGGGAACTTGCCCTTCAGCTTATTCTTTCCTCCCGTTGCCCACCTGGTCTCAATCTCCGCTAACTCAAATTCCCGCCCACTATCTTTAGCATCTTTGCCTGGGTTCTGTGGACAGAGCCTTTGCCTCAATTGGTATCTCTGTCCAACTTCTTTGCTTTCCACAAATGTCTGTCTAGGTGTGCTTGCGTTTCGATATGTCTGAGTGTGTGTGTATTTGTTTACCTTCCTTTTTTTCCCCTAAGGTAAGTCCTTCCACTCCTGGGATTGGAATGACTCCTTTTCCACTTCCTTAAAACCCATATCCTTCCCTTTTCCTTCCCTTTTTTTTTCCTCTTTTTCCTGAAGAAGCTAACAGTGGTGGCGAAAGCTTGTATGTGTGTTTGTGTGTGATTTTATTTGTTTCTCTCGACGAGCCGGTCCTTTTGGTAAGTCATCTCTTTTCTATTTTTATTTATCCCACCGGGAAAGTTTCCCTCTATAATTTTCGTTTTATATATATATATATATATATATATATATACACACACACAGTATGTCTGCCTAAGTGTACTTGTGTCTGTGTAAATGTGTGGGTGTATGTGCATTTATTTACCTTCCATTTTTTCCCCCAAGGTAAGTCTTTCCTGTCCCGGGATTGGAATGGCTCCTTACCCCCTTCCTTAAAACCCTCATCATTTCCTTTTCCCTCTCCTTCCCTTCTGCCTGATGAAGCAGCTAGGCTGCGAAAGCTAGCATTTGTGTGTGTGTGTGTGTGTGTGTGTGTGTGTGTATGTCTGTGTGTTTATTTGTTGCTATTACTGCCTGTGCCCCTTCGCCTGGTAAGTGTACTTCATCTATTTTTTACGTATATTTTTCCTGTTAGGAATTTTTCCTCTATATATATATATATATATATATATATATATATATATATATATATACGTAAAAAATAGATGAAGTACACTTACCAGGCGAAGGGGCACAGGCAGTAATAGCAACAAATAAACACACAGACACACACACACACACACACACACACACACACACACACACACACAAAAATGCAAGCTTTCGCAACCCAGTTGCGTCTTCAGGCAGTAGGGAAGGAGAGGGAAAAGGAAATGATGAGGGTTTTAAGGAAGGGGGTAAGGAGCCATTCCAATCCCGGGAGAGGAAAGACTTACCTTGGGGGGGAAAATGGAGGGTAAACAAATGCACACATGCCCACACATTCACACAGACACAAGTACACCTAGGCAGACATACTGTAGAAAGCAAAGTAGTTAAGTTATTGAAGTTAAGAATATATATATATATATATTATAGAGGGAAACTTTCCCGGTGGGATAAACAAAAACAAAAATAGAAAAGAGATGACTTACCAAAAGCACCGGCTCGTCGAGAGAAACAAATAAAATCACACACAAACACACATACAAGCTTTCGCCACCACTGGCAGCTTCTTCAGGAAAAAGAGGAAAAAAGGGGAGGAAAAGGGAAGGATATGGGTTTTAAGGAAGTGGAAAAGGAGTCATTCCAATCCCAGGAGTGGAAGGACTTACCTTAGGGGAAAAAAAGGAAGGTAACAAATACACACACACTCAGACATATCGAAACGCAAACACACCTACCTTCCTTTTTTTCCCCTAAGGTAAGTCCTTCCACTCCTGGGATTGGAATGACTCCTTTTTCACTTCCTTAAAACCCATATCCTTCCCTTTTCCTCCCCTTTTTTCCTCTTTTTCCTGAAGAAGCTGCCAGTGGTGGCGAAAGCTTGTATGTGTGTTTGTGTGTGATTTTATTTGTTTCTCTCGACGAGCCGGTGCTTTTGGTAAGTCATCTCTTTTCTATTTTTATTTATATATATATATATAATGGTATAAAATAAAGATTTTTGACTTACCTAAAGTACAGGCTGGTCGATAGGAACACTAAACACACACAAAAACACACAACCATTCGAGCTTTCGCCACCAGTGGTGGCTTCTTCGGGAAAAAGAGGGAGGAAGGAGAGGAGAAAGGGAAGGATACGGGTTTTAAGGAAGTGGAAAAGGAGCCATTCCAATCCCAGGAGTGGAAGGACTTACCTTAGGGGACAAAAAGGGAGGTAAACAAATACACACACACTCACACAAATCCACGTCCAAACACACCTAGGCAGACATTTGTCCAGCTTAGAATGTCAATAATAGAGGATAAGTCGCAACTCACTATAAAGACAATCGCTGGCTGCAGACAGACACGTGGAAAAGACAACCATATTCACAAAACTCAAATTTTTGGTGAAGACTTGATCAGGGGGAAAAATAGTTATTAAATAAATTATAAAAAAAGAGCATACATACATTCATAAAATCACTGAGGCATAACTTATGCACATATGTGCAACATCTCTTGGAAATTGTGCCTCAGCAGCCTGGCATAGCAGTTGTGTATGTACGAGTAATGCTTGACTGTTTGTTTCAATGTATGTATACTCATTTTCTAGTGAAGGATGTGGCCGAAAATTCCAATTTGGTGAATGTGATTGTCTTTTCTATGTTCCTGTCTGTGGCTCAGCAGTCATCTTTGCTGTGAATTGCTACCTAAAGTATTTTAATCAATGGAAATTCCGTGTCGAAAATATTGATAAAGGATTTCAGTTGGAAAACTTCACATGCAGATCTGAGGACAGATCCTAAAGCCATCATCAGATGGTGCACCTAATTACACTAGTTCTAACAATGTCCATCACATGACACCAGGGTCAGCAACTGTATGCCTGTACTTTAGTTTTAGAACTGAAGATATTATAATTATGATAAAATTATCACAGCTAAACAAAAAATGTGATTTACTTGGTTTTGTTCATAAAATAATTAAAAAGATATTGTAGTTCTGAAGATTAATTTTGTTTATTGCACAAAAGGAAAAAAAATAAATGTAAGGCCCAGTTACAAATTTTAAATGTTTTATTTATTTATTTTCTTCAAAAATATGAAGGGAGAAGCATTAATTATAAGGCTTGTACTTAAACTTATGCTATTATGTAATATCCCCAAAATTACACACCACCACAGGGAATTATAAACTCACCTTGCCAAAATGACAGAAAGATGACCGATTTTACTGTGCAGAACTTCAGTACTGGTTCAAAAGGAGTGAGCAGATCTTTTGTTGCAAAATAAAACAGGAATAGTCCATACAATGCCAGACTGACAGAGAAATTGTAAATGATTGTGATGTACAAATAACCACCATCAGGACTGAAAAAACAATTAGTATGATACATCATAAATAAAAGTATAAACATATATTATGCATAAACAATCTACAAATGATCAGAAAATGTAACTAGTCTAGTGTCAAACAAAATATGGAGTGGCAAAAATGCATAACAACTGAGTACATACCTATGTTATTTATGTACATGTTCAATCTATTCCCATTCTTATACTCTTAGGCATTGCATTTAATAAAAATTAAACATTACATATGAAATCAGACAGAGCTGAATAAGCTAAAATGATGACAAACATTACTGAGGACACTAATTACTAAAAACTATACAAGATTGAAGCCACTATGAATGGAAGGAATATTAGGGTTGTATGCCCAGTCATTATCGTGTTCACTAGAGACGGAGCACATGCTCTGATAGTTTGAGACAAGGATGAGGAAGGTATCAGCTGTGCCCTTTGGTAGAAACCATTTCGGCATTTGCCTGGAGTGATTTAGAACAATCATGAAAATTATCAATAAGAATGGCTGGAGGCAGGTTTGAAGTGCTGTCTTTCCGAATGTGAGTGCAGTAAACTTTCAATGGCATTCACCCACGGTGGGGGCGGGGGGAAGGAGAGGGATGTGGCACAGGAAATATGTTTGCAGACTACGTTTAGGTGATATTCTGCCTGTCCGTGAAGGCTTTTGCAAGACATTCGGCTTATTGAGTAACACTGTTCAGCACAGCAAATGCTGTAATAAACTGGCCACAGGTGGCCACACTGTATGGGAGGGATTTTTTGGTGATGAAATAGATAGATAGATTGTTTATTATGTGAGCATGCAATAGAGAAACAATCACTGGAAGCATTTTCTTCTAAAAAAAATCTTCACATTTGCATACAGAGAAATCTGAAGTGGAACAACCATATAAAATGAATTATAGGCAAGGCAGATATCAGCCAGATTCATTGGAAGAATTCTTACGAAGTATGGTGTGGTCCAGTAACAAAATAAAGAGCTTGCAAAACATTCATTTTACCAATACTCAAAATTACTTGTCAGTGTGGGAGCCTCCCCAGATAGGATTGATAGAGGAGATTCAAAAGATTAGTATCCTTTGTCACAAGAAAATGTAGCAATCCCAAAAGCATCACTGAGATAATCTGTTAACTTTAGTGGCCCAGGCTGCAAGAGAAGTAGTTTGCATCATAGTATGGACTATTTTCACAAAGTTCCAATATATTGCTTCCTCCTATGTATTTCTAACAAAAAGATCATTATAGAGGGAAACTTTCCCCGTGGGATAAACAAAAATAAAAAATAGAAAAGAGATGACTTACCAAAAGGACCGGCTGGTCGATAGAAACAAATTAATAAATAAAATCACACACAAACACACATACAAGCTTTCACCACCACTGGCAGCTTCTTCAGGAAAAAGAGGAAAAAAGGGGAGGAAAAAGGGAAGGATATGGGTTTTAAGGAAGTGGAAAAGGAGTCATTCCAATCCCAGGAGTGGAAGGACTTACCCTAGGGGAGAAAAAGGAAGGTAAACAAATACATACACACTCAGACATATCGAAACGCAAACACACCTACACAGGCTTTTTACAAATATCTGTGTAGGTGTGTTTGCTTTTCGATATGTCTGAGTGTGTATGTATTTGTTTACCTTCCTTTTTCTCCCCTAGGGTAAGTCCTTCCACTCCTGGGATTGGAATGACTCCTTTTCCACTTCCTTAAAACCCATATCCTTCCCTTTTTCCTCCCCTTTTTTCCTCTTTTTCCTGAAGAAGCTGCCAGTGGTGGCGAAAGCTTGTATGTGTGTTTGTGTGTGATTTTATTTATTTATTTGTTTCTATCGACGAGCCGGTCCTTTTGGTAAGTCATCTCTTTTCTATTTTTTATTTTTGTTTAACAAAAAGATCAGGAAGATAAAATCAAAGGGATCACAAGCCACATGAATGCTTACCATGAATCATTTTTCTGGCAAACCATATGCAACTGGAAGAGGAAAAAATGAGTAAGTGACATTGGTATATGAAGTACACTCTTCCAAACCCCACAAGGGGGCTTCCAGAGTACTGATGCATATGTAGAAGTAGCTATAGATATAGATGTAACTGCTTGATGATATATATATATAGTCCATATAATACTGTGTAAAGAATATATTGACGGTATTTGTACACAGCCAGAACTGTCTACTTTCATGTGCATTTATTTAGTCAAGTAGGTTTCATTTTTTTGGAATTGGTAATAATATACTACCACTCACTTGCTCGAATTATCATGGTGCTTTGGATTATTTATTTATTGTGCACTAGCTGCTCAGTGTCTAAACATATTTCACACATCAGTAAGATGTATGGTTTACCCACCAATATTCGGAATCTGATTACAGTGGTTATCCATTGCAGAATGGGATCACCCAAAAGTAAGATGAAGGATATAGAGGAATTTTGCGGGAGGTTCAAACAGGTCTCAGTCAAGAAACATGTAGGAGGACATCAACATACACAAAGGTACTCCACACTGGAATGAGAGAACAGGCAGTAAAGACAAAGAAGAATGGAGAAAACATTTCAAAAACTGACAAAGACAAATCCAAATGACTAAGCAAAACAAAAAGGAAAACAACAGAAGATGTCTTGGAGGAAAAAATTCACAAGAGACATTGAAGGAAACTTTACAGATGACAAGATGATGAAATACAACACACTGGGGGGGGGGGGCATACACCATGTGGTAGAAGGAAGTTTTGAAAGCATGGAAAGAATACTTCTACTCTACAAATAATAACAAGATGAAACAAACCATGCAGTGGGACCCCCCCCCCCCCCACACACACACACAACACACACACACGAGAGAGAGAGAGAGAGAGAGAGAGAGAGAGAGAGAGAGAGAGAGAGAGTCTAAATATGGTGAAGCAGGATACGAAGATTAGCAGATAATGCATGTACAGCAAGACAGAAACAAACGGTAAAGTTCTAGATTAGATGACACAACAGTGGAAATGAAAAAGCAGCAATCAGATTTACAGGCTATGCATAATAACGAGGATAGTATGGACCTATGGAGAGATTCCAGAAGACTGAACAGAACCAATTGTTTTAAGAATCTCTTGCAACATAAAATTCATTTTTCGGGACATAATAAATTCCACAGGCAACAAATATTTCATTTCAGTGTTTCATGTAATTACTGCCTGAATTTATAAATACACTAATTAAGAGGTATAAATCTTATGTTTCATCTAACACAATAAGAATCTACATATGCCACTGAATGCACCTGCAAAATTATATGACTATGCAGCACATACCATCAAACGGGGTGATTTTAGACTGTTTTGAGATTATTTTCACCACAACTTTTGTAGGTTTTGTCAGATTTCTTTGTTTTTTACAGAAGTGGTGGAGTATGTACAATCAATATAATATCCTAGAAACAGAACATCCATATGCATCTACTTTTTCCTGAGACAGGCAAAGTATCCGAAATCACCCCATTGACTGGGGTGATTTCTGACATCTGTTTTTTCAATGTGTGTCCGGGTGTTTTGAAGTGTATGGAGGTGATTTCAGAAGCAAATTGACTTTTTTTTTTATTCAACTTTCTTTCTGTTTGATTTTAGTGACTTAACATTTTTTTAAGGACTCCATCATTAAAATAAGTGATAAGAACTGAAATAGGGAATTTTATTTATTAAAGGCTTTTCTGTATGTTAATTTGTCATATTGAATATCTCAAATAGCTTTCTTTAAAATTTTCGGGTCATAATTACACCGATCTTTAACACCTTTCTTACTTTTATATGTTCTCGGCATTGTCCAATATCACCCCACAAAGTACACAATTTTGAAAAAACCTCCATTACTTTGAAACTTCACACAAAACTCCTGACAAACTGGTACAAAACTTCTCACAGTGCCACAGCCTATTGATTTCATTGGCATCTGATGCTACAATACTTTTGCGCCAGTCGCAACAACAGAAAGTTTCCGCTTCTTAACACAATGAAAACTTTCGAGAATAAGACTGGCAGACTGATTACTGCGTTAGTAAACAATCGATCGAAATGCGGGAGTGCGGGATGCGGGAATTACAGTCTAGTGCTTAAAATAAGCCATGCGTGGAGGTGGAAATTAGTGCTAATTTGTTGCTATGCAGCGGGAAAGAGAAGATAAATTATATTGTCCGAAATCACCCCGTTTGACGGTAACTGAAGTAATAAGACATCATACATAATTTTATGCATCAGAGATGTATTTTTACTTAAAATGGAGTGCAAATTGTCCATTTTTTCTGACTACAGCCAGAATTTATACTCAGAACATCACTTTAATAGTCTCATCTGTTTATACTGGGTTTTAATAATGGTAACACAGCATTATGTGTGTTGTATGAAAATATAATTTTACGGAAGAACAGGAACACAGAAGAATCCAAAAGAGAAGAACAAGTTAGACAGGATAGGAATTTGGCAATGACATAATTGCCACAGTCAAAGATATTAAAAGGTTTTTTGGCATACAATAGACTGTAACTGTAACATAGCTTAGAATCTGAAACACTTACAACAATTGCATGAATAGTGTGATAATTGATGGAAAAAATGGATTGGTTCAGAGTAGATAGAAGTGTATGTTAAAGAAATGTGCTCTCACCAGTGCTCTTCAATATATGTATGGAGATCATCAGTCACAAAATATTATATGACTATCATAGCATATACAAAAGATGTGACAACATGGGAAAAGAATGAGCAGAAGTTTGAATAACTAAATCCTGGCAGAGTAACTGAAGAAGAGGCATAGAAATAAACTTACCAAAAGGCAGGGTAGTTAAAATTAGTGAGGGGGAATTAAGAGTTGTATGTTAGAACAATTTTTTTTCTCCAGAGAATTAGATACCAGATACCTTTAAGTATCTCTAAAGTAATCCAACCAGGAAAGGAAGCACCAATGAACAAATTTTGGTGAATACAGACTATTGCTAGAAATGTTATTGTTGTGTATCAGACAATCAGTAATTGGAAACCATGAGAGGGGCTGGGTAGAGACAAGGTATAAAAATGAAATGACTTTAATTATGTTTCAAATCAATCCCCTAAAATAAACTGTGAAGAAACAGGCTGAGATGGTTTGAAGACAAGGCAAGAACGGAAAAAGAAATCTTAATTTAAGATATAAGGGAAAAAACATTATTATGATTTATTTATGTATTTGAAAAGGAGTTGCATTACATTGTGGAGGTTTTTTCTTTTTCCACATTCTTATTAAGTATGATGCAGTTAATGACACACAGTCTCCAATTACAGCATATCTTAAAAGCCGAGACCCGACACAAATCTGACATTTAGTCACAGAGCAATTTGAAACATTTATGAATAGTTACTAGCCTAAGCTCAGTAATAATTATACATGAATAAATTAACTTCAAAGCTCTTGTTCTGACAAGGCAAACAATTTTAAGAAACTTTGGTTTAAAAATGTTGAAATTAATTAAGGAATAAATTTTGTTAATAGAGTGAGTGACATTATTGCAGCACAAATATAATTCTGGGAAAATACATGAAGTATGGGAAGTAGGTTGTTTAACAGTTTATTACCAAAATTATTCCTGAAAATCTTTTGAAAAATGAATGGTGGTACTAACAGTTCTAAAGTTTGCATAAGAAAAGTTTCCTGGGTTCAAACTTGTATTTTGATGTAAGGATAATAGCATTTACAAAATCAAACTATAGAAACTAAAAGTTAAAACACCAACAATATTATGAAAGTGATACATTACAACTCTCTGCAAGATGTCACACTCAATGCATTATTATGGGATGGCTGGAGACAGTGGTCATTCGCACGAGTTGTCAAAGAAGTTTCTTTTGTTCTAAAACTCATGTTTAACAGTCTTTTCGTTGTGCCTGTCATGACTATGTATCACTTTTGTGATGAGCAGCAGTTTATCCTGTTACCAACACTGTGTAAACAGCCATGACTGTTACTACAAATTAATGTGGTAACTTTCAATAGGTGGTTCAGTTCTTACCACACATAGCTCCAAAGTAAGTAACTGTAATTGACAATAGTACTAACTATTCAGCTGATAGAGAGACAATGCCATGTGCAAGCTGATAATATTAAGTGGCTTAAAACTTAAAAACTGCACATTGAAAATCAGACTTGTGCTGAATTTCTGTAGCCTGTTAACTTATACAAATTACACAAGAAAGCATAGTAATTAGACTTCCACGTAAATGTGATCACATGGTTTTGTGATCACCACATATTAATTTAGTTTTAAAGCAAGGATGACCATGTTTGGGGAAGTGGGAGCAGTGCTGGAGATACTAAAGGAAAAGGGTAGGAGGGGGGGGGGGGGGAGGGGAGGGAAATCGGAGATTGGGATGGGTGGCAGAGTAACAATCGCTAAAATACAGAGAAAAGAGAGCAAAATTTTAAAGTACAGTGGGAAATAGGAGACTACATACCTCCAATCACCATCATGGTAATGGCCAAAAGACTGTAGGAAAATTATCACAAACGCCATAAGAGGTTTCACAAGACAGAACTGCAATGTTGCTTGTTTGCAGAACCTTAAAAATCCAATTGTATATGTCTTTCCCACCAAACAGCATGTGCCATACAGACAGCTTGACCTGAAATAAATAAATAAAACATCACAAATGATATAAAAATGTGATTTGGCTGTGCAGTTACCAAAGAATTTATATATCTGTTAATTGACTTTTACAAGGTAAACTGACTCTGCACTTATTTTCTCGAAGTAGCCAGTTCCATTATGTATCAAACATCTTTGAATCTGTTCCAAGAAATGAAAGATCAGCAAAGTTTGACCTCACTTAACGTATATGAAACACATACATGATAAACAAAAAAAGTACATAATGTCAGTTTCTTGTGCTGATGAGCATGATATACAACACATGAAACTGACTGCTCTGCAACTTCAATTGGTATCTTACAAAAACAGCTCAGGTTGCAACATCAATGATATAACAAGGATAGATTTCAACTCACTACAAAGACGATTGACGAGTTGCAGATAGACACAGGGAAAAGACAATAACACACATCAAACTGAAAGCTTCCAGCCAAAGCCTTCCTCAGCAAAAAGAGAGCTCACACACATTCAAACAATCACACATGTATAATACCTGCACAAATAACTGCCATCTTCAGCTGCTGTGCCCCAAGAGTTGCTCGAACAGTGAGTGCAAGTCAGAGTGGGGAGGAGGAGAGGGAGGGGAAGACACAGTGGGAGGGGGAAGATAAAAAGCAAGAAATATCTGCGTTGACTGCCAGAGCATGCCGGTATGAGATGGATGAAAATGTAAGATGCGGTTTTGGAACACCATGAGGGGAGGAAGGGTTTGGGAAGGAGGTGAGTACAGAAATGGAAGAAGGTGGCAGGCATTTGGATTAGCTGCTCGCATAAAGACCAGAATTGGACCAATTCGTTAAGCTCTTTCCCTTATTTTTTTATGCTCATTATTTCTACCATTTTCCATCTTGAGATAAATCCCCCCCCCCCCCCCGCCCTTACCACATGGAGATATACGTTAAATTTGTAATTAACCCTGTTAGATGTAACACTACAATCAGAACTTCTTGGCTATCACGTCTTCAAAAATACTGAAAATTTAGTATGGTGTTTTTGCAGATTTATGAGATTCATACACTGTAATTTGCTACATCACAAGTACTTGTCCCAAAGTTTTATGCTTTTAATTTAATCCCTTTAATTGTACACAACCATAAATCCCTTTATGCTCCATCCTCCTCTACCCCTGCATCCACTTATCATACCTAAACTCTGATAATGGTAACAGTGATGAGAAACCCTGCATATGTGGTGTGAAGTCACTGTATGACAAACTGAAAATACGCAGTAATATTGTGTATCGTACTGTAGACACTACCCAATTATTGACCTTTCTATGTTATATTACTATTTTTACTTAATATATTACCTTTCATTGTAAGAGGATAAGTTTAATAGTCCTGATCAGTGTCTTTCTCAAATTATTTAATCTGATGATTTATAACAGAGCTAACATGTGATATTTTTATGGAAGTTATATTGAGGAGATTTTAACTACTGTCAGATTTTATATCATAGACATCATCCCCACATCAGTAGGCCTACTCCTTAAACTGTAACTACAAATAGTAATCAATATATATTTTAAACTACTTTATTACACTGTACTGCAGGTACTAAGCCAATATTGTAATTTAATGATTTCATTTTATTCTCTAAGAGATAGATTGGCTGGCCAGCACTTACCTGTACCGGCTATACATAAATGAAAAAAAAAAAGAAAAGACAAAAAAGGACAAGTTTTTGGAACACAGTTGCTTCTTCAGGTGGGAGAGAAGGGAAGAAAAAAGGATGGGAACAGAAGGGGAAGGTAATTCATGACCTAGTTCATGAAACACACACACACACACACACACACACACACACACACACACACACACACACACACACACACCATTTATGTCACTATCAGCAGTACAGCACAAAGGTAAGTACTGAAAATAATTTATAATCTCTGAGGAGAATTCCCATCATTAATCATTCTCTCCTCTGTAAACTGCTCTCTTTATCCCTCTGCCTTCTACACCCACAAATAACCCTGTGTCTACTTCCCCCTCATCCACCTTGATACCTCAACTCTTATCACTTTTCCTTTTTGTAATACCAATAGAAGTGAAAACTCTTATGTATGTAATAGAAATCTTTGTGATAAATGAAAAGCACAATGCAATCTCTTGTGTTATAGGAACGACCAATGAGTGATCTTTGTAGGCTTATGTAGTGCTTGGTGGTTGGTCTTCCCTGACAACTCCACATTTATGTTCCCCCCCCCCCCTTAATTTTCCTTACCCCCACCCCCACATTTTTTCTCACCTACACTCTGCAAATAGACCGTGATTTTGGTGTTTTTCAGTATTGTTTTGCTTAAAACTATGTGGCCCAGAAGGGGTAAAACTATAGTGTAAAAGAAAAATGTTTGTATAGCACTCATTTAAAATTGCAGAGAGAGAGGGAGAGAGAGAGAGAGAGAGAGAGAGAGAGAGAGAGAGAGCAGAAAGACAGTATCACCATCTCGTCAGTTCTCCACATAGTCACTGGATGTTCAAGCATATGTCAGTATGCACTTGACCCTTCTGTAGAGATGTTTTGGGTGAATTTTAAACATTGTTTCACGTATGACATATGCCTAAGACACAAATTTGTTGTAACAGTATTATTTATTTCTTACAAAGGATGGTACTACACATAGATTAAGTGAACGGTACACTACAATGGCCAGTCACGGAATACAGCAAATGTTTACACATGAGGCTCAGGCAAGAGCTACGTCATAACTGAGGTAACGCCTCGCATGCCATGGGCTAGCCTGGTCGTGATGGCGCTGCAAGCCCTCAGGGACGGCGCCACCGTGCGGCGGACTCTGCTGTGGTGCGTCTTTCATATGCCGTGGACGGACGGCGCACTCCAACATCCCTCTCCTCTTCCAGGAAGCCGACACCGCAGGTGGAGAAGAACGATGGACAGCGACGCTGGATTGTGGCGGCCACGGGAGTCGCCCAGGTGACCATGCAGCGAGGACGACCACGGCGGGGCGGAGCCGGCTGGAGACGGAGAGCACCTCCATTGCTTCATCTGCGTCCGAGGGGATATCGTCAGTACGTCACTGCGCTGCCAACCAGTCCGGGGGCACGTAGGGGCGGAAGTGTCCCAGTCAGCGGTGACCACATCAGGGTAGGGTTCCCGATAGCACAGGTGACAGTGGCGGAGAGGCCAGTTGCATCTCGACGTCACCACTGGAGGAAGACGCCTCCCCTGCCGGACACTTGCACCACCACCGGTGCGGGAGACAATACAGCTGAGTCTGTAGCAGGACCCAAGCAGACAGGAGATGAAGTCGACAGAGGGGAAACGGCCGTTGTGTCGACCTGTGGGGAGAGAGGCAGCATTTTGACGTCGTCATCGGCGGCCGACTGTTGGTGTTGTGGGCGCCCCTTCCCCGAGCCTCATCAAGCGTCATATCTGACAGTAAGGCATTGTCACGGTGGTAGGAAGGGGGCAGAATGCAGCAGAGGCCGACGTGCGTGAGCCGTCGGCAGGAGGAGGCCAGTGCCACTGTGATTTCGGATGGATGCCTCTCTCTACCTCTGAAGGTATGGAGGGGTATCCAAGAGGCACAGACTTGAGCGCTGAAGGCGGTGGGGTTGGACCCAACCTAGGACATAGTTGGTTGAGATGGCGGGAGATCGTCAGCCCGTCAGTGTCTACCACGCACATCTGTCGACCACACGAACGCTGTACTATCCCTGACGGCCACCATGGGCGGCGGCCAAAGGTGCGTGCCCAGACAGGGGTGCCTGGTGCGTACGCCGAGGATGTGTGGATACCTCAGCTCAGGGCTCTGGGAACAGCAGGTGCAACAGCTTTCAGGGCTAGCAGCCGTGGGGGACTTCTGCCAGGCTCCAACCATTAATTAGTGGATGACTTTTCCAGGCACTTACTAAGTTGTGATTTAAAAGTATGCACCATACGCTCTGACCCCCCCCCCCCCCCCCCCCAGTGGATTGGGGGGTGGAAAGAAGCAGAGGTGAGGTGGGAAATGCCATTATTAGTGCAGAAGTCTTGAAAATAATACGATGTGAATTGAGGGCCATTATCAGAAATGAGCATCAGTGGAAGGCCTTCAATAGCAAAGATCTGTACCAGGGCTCTCACCACATCTTCCGCCATAATGGAATGCATACGCATGACCTATTGATAATTTGACAGCGCATCTACCACCACGAACCACATTAACTGACAGAAAGGGCCAGCCTAGTCCACATGAATGCAGTCCCAGGGGTGCTCGGAGTATGCCACTGGGAAAAAGTGCGCCGGGGGGTAGCTTGCTGGTTAGCACACCAAGTGCACATACAAACCAACTGCTCAATGGCGGCATCAATTCCTGGCCAATAGACAAAATGGCGAGCAAGCACCTTTATGCGTGTTATACCCCAGTGACCCCAATGTAACAGATTTAACATATGAGCCCGTAAGTCGGACAGAACAACGACACGAGGCTCGTCGGAATCAATACTGAGGAGGAGGACGCCATCGATGATGCAGCTGGTGTCGAAGCTGAAAATAAGTATGCAGAGGGCCAGCCTCTTTGGTGGACAATCACTCAGGCCACCCAGTGAAGTACCTCACAGAGCACAGGGTCCCGAAGGGTGGCTTGCACGACTCGACTGGCCATAATCGAAGGTCTCTCAACAGCGTCGTGCAAATGCTCGTCAATCTGAAAAATCATCACTTCGTCTTTGTCGAAGGAAGGGTCAGGGCGCATGGGCAGATGGGACAAGGTGTCGGCATTGGCATGGTGCAAAGAGGGCCGATAATGAATTTCGTACTGATAGGCACTCAAAAACAGAGCCCAACACTGGAGACATTGTGAAGTCCGGTCTGGAAGATGAGAAGGCGGGCCAAACAGTGCCACCAGGTGCTTGTGATCTGTGATAAGGTGGAATTTAATGCCGTAGAGGAACACATGAAACTTCCAAACAGCATAAACATCACCAAAGCCTCTTTCTCAATTTGATAATAATTACGTTGGGCATCTGACAAAGTCTTAGACGCGTAGGCAATGGGCTGCTCGGAACCATCATCCAGTCTGTGGGCCAACACTGCTCCAATCCCGTGCTGAGAAGCATCTGTAGATAGGACTAGCAGTTGGCCTGGTGTAAATGTGCCGAGGCAAGGTGAAGACTTTAGCATCGATTTGATGTGGGCAAATGCTGCCTCACAAGCAGCAGACCACAGAAATGGAACACCTTTCTTCTGCAGTGCATTCAATGGATGAGTGACCTCCGCCATGTTAGGAAGAAATTTGGAATAGTAAATGACCTTGCGCAAAAACGACTGGAGCAACCAGGCGAGCACATGGTGTGTGAGGCATTGCCTCAGTTGTGATGTAGCTGTCGCCTGAGCCTCATGTGTAAACATTTGCTGTATTCCATAACTGGCAATTGTAGTGTACTGTTCACTTAATCTATGTGTAGTACTGTTACAACAGTATAAATTGGCGACGAGCTTTGTGCTTGCGCGTGATTTCTATTTGCAGTGGTTATGGACACGGTGTTGCTTCAGTTACTACAAAAGCAGCAGCAGCAGTTAGATCACCAGCAGCAACAACTTGCTTTGCTTACAGAGTTGATTACATCTTCTCATACCACTGCAGCCCCTTCACCTCCACCCCAGGTGTAACCCCCCCCCCCCCCCATTAATCTTTTCCGGTGTTCCAAGACTCTAAAGAAGACTAGGAATCCTACATGCGTCGTCTACAGCACCATTTTGCAGCTTTTAAGGTAATAGATCCCAACTTACAAAAGTCTTTTTTCTTGTCATGGATCGAGCCCGATACTTTTCACTTACTGCGTAAACTAACTCCGCTGTTGGAGCCCACCGAGTAGTCTTTCCCCTTATGTCGGAATTGCTTAGTTCTTATTATCGGTAACACATGCACGTGGTGCTTTCCCGACTGGATTTTCATCAGAGTAAAAAGAAACCTGGTCAGTCGTATCAGTCATGGGTGGCAGACCTCCGCAGATTGAGTCTTAAGTGTGGTTTTGTGTGTGCAAATTGTCAGCAGTCGTATGCAGATTCCTTAATTTGCGACATTGTCATCTGTTCTGCTCCTGATAGGCCTGTGCGTTGTGAGGCTTTGCGGTTACAGGATCCCACCCTTGATCAGGTTCTGTCTATTGCACAGACTTTGGAGGTATCTAAGGTGGCAGGGGATCAGTTTGAGGAAATGGTAGAGGTGGTGGCGCTACAGTCCTTTTGCCCCACAGGCGTCCTTCACCCTCCTCTTCGTCGTCTTCTTGTTCTTCATGATTACCTTCAGCCATTCCATTCCAATGACATGACTTTCCCTCTTGTCTTGATTGTTTTCGTGTGCATGATCACCCACACTGCCACTTCCACCACGCGCGGTGCACGTCCTGCTGTAAACAAGGCCACGTGGCAGTTGTTTGTTGGACTTCTGCACGCGGTCAGGCGCCATATTATGATGAGTCCCAAATGGAAGTAAACTGACTGTCTACCGCACCTGGACAGGAGCAGGCTACTTCTTCAAATATTTATGTCACATGTCTTATTCAAAATCGGCCGTTCCATTTTCAAGTTGACACTGGTGCCTCTGTCTCTCGTAACTATGGATACGTATTTTGCACTTGGGAAGCCATCTCTTGTTAAAACTTCTTGTCTTTTGGTTGGCTATGGTGAACAGCCGATTCCCATGCTCTGTGAGTTTACCATTGAGGTGGAGGACCAGCACGTAGTGTGTGCAGTCACGTTTTTGGCTGTCACAAGCACGGCTTCTGAGAAAATTTTTGGCCTGGATGTGTTCACGGCATTTGGGTTCAGCGTTCATGATACTGTTCATCTTGTCTCACTCCATCCCATTTAATGAATTGGATTTGCTTTGCCGTGAGTTTGGAGCACTTTTCTCGGCGGGTTTGGGAACGGCCATTGGTTATGAGGCGCACATCACTCTCAAACCCACAGCGGTTCCAAAATTTTGTTGCGCCTGGCCTATTCCTTTTGCTTTGCACCCAGCAGTTGAGTTGGATCAGTTGCACAGTTTGGGTATCATCAAACCAGTTTCCTCTAGCCTGTGGGCGACACCTCTGGTGATAACAAAAAAAAAAAAAAAAAACACAGGAGCCATTCGGTTGTGTGGTGATTTCAAGTCCATGGTTAACTCACAATCAGTGATAGATTATTTTCCCATTCCTTGACCGGATAACATTTATGTGAAGTTGGCGGGTGGTGAGTGTTTTTCTAAAATTGATTTGGAGGAAGCATATCTCCAACTTCCCTTAGATTCTGATTCCGAGCAGTTCAAGGTTCTCAAAACCCCTTTCAGGCTGTACCACTACAAGCCCTCTGAAGTGGTGCCATCACGCGGCGGACTCAGCTGTGGCGCGTCTTTCATACGCCGCGGATGGATAGGATGTGGGTTGTGGTGGTGCGCTTCAACAAAATTGTTTTAAGGGGGAATTTTTAACACAGCTTTGGTGAGTGTAAAGTTATTGTTACTTATCTATTATGTTTTAGCAAAATGTTGGATGGAATATCAACATAGACGTCTTTCTAGCCTTTGAAAATGACATGTCGCAATGCATAAGGCTTTATTAAAGTTCAATTGCAGTCAAGACTGTTAATTATTTCCAAGTGCAAAATCAATATGTCACGGCCAGAGTCTATATCATTCCCTGTATATGACTTACAGTTTAAAACTTAGTTCTGAAATCATCTCTTACCATAATTCAATCAATTTGGTACCTACTTGTGTCTCCTGGTCTCTTCCACATACACAATCTCCTTTCTTGATTCTTAAACCACTTGTTTTTGATGGTAAATTATCTCTGCAAAATTCTGACAGCTGGCTCCCTCTTTCATTGTTTCCAGTTCATATTTACCTACTATCTTTATTTCTCTTCCCTTTCCTACTACCAAATTCCAGTCCCTCATCACAAACAAGTTCCCCTCTCCCTTAACTGCAAGAAGAGTTTCTATTAACTCATCATATATATTTTTCAAAAGCTATAGATAGGTAAGTACTGGCCAGCCAATCTATCTTTTTTGAAAAATAATTTATCATCTCTGGGGAGAATTTCCATCACTGATCGCATATATATTTTTCATCTCTTTATCATTGACAAAACAATTATTTTTGAACTCTATGACCGAGTTACTCAGCTGAATAATTATTTATGTCAGTAAACAAAAATTTTAATCCGACTGTGGTTCCAACTAGTTACATGATAAAGATCATCATATTTTGATTAGTTATACTGAACTGAAAGGAAAAAAAAAAAAAAATAAATAAATAAATAAACGAGAAGATGGAATTGACTTACAGTCAACAGAAATGAATATATATTTGCTTTCTACAGTATGTCTGCCTAGGTGTGTTTGCGTCTGTGTAAATGTGTAGGGGTGTGTGTGTGTGTGTGTGTGTGTGTGTGTGTGTGTGTGTGTGTGTGTGTATTTGTTTACCTTCCTTTTCTTCCCCCAAGGTAAGTCTTTCCTCTCCTGGGACTGGAATGGCTCCTTACCCCCTCCCTTAAAACCCTCATCATTTCCTTTCCCTCTCCTTCCCTTCTGCCTGAAGAAGCAACTGGGTTACGAAAGCTTGCGTTTGTGTGTGTGTGTGTGTGTGTGTGTGTGTGTGTGTGTGTGTGTGTGTGTGTGTTTTATTTGTGCTACTATCACCACCTGTGCTCCTTCGCCTGGTGAATAATCTTCATCTATTTTATATATAACAGTGCTTGCAAATGAAATTTTGAATGCCTTGGCAATCAGTTAACCTCACTTTTTTTATTTTAGTTTCTCATTATGAACTATGCTGTAGTTACCTTATTGGCTTTCCTCTTATTTCACTCATGATGTTGCCTTCTCCTCCCAGGTACTCATAGCATAGACTCAAGAAATTGTAAATTACAAATGCTGTAATAAAAAAAAGTATTATAAATAAAACATCATAGATGTTCAACTACTTTTTACTGCAAGAAGTACTGATGAAATAATTATTGAAGTACTTTGACACACAATGCAACAGGTATGTTCAAATAAACAATGCAGCAAGTATAATCATTAAACCTCAATTTGATTATAGCAGAAAGTTTTCACTATGTACATTGGAATGTCAATAATGGAGGATACATAACAACTCACCGTAAAGACGTTTGCTGAGATGCTACCATCTCTGACGAAGGTCATGGCCAAAAATTTAAGTTGTGTAAATCCGGTTGTTCATTTTTCATGCCAATCAGTGGTTCAGCAAACGTCTTTACTGTGAGTTGTTACCTATCCTCTATTATCGACATTCCAATCACATTTTTTAGTTTACAAATAATCAATTCTCAGGGTTTTAAGAAAGATTGCTAAACACACTTTAAGACCCAATAAAATATTTAAGATGGGAAACTGACTGTTAAAGCTTTGCCTTTGAAAAGCACCACAAGTTGTATTAATATTTTTATTTTTTTTATTTTTTCAGTTTCAGTATTTAAAATAACAAGAACATAATCATACTGCACAGTTTAAGTGGAATAGTCAGCTATAAACTAAGATGCTAATACAGTTATAAATTGTGGTAGTTACAGGATGGTACTGAAATTGCCAAATTGATTGTAAAAGCTGCCTCACTAATTTGGCTCGAACTGTGAGAGATGAAGCAGGTAACTGAACCTTTAACATTTCTGAAATATTTCATCTAAGTAGCCCAAACGAAAAGAGAAAAAGGCTGTGAAAGATTTCCGATTGTGGTATATGTGAAGCGTAAGTAAATTTCAGTATCATTTAATTGTTGTCAATGTAGTACAGAGGGTAAGACACTGAGTACATAATGGCTGTGAAACATAGAAGGAAACACAAAAGGAAACTCCAGTGGCAGGCACTGCAAGAGAGGCATTCTACATTACAGTATGGGCTACTGTCAAAGTTCAAAGAATGTCAGTTTCTACAGTAATAAACCAACATAATGTTTTCCTCCATCTTATATCTTGTGACAAGATCATAAAGACATACCATATATTTCCGCAGATAAGACGAGGTACAAATTTTCATTAAAATTTTCTAGTTTAAGCATATATCTGGCCTATAAGATGACCCCCCCAAGTTACCGTATTGACCCAAATGCATGCCACACTTTTTTTTCCAGTTTTTGGGATCTAAAAATATGCCTGCCACTTAAATTTGGAGGCAAATCTTAAGGAAGCTATAAAAAAAAACACGCCATTACAAGTTGCTATAATTAGTTTTCGTGATTGGTATACCTGGATTTCACACTTTGTTGCAGTGTTTGCGATCTGCGTTTGAACTTTCATGCGTGTAGAGCTACGTTGTATCAGAATGTGAAGAAGAATTTTTTTTATACTATGAAGTTTTAAAAAATGTAATTTCTTTCATATTATGCAGGTGAAAACACACGAAAATGCCTGAGAACAGAAGATAAAGCATTTTGAAGGAAGCCACAATTGCTTCTTATAGCTCTGAAATATTTTAACCCTTTCACTGCTCCATACGTGAATATACTCTAATCGTTTCAGTATGACTCTGGATCAAGCTGCATTGTAAATAATTAATTATATTACTGCTTTATGGCATATATGTTATCGGTTGTATCCTTGTCCACTCAGTAAATTAATAAAGCTTGAAAGGCAAATATTTTTTTTTTTTAACAATTGCACAAAATTTTGTTTCCATAAATCTTTCCTCCATGATGTAAATCTCATCAGAGTAATATTGCAAATGTGCTGCTTAGTGCGGCTATAGCGAGGCTTCGACCAGGAACGATATTTATTGAATCGATACATTTCAAAATGATAGGTATGGAATAAGCAAATGTTTCTGAATCGGAGATTCACACCCTCACATACTAAATAAAAATTTAAAAAAATCTTGTTTGTCCTATACCTAACCCAAATTTCACTTTATTAAAAGTTCTCTGGAGCGTAGCCTTAAGAAGGGTAGGTATAGGTTAAACAAGAAGTTTTTTTAGTATGTGGGGGCGTGTAGTGTCCGAATCTACGATTCAGAAACACTAAATCAATTTACATTTGTATGTTCGGTATATATCATTCCAAGCCGAGCTACTTCGAGTGTAAGCTTTCTTGTAAATTACCCAGAAAGTTGTTCTCTTAGGTTCCTCGCTAACCACATCCTTTAAAATCACGACATATTCATAAAAATCATAACATTCGCCTGTTCAATATGTATCGTTTCAATACTTGACTGCTTCAATGTATATCGTTTGGAGGTCGAAGCCGCACTATGTAGCACATTTGTGAAATTACAATTTCAGACTAAATTTCAATCTAATTTTTTTTGTACCATCATATAAGACAACCTCAGAGTTTGAGGCCTTTTTTCATGGTTCAGGCATCATATTACTGTGGAAATATACGGTAATTAGAGAGACAGAGCACAATGAGGCTATTATCCCACAACATGAATGGAACAGAAAAAGTAGGAAGTAACACTGATAAAGTACCCTCCACCACACATTGGATGTGTGTTGCAGAATAGATGCAGATTAAGGAATTGGAGTTTGCAATGGACTAGTGGGATGGAATCACTGCTGGAGGTCACAGGTGGAGGAGTTTTAACAACTGGCAAAAGCCTTCTGCCAGGTAGTCACTGTGATTCATGACAACAGTCATGGAACCTGTGTCTGTAGTGAAGATGCTTAGGTCAGGATATATTTTGGAAGTAGTGTATGGCTGTCCTTTTTTTCTGCTGAAGGTAGGGATGTGGGAGAGAATAGTGAGCCCAAGTTGGAATTAAAGAATTTCTAGAAGGTAGCCACAGGTAAATTAGGTAAGGGTGATGAGGGCGGATGGTCAAGGATGGATGGCTATATGAAGCAGGAGAAGTAGGGTACAACACACAACAGACCATAAAATGCTCTTTTTCATCAATGGGTGCTTCATAACACAGACCATCCTCTCCCACCACCTATTTCCTATACTAATGCATTTGGGATCTTTACTTACAACACATCCTTCATTCTTGAATACAGTATGTTCTCAACCTCCAGTAATATACTGTCTCCCAATCCCTATCCAAAATTTCTCCCTTTGTCTGTCATGTTATCCAGTTGCAATTCATGCCCCCCCACATCATCTTGCTCGTGTGCCACTTTCAATGGGCTGCATCATGACCTGTGCATCACATGCCCTAACCCATATGACCGTCAACCCTCTCTCATGCATCCACCCCCATCCCTCTTCCAGCTAACCTCTCTCTCCTCTCACCCACTCCATCCCACATCTGCATAATGATCTAGTGTACTTGTAAATGCAGTGTTGCTCTATGTGTCCAGGCAGCACAATATGCACACATTTTGTACTCTAGCATTAAAAAGGAGTAATCTAAAAGCTAGCAAGTCTTCTACCTTTTTTGTGTTTACCTGCCAATGTTTCAATGCTTTTGAGCAAGTTGTCTCCATTATTTGTATAAATATTAACATGATACATTCCTCCAAGATGCATAGCAACAAGTAGGCCTACGAGACATTATCTAACTATGGACCAAAAACGTTTCCCCTCAGAGTTAGTGCCTGCTTCTTAATATTCAAATTGTCTTATTTAATATCTACTGATAATTTCAAAAATATAAACTAAGGCATAAGTAGAAAATAAGAAAAGAAGTGGGGAAAACCCAGTCAGTACAACATATTATTCTCTCTACAAATATAATACAGGTAATGTTACAAACCTTCATAACAGTCTCTAACAGTGAAGAAATAAATGTAGTAGCTGTCACTGTTGAAAAAGAGAAGGCTGACCCAAGAGTAGAATCCATATATTGGAACAATGAACAGGATTCTTACAATCCACCTCTGTTCAGCAGGATTGGTGTACCACCGAAGGTGTTGATATATCTGCAACAAAAATTCTCAATTTCAATCCACAATACAATACATCATATATAACACGGAATGAAATTAGGGTGTACAGTGCAGCTATCTCAGTTCCAGATGGGTATTTATTTATTAATGTGTGCACTATATCCATATGCCGCACGTCTTTGAATCTGGTGCCGGCCAAAGTCAGCTGGCCACCACTTGACGCGCCACCAGCAGTACCACCGGTACCATTGAGAGTCCGCTTTATCTCAATTGCATAAAGTGTTGACTGGAGCCAGGTTCCACATCAGTACCGTTTTCAATATTGTCGAGTGAGCTTCTCTTTGTGAGGACTCAGTTTATGCAATACGAAAATGTGATACAGTGCTCTAAGTCTACTTTTATCTATTCAGTGTTCCACAATTTATAATTCTGATCACTTGTACTACAAACGTGACTACAAAAAATGTGTCTAGTATAATACTGCAGTTTGCATTACTTTTTTTAAAAGTCATTTTTCCATATTTTCAGATTGCTTCACTATTTTACAAGTTTTGGTTATTTATGTTTCCTCGTTTTATATGACCACTATCATAATTGTATTATTGTAGAAATGAGGAATCAACTTAGTGCCTACAAATAATCACGACTAGTTCATCATAAAAGAGAGACAGTTGCTGATAGTGAACAAAATCAAGAAGGTAGTATGATATGATACAAGTCTAAAATATGACAAAGGTAATAAAGACTGGATGTGACCAACATAAAGTGACTACACATTGGAGTGAAAGATAGTACTTTTAAATATTTAAATATTAGACAGCTAATAAGTAACTTGTGGTTAGTATTTTTGTATATAAATTTTAGTTACTACAACTTTGTTCTATTTTTGCACCCAGACATGTTTCAACTTATTTACAAGACGTCCACTGAGTGTGTCCTGAAATATGACATGATTTTCTGATTTGGAAATATAGGTTGAAGTTTGCAAATATAGATAATAGATTTGAAACAACTTTATCTTTTTTTTACAATTTTTGGCATAAAAAATGAATTAGACACTGATATGTAAGTACCTTTTCAGTTTTTTAAGACAACAAACAGTTTAATTCTATAAACTAAATGTGCAAACTTTAACATTTATATAAAACCAAAATAAATAAGGAATGAAAAATCATGTAATACTTCAAGACATCTACTAAGGATGTCTTGTCAATGAGGACAAACACATATGGATGAAAAAGTAAAACAAACAAAAAAGTTCATATGCAATCTTCAATAAAGTGTTTGAAAGAAAAACTACTACAATTAGACAGCTCATTAGGAAACAGTTTGACAGTTTCTAAACTTAAAAAAGAACTACACTAAATTGTTGTTGTTGTTTGGATGTTTTAGGGGGACAAAACTATGGAAGACATCAGTTCCCCATTAGATCATTGTGTGTCGCAACAAAAGGCGTGAATGTGTAAAAGAGCCCACAGTTGAGAACAGCTAGGGGGCAGGAATATCCCCCGAGTCAAATAAAGGACAACAAAATTGGCAAAAGACAATGAAAAATGTGACGATCTCACAACGTCACCAAGCAACGACAAGAAATAAAATGTAAAAGCCAACGTCTGTGGCTGACCGACCATGAGACTAAAAACAGAAAAGCCAGCCAAACGGAAACAAATGGAAACCTCCAATCGGAGATCATGAGAGGACAGACACAGACAATGCTGAAGAAAAGCTTTAAATGGAAGGGTAAAAACCACTGTCCTGAATAAAACTCACAACAGTATCAGCCATTTTGGCATCGTCACTTAAAAAATGGGATAAAAGTGCAGGAAAATTAAAACTACGCCACAGAGTGGCTAAAACAGGGCATTCCACTAAGATGTGCCCACCATCAGGTGGGCGCCACAGCGACACACAGGTGGGTCCTCGCCATGAAGGATGGCTGTGATTCAGCCATGTATGGCCAACGTGGAGCCGGCACAGGACTACGGAGTCCCAGCGGCAGGCCCGCGTGGAGGAATGCCACACAACCCTCGTCTCCTTTATAACCCTGAGTTTGTTGGATGTTGTCAGGCCATGCCACTCAGTAGACCAAAGCTCATGCACTCGATGTCGCAGCACTGTCTGGAGATCAGCATCCGGGAGGCCGATGTCTAAAACAGGCACATCAACAGCCTGCTTGGCCAGCATATCAGCACGTTCGTTGCCCAGAATACTGACATGACCCGGGGACACCACTGATCGACTGGACCTGTCAAGGGCAGATAGGGCCTCTTGAATTCCCAACACCAGAGGAGAATGCGGATAGCACTGGTCGAGGGCTCTAAGGCTGCTCAGGGAGTCACTGCAGATAAGAAAGGACTCACCTGAGCAGGACCGGATGTGCTTGAGAGCGCGGGAAATTGACACCAGCTATGCAGTATAGACACTGCAGCCATCTGGCAGAAAGTGTTGTTCAACATGGTTGTCATGAATGTACGCAAAACCAACCTGGCTCTCAACTTTCGAACCATCCGTTTAAACCAGGTCATGTCCAGGTAATCGAGCTACAACCACTAAGAACTGGCGACAGAGAGCTTCAGGTAGAACTGAGTCTTTGGGTCCACGGGCCAAGTCCAGGCAAATACACAGACTTGACATGCGCCACGGAGGCGTGCGTGCGTGCATGGGCCCGATATGGAGATGGTAGTGGGTAAGACTCAAGTTCGTGCAGCAGCGACTGGACTCTGACCTGGGCCGTCATCGTTGGTCATGGACGACCACACAGGAGAAAAGAACATGGTGGTTTGGGTGGCCTGATGATCTGTGCATGAGTGCTGCATAGGCTGCAAGCAGTTGTCGGCGGCAGATCTGCAAAGGTGGTACTCCGGCCTCAGCAAGTAAGCTGGCCACAGGTCTGGTGCAAAAGGCACCCGTCGCGATGCGAACCCCACAGTGGTGAATGGGGTCCAGCAAGCGCAACACAGAATCGTAGGCAACATATCCAAAATCTAGATGGGACTGCATCAGAGCCTGATAAGAGCCACAACAGGGTGGAGCGGTCAGCACCCCAGGAAGTATGGCCCAGGTGGTGGAGAACATTGAGGTGGCGCCAACACTCCCATTTTAGTTGACGGATATGGGGGAGCCACATCAGCCAGGAGTCAAAGAAAAGTCCTAAAAAACGATAAGTGTCGACGACCTCTAATAGGTGGTCGCTGAGATACAGTTCGGGCTGAGGGTGAACCGTTCATAGCAGACAAAAGTGGATAACATTTGTCTTCGCAGCAGAGAACTGCAGAGAGGAGTGCAGCATCTAGCAAGAGAGGCCTGTGATTCGGGTGGTGTGACAAGGTATGAGCACAGGCATTGTATGAAGTAAGCAGCTGCTGCTGGCAAAACCACAGGGGAGGGTTGACTTTTCACTGGACTTATGCGAAAAGCTCTAGTCACTAAAGGTACACCACTATGGAGAATTGGGTCCAAGACCTGCAACACTGAAGAAGCTGTCAAATTGGCTCCCATAGTCGAGGCAAGATTGCATGAGGCCGTTATAGAGCAGTAACAGAGTTGGACAGGCGGCTTCCCAAATGGTGTGGCTGAGGCAGCAGATTTTATTTAGGTATCACCAACACTTTTCTTTGAGGTGATGAAGGTGTGACATCCAAGTGAGCCAGGCATCAAAGAGCATGCCTAGGAAGCAATGCATCTCTTCGACATGAAGCTGTTCGTCAGCCAAGTTAAGCTCTGGGTCCAAGTGAACTGCCTGATGGTGACAAAAGTGCATAACCCATGTCTTTGATGCAGAGAATTGGAAACCTTGGGCAAAGGTCCACACAGCTGCCATGCAATGATACCGATAGTAGTGGAACTGAAGTACATATAAAAGTTATCAGCATACAAGGAGGGAGAAACCAATGGTCCCACTTCCCCAGTGAGACCATTAATTGCGACAAGAAATAGGGGAACACTATGGATGGAGCCCTGGGGGATACCATTCTCCTGAACATGGGGTGAGCTGAGTGAGGCGCCTACCCGAACCTGAAATGAGTCAAGTGACAGGAAGTTCTGGATGAACATTACAAGTGGACCCCATAAGCCCCAGCCATACAGCATAGCTAGGATATGGTGGTTCCAGGTGGTATCATACGCCTTCCAGAGATAGAACACCGCAATGAGGTGCTCACACTTAATGAAAGCAGTATGGATGGCCGACTCCAGTGAATCTGGAGCAGGGTTTTTTCAACCTTTCTGAACCTGTGACCCCCTTTACGAGTAAAAATATCCAGAGACCCCCAGGTCTGTAATAAGGCTATGTTAGTGATCCAAAAGGAAAAGTATTTAATTTCATTTCTTGGCTGTATCTAAGATCTTCGCAACCATTCATGTCTGGTGAAAGTTGCAGTAGTGGAAATGAGTCAAAGCTGAAAGAAAAGACTTTATAACTACAAGTATTTGAGTGTATGGTAATAAATCTCAAAGTTTAATTTGTTTTGTCATGTGCGAGAATGACACACACCTTCACATCACTCCTTAATATTTCAAGGATGCTCATAAACTTTGAATTTCTTAAAAGGATACTGAAAATTCTTAACTAGAAGCAAATTACCGTGATCCAGTAATAAAATGGTATTGTTATTGGTTGAGTAAAAATAATGCTGCATTAAAAACTCATTACCAGCTGCAAACTACTATGATCCAGTAGTAAAAAGTTATTGTTGTGTATTGATTAAAAACAATATCAAGTTAGTGACTAGTTGTTTTTATGACATAACTGTATTTGAACATGTGTCAGCCATAAAAGAAGATTGGAACCATTGTAAGTAACTGTACAAGAACTGCACAAACGTTGTTTAATCACTTAGTTAAAAAGACATCATGAGGTGGAAAAATAGCTTCATTGTTTTGCATTTCAGGTGGCCCATCATGAGAAATCAAAAGTGCCATAGGTAAGCCTACATCTTATGCATGTGACACTTTTGATGTCTGATTAAGGGCCACATGAAATGTGTTACAACAAAGCTAATTTATGGACGACTTCCATGAAACCCTGTCACTTCCGTGTGTCACTTCTGCCATAGTACGTGATGAAACGTAGATTTGTACTGCATCGTCCTGCGACCGCAACCCCCCTGAGCAAGATTTTGCAACCCCCTACGGGGCTGAAAAACACTGCTCTAGAGTGTCAATAGCTGAGCAGCCCTGACAGAAGCCCTCGTGTTGTGGGGTCAAGAGTCTCTGATCTTCAAGGATCCACACGAATCATCAGCTGACCATACATTCCAAAAGCTTACACAGAATGTTGGTGAGGCTGATAGAGTGCTAACTAGCAACCACCACCGTATCACTGGGATGATGACTAACCTGCCATTGGGCAGGAAAAACATTCTCTGCCCAGAGACAACTGAATACTTTGAGTAGCTGATGTTGAAAGTTCAATGAGAGGTGATGGAGGAACTGGCTGTTAAACAATCTGGTCTTGGAGAGTATTGGCACATGCAGAAAGGGCAGTGGAACTCCCACTCACTAATGGGGCTTTCTATTTGTCCAGGATGTGTGTGCAAAATGATAACTGCTTCCACCCAAACTGCTCTTTAGGCCATGAGGTCTGCACTGTATGATGCAGTCACAGAGCTATATGCATAATGATCTACCATGTGCTCGGTGATAGTGGTTGGATAAGTTCAGACGGCACGATGAATGTGGAGATAGGGGATTATTGCTGGTGGGTGGTATCCAAACAGATGGCAAACTTAAGAGCACACCCAAGATGGGGGAGTGAGGGAACCACTGATGGCTACGAACCTTTCCCAACAGTCGCATTTGCTCTGCTGGATCAGTTTCTGAACTTGGGTCTGGAGCCGTTTAAAAGCAATCAGTTGTTTTATGAATGGGAGGTGTTTCTGCCACTTGAGTGCCCACCTACATTCCCCAATGGCCTCAGCAATATCTAGTGTCCACCAAGGCACCAACTTATTCCAGAGTGTGCTAGCGGTGTTTGGGACAATTTCCTCATTGGTGGAAACAATGGTGTCAGTGACCTGTTGAACTGACATACCTATGCCAGCTGTAAGCAGAGCAGTAACCACAGCAACCAAGGTGTAATATGGCTAAGCTGCCCTATGGAGAGACCATTAGGGCAGGCAGTCTGCCGGTTGAAACTGCAGAAATGAAAGAAAGAGAGGAAAATGGTCACTACCACGTAGGTTGTTGTGGACCCTCCAACTAAGGTGCGGGAGTAAGTGTAGGCTGCAAAGAGACAGATTTATGGCTTAGTAAGTTTCTGAGCCATGCTAAAATGCATGGGAGGGAGGCACCAGTGTAGAGAATGCAAATACCTTGCTGTGTCAAAAGGGTCTCAACGTCCCTACCACTGTCTGTAGTCTTGGTTCCACCCAACATAGGGTGTTGGGCACTGAAGTCCCCAAAAAGGAAAATGGTGGGTGAAGTTCATTGGCAAAGGCAATAAGGTCAATAGGAGATAGAACTTCATCAGGGTGGGGGTAGACCAAACAGATTATGAACTC
This sequence comes from Locusta migratoria, assembly GCA_026315105.1. Taxonomy (NCBI): domain Eukaryota; kingdom Metazoa; phylum Arthropoda; class Insecta; order Orthoptera; family Acrididae; genus Locusta; species Locusta migratoria. Next base: position 504,046,976 of record CM048746.1, on the reverse strand, counting down.
CTGCTACTACCTCAAGAGTCATGTGGAGAGGCACAGAGCACTGGAGACAGTGGCAAGGATGTATACACAGACACCACCGAATACCCTGTAATAGACTGAATGGTTTTTATAGAAGCCCTGATAGTTATGAAGATCAGGGGGTGTGCTGGACAGGAAGGCAGGTTTCCTGTAGGGCTAACAGAGTGCAGGGAAGCAGCACAATAACTGTTGCAGCTCAGCCAGATGATTGGGGGAGGAGGGGGGGGGGGAAGAACCCTGACGATAATCCACTGGAAAGCCGAAGGCCATGATATGGCAGATGAGCAGGTTATTCCATAGGATCACATGCTGCCAACAGTTGAGAGTCTACAGAATCAAGAACCACTGGTGCTAGGGATCCAGTTAGGGCATGATCCTCAGTGGATGTATCTCCACCTCATCTTCAGAAGAAGAAGAAGAAGAAGAAGAAGAAGAAGAAGAAGATGTAAGGTTATGTGGCTTTGGAGCCACCGAAGATTCTTTTTTCTTCTGGTTTTTTTTTTTTTTTTTTTTTTTTTTTTTTAAGATATTTTGGCCTCTCATTGATCTTTTGGTTCCAAGGTGGCTTCAGAGCCAGAAGACCGGGAAGCCATTCGACCAGCAGCTGAGGTCCTCATTCCACTGGAAGAAACTTTGGAAGAGAGCATCCCAAGGGACCTTTTCCTAGTGAGAGGAACCAGAGAAGGTTGTTGCTTTTCCAGCTGGGTGATGGGGATTGGTATCCCCGATGTTTGGAGGTAAATTGCTCCCACAAAAGGTGTTGGGGGAGCAATCGAAGAAGGGGCTCCCACCCATCAAGGAATAGTTTGATGTTGATAGCCTGTAGGGCACACAGGGGAAGGTGATACTTTTTGTGTCTTCCACAAAAGAGGGTGGTGACAACATGACAGTTGCAAATGATGTCAATATGTACAGATGAAGCTGACTGTACTGTTTCCTTGCCTCAGTTGGGTTTTGAACTTCATTATCTTCCATTCCTTGTGGAGCATGGTACAGTATGGTGAGCAAGGTGGAGGTGCTGTCCACAATTCACACACACAGGAAGGCACTGCACACTGAGTGTACGGATGTGATGTCTGCCCGCATTCTTTGCATGATGGGCTGGAAGGGCATCGAAAGGAGATCGGAAGGACGTGTGGCTGAATTTCCAGTACTTAAAGTACGTGGAAGAGACCAGGAGACACTGGGAGATACCAGATAGATTTTATAATGGTAAGACATAGATTTCGGAACCAGGTTTTACAGTGTAAGACGTACCCAGGGGCAGATATAGACTCCGACCATAACTTGTTGGTTATGAACTGTAGGCTGAAACTGAAGAAACTACAAAAAGGTAGGAAAATAAGGAGATGGGACCTGGATAAATTGAAGGAACCTGAGGTTCTTAAGAATTTCAGAGGGAGCTTTAGGCAACAATTGACAGAAACAAGAGAAAATAAAACAGTAGAGGAGGAATGGGTAAAATTGAGAGATGAAATAGTGAAGGCAGCAGAGGACAAAATAGGTAGGAAGGCAAGACTTACAAAGAATCCTTGGATATCACAGGAGATACTAAATTTAATCGATGAAAGGAGAAAGTATAAAAATGCAGTTAATGAAACAGGCAAAATGGAGTACAGACGACTAAGAAATGAGATTGACAGGAAGTGCAAAATGGCTAAGCAGGAGTGGCTAGAAGGCAAATGCAAGGATGTAGAAGAATGTATAAATAGGGGAAAAATAGATGCAGCCTACAGGAAAATAAAAGAAACATTTGGAGATAAGAAAAACAGCTCTATGAATATCAAGGACACGGATGGAAAACCAGTTCTCAGCAAAGAAGGGAAAGCTGAAAGGTGGAAAGAGTATATAGAGGGGCTCTACAAAGGAAATGAACTTCGAGACAATATTGTAGGAAGGGAAGAGGATGTAGATGAAGATGAAATAGGAGATACTGTACTGAGAGAAGAATTTGACAGAGCCCTGAAAGACCTAAGTCGAAACAAGGCCCCTGGAGTAGATGATATTCCCTCAGAGCTACTGAAGTCTCTGGCAGAACCAGCCATGACAAACCTGTTTCACCTGGTGTGTAAGATGTATGAGACAGGCGAAGTACCCTCAGACTTTAAGAAAAATGTTATAATCCCCATTCCAAAGAAAGCAGGTGCAGACAGGTGTGAAAACTACAGAACCATCAGTTTAATAAGTCATGGTTGCAAAATATTAACACGAATTATATACAGAAGGATGGAAAAACTGGTAGAAGCCGACCTCGGGGAAGATCAGTTTGGGTTCAGGAGAAATGTAGGAACACGGGAGGCAATACTCACTTTACGGCTTATCCTAGAAGATAGATTAAGAAAAGGCAAACCTACATTTCTAGCTTTCGTAGATTTGGAGAAGGCTTTTGACAATGTTGATTGGAATAAACTCTTTCAAGTTCTGAAGCAAGCAGGAGTAAAATATAGGGAGCGCAAGGTTATTTACAACTTGTACAAAAACCAGACAGCGGTTGTCAGAGTTGAAGGGCAGGAAAGGGATGCAGTGGTTGGGAAGGGAGTGAGACAGGGTTGTAGCCTTTCCCCAATGTTATTCAATTTGTACATTGAACAAGCTATAAAGGAAAGCAAGGAGAAATTTGGTGAAGGAATAAAAGTTCAGGGGGAACAATTAAAAACATTGCGTTTTGCTGACGACATTGTAGTCCTGTCAGAGACAACAAAGGACCTGGTAGAGCAATTGAACGGAATGGACAGTGTGCTGAAAGGTGCATATAAGATGAAGATTAACAAGAGCAAAACTAGGGTAATGGAGTGCAGTGTAAGAAAATCAGGTGATGTTGAAGGAATTAGATTAGGTAACGAAGCAATAAAGGAGGTAGATGAGTTTTGTTACTTGGGCAGTAAAATAACAAATGATGGTCGCAGTACAGAGGAAATAAAATGCAGAATGGCAATGGGTAGAAAAGCGTTCTTGAAAAAGAGAAATTTGTTAACATCGAATATTGATTTAAGCCTAAGGAAGTCCTTTCTGAGGGCATTTGTATGGAGTGTTGCCTTGTATGGGAGTGAGACATGGACGATAAACAGTGCGGACAGGAAGAGGATTGAGGCTTTTGAAATATGGTGCTACAGAAGAATGCTGAAGATTAGGTGGGTGGATCGCGTAACTAATGAGGAGGTGCTGAACAGAATTGGGGAGAAAAGACATTTCTGGCATACCTTGACTAAAAGAAGGGATAAATTGGTGGGACACATTCTTAGACATCAAGGAATTGTGAATTTAGCATTAGAGGGAAGTGTGTGGGGTAAAAATCGCAGAGGAAGACCAAGAGATGGATACAGTAAGCAGATTCAGACAGATGTAGGTTGCCGTTCTTATGTGGAGATGAAGAGGCTTGCTCAGGATAGGGTATTGTGGAGAGCTGCATCAAACCAGTCTCCGGACTGAAGACCACAACAACAACAAAGTACCACATGGGGGGGGGGGGGGGGGGAGGGTTACATATGGCTTTACAGCACACCAGTAAGTCATGATCTTGACCTTGACCTTTTCAGGCAATGTATGTCCCTCAAAGGCCAAGATGAAATCATCAGTGGCAACTCTGAGATTTTTTGGTCCCCTATAGACACACTAGATGAAGTGGACACCTTGTTGTTTTAAGTTGGCATGCAACACTGTCAGACTGTAAAAGTACATCACAATGGTAAATTAGTCCTTGGACCATGTACAGTTATTTAGGGAGTGTGATACAGGAACATCACCCAGCTTGTCACAGGCAAATAATGCCTTGCGACTGGGCAGGGGATGCAGTATGTATCAAGTCAGACCCACTTCTCATTTTAGGGAGAGAGACCACTTCCCCAAACTTATCTTCAAGGTTCTCGATGAAGAACTGGAGCTTAATATGCAAGAAAGATTCCCCAAATGTTTGTAATTCTATGGAACCAAACTATGTTGGTCATCACTCCCTAGACTTACTAACTACTTAAACTAAGTTAAACTAACCTAAGGACAACACACACATCCATGCCCCAGGGAGGATTCTAACCTCCAACGAGGGAGGCCGCACAGAATTCCCCATCAGTTAGTGTAAGGACAAGATACTTGGGAAAGTACAGCTTAGTTTGATTGGGAGTCCGACATTCCTCCAATGGTGTAGCTGTCAGGGAAGTGAAACATCAGGGCTCATATTTCTCAGCATTGAAATGTACTCTTCCACTCTTAAAGACACCACTGGCATTTTGTATCATTTCATTTTGGTCCCACAAGTAGCTAGGGGAAAATAGTTGATTCAGACAGAGCCCCACATAAGTCTAATATATCTGAGGTGAGGCCGATCCTCAGAGGCTGCCTGCTAGTGACTGTTCCATGTGGACAGCCATGCTTCTCCTCAGCACACAACAGAACTTGAGATTCAGGTATTTTTAATAGAGATTTTGATTGCCCTCACAACCCAGACACTTAAGCCAAGGTCTACAGGCTCTGTAGCTCACAATGTTCCTATGTCATGCCATACAGTGGTGAGTGGGGAAACACACAGAATGTACAGTGTAGAGGACTGTTGGTGCAGCGAAGTCCTCAGCTCAGGATCCCCATGTTCGCCAAGCTCATATCCAGTAAATTAATGGCGAGCCCCCTGAAGAACTGCATGCTGTGTTACAGGATGATACATCTTGCTTTGTGCCATAGTTTGATGGTGGCCATTCATCCTGAAGGACAGTTGGTTTGTTCTCATTCCAATGTAGAAATCTGAGCACTAATTGCAACAGAGTTAGAAAATTGCATGGTTGCTTTCACAGGTAGCCTGATAGGATAAGCTTGTGCCAGGACTGGAATAAGAAGTGCTGGGTGGGTGGATTGGGGCTCTCCACAGGGATATGTACTAGGATGTTGTGGAGGTTGGTTAGGTGATGGAACACCACTTCAGGAGAGGTCAGAAGGCTCTTGGGTAGGATACGTCATTTCGTGGCATGATGACATATTCAAAGCCCTGATAAATGACGTGATTTAGTTGTTCCAGTCCAGAGTGATACTGAGTGACAAGAGGAGACACTCCTTTGCAGCTGGAGGGAGAATTGGTGGTGTGTGGGGATATGGCAAGGGAAATTGATTGTGGACTAGGTCAGGAGGATAATTTCTGCCTGTGAAGGCCTTTGTGAGGCCTTCAGCATGTTGGATAAGGGACTTATCACTGCAAATTCACCATCCACGGGAGTCAAAATGGGGGAAGGGGTGGTTTTTGTTTTATGTGGATATTCTTTTCTTTTTTTGTTATTTTAGGGCACTCAACTAGAGTGGTCATTAGCGCCCGATTCTGACCCCAGATTGATTTAAAACAAGGTTAAAAAAGGTGTTGTTAAGGAGAATTTCAGAATGTCACTAAAACGAGAAATAAAAAATAGCACTGGAAGGAATTAAATGTCCTTGGACAGATTTGTCATACATATAAAACACAAAACTCTAGCAGCTGCCCATGCGTCATCACCTAAAATGTCCTCCAAAGTGGACGGCAGATTTATTGCAACACAAATATGAGTAAAATTGGGGCAGAACATTAAAAAATTGACGCACTGTCAATGAGTGACTGCAGGAACATACTGGTGGGGGGTCGCCTGTTAATAAGTGTCGTGGCTGAACCGGCAATGACCGATTCTCAGCCGGGCAAAGATTACCTCCTCCCGCCGGGATCAATTTTATGCTTCTGAGCTTATTCTCCTGAAGGGAGGACCACAGCTGATGCCATGATGCAACAATACGCCTGCAAATAGCCCCTTGAATGTCCTTTGACGGGACACAAATGGTAGCTGTCCGAGGTAGGAGAGTGGCAGCCCTGGCCGCAGCATCAGCAGCCTCATTCCCTGGCACACCTACGTGGCCAGGTACCCACAGGAAGCGAACACGAAAGCTGTCTTCAGCTACCAATTGAAGGGAGCATTGGAGTCTGAGTACAAAAGGATGGACCAGATACGGGTCTCTAAGACTCTGAATGGCACTGAGGGAATCTGAGCAGATGACATAAGAAGGGTGGCGGTGGCGGAGAACATATTAGACTTCCTGATAGAGAGCAAAAAGCTCAGCTGTGAAATTGGAGCATTGGCCGATGAGCTTGTATTGAAAGCTGTCGAACCTGACGACAAAGGCGGATCCGACACCATCAGTGTTCTTAAAGCCATCTGTATAGATGAAGATGTTGTCATCAAGCTGTGAACGAAGTTCCGACAAACCTTGAGCGATACACCATATCAGGGGTACTCTCCTTTGGGAGCAAGCTGAATTCGAGGTGGACGCGAAACTGTGCCTGAAGCCACGGTGGTGTTGGGCTCACATCCATTCGAAGGATGTCGGGAAGGGTGAAATCGAGTTGCTGAAGCAGGCGATGAAAACGAACTCTGGGAGGCAACAGATGCAGACACCTCATATTGGTCATCAAGGGAGTCGTTGAAAAATGATAGGTAGGATGGGTGTTTGGGCATTGACAGCAGCCGGCATGCATACCGACAGAGGACAGAGTAATATATCTCACACACACACACACACACACACACACACACACACACACACACACACACTATTACCTGATGGCATGTGAGGATAAGTGCTGCCCAAACAAAAGCCCCAGCAATTCCTTTAGCAGCTTTAGTTTGCAGAAAGATGGGAGCAGGCTCATCTTCGACACTCATAACTGCTGCTCCTGTTATAGCTAACAAAACTGAAGCTGTAGTTGGTTGTGCAACTCCTGATGTTCCATTTCCTGATCCAAAGGTTGTACTGATGACTCCCTGTACTGTAACTGGTAATGTTGCTGTCACTGCAGAGTTGTCTGTTGTGGAAGCAGCCATCGTCTAAGCAGACAAAAAGAAAAACACAAACATAAATATGAGATTATATTTAATACATTTCTATCAGCTTCTCTGAGCCTTATGACACACTAATAGCGTATGTATGTTAGTAAGTTAACTACAGTCACTTGAAAAAAGACACCACTTCTACTTTACCAGATGACAGGAAGCAGATACTAATGAAAGATGACAAAAACATCACATTCAAATGTAACCATTTCACCTGACAAGCAAAGCAAAAAGATTAGAAAAAAATTATGCTACTATTAGACACAAAAGTAGATGACATTACTGTCAGCTACAAAGTCACTGCAAATTTAAGGGAATTGTCAGAAGCTATTATCTAAATCTTTACAAAAAAAAAAATCTAAAATGTGTGATGCTGGGTTGCCTTGGTGATTTCTCACCTATCCCCCCCCCCCCCCCCCCACATACACTTTTCTTTCAAAACTACTACAATGATGATTCCTTGATGGATCAATAATGTGTCCTACAAACCAATACCTTCTTTTAGTCTAGATGTGCAACAAATCTGTTTTCACCCCAATTTTGCTCACTGCCTTCTCATTATTTACAAAAACTGTCCTTCTAATCTTCAGCATTCTTCTGTAGCACCAAATTTGAAAAGCTTCTATATGCTCTTCTTGTCTGATTTTTTCCTACATTTCAGACAAATACCTTCAGAAGAGAATTCGTAGCACTTAAGATAGTACTTTATGTTAACATAACTTTCTCTTCTTCCTATTACCATTCTGCATTTTATATCTTATCTACTCTGGCCAACAGAAGATATTTTACTGGCCAAGTAACAAAATTCATCTACTATCTTTATTGTCTCATTTCCTAATCTAATACCATCAGCATCACCAGATTTACTCTTAATTCAACTACATTCCATTACACTTGTTTTGCTTTTCTCAATGTTCATTTTATATCCTACTTTCAGGGTGCTATCCAGTCCATAAATTGCTCTTCTAGGTCCTTTGCAGTCTCCGACAGATTTACAATGTCTTCAGCAAAATGAAAATATTTATTTCTTCTTCCTGAACATTAATTTTCCAATTTTTCTTTCATTTACTTCACATCTTGCTCAATGTACAGATCGAATGACATTGAAGGAAGGCTAAGACCCTGTCTTTCTCTCTTCCCGACCACTGCAATCCTTTCACAAGTTGTATATAATTTTTAGTTCTTAATTCCCTATATTTTACTCTTGATACCTTAAGAATTTGAAAGTGTATATTGCAGCCAAGAGTGTCAAAAGCTTGTTCCAAATCTACAGAAGCAAGAAATGTAGCTTTGTCTTTTCCTACCAGCTTTTCTATTCTTCTGTACACAATTTGTGACAAAATTTTACAACCATGACATATTTAACTAATAGTACTGTAATATTCACAAATGCCTGCAAGTGCTGTCTTTGAAATTGGAATTATTACATTCCTCTTGAAGTCTGAATGTATTTCACCAGTCTCTTACATCTTGCACACTAGGTGGAATCGTTTCATCATGGCTGGCCCTCCCAAAAGATATCAGAATTTCAGAGGAAATATCTTCTACTCCAGGGGCTTGCTTCAATGTATATATTTCAGTGCTCTGTCAAATTCTTCTCTTATCATCTTCATCTTCTGTTACTACAATAATGTCAAGTTCATGTCCCTTGTGCAACCCTCTTGTGTGTTCTTTCATTCCACCATACAGCTTTCCCATCTTTGCTTAGTACTAGCAGTAGTTCTTGACAATCATACAGCTGCTTTTCTTGTCTCTAAAAGTCTCTTCTCTTCCTGTTGGTGGTATTTATCTTTCCCCTAGATATACATATTGTAGAGACATACATTTGTTCTCTAGCCACTACCACTTAGCCAAATTGCACTTCTTGTTAACTTCCTTTTTAGCCATATGTACTCCCTTTTGCCTACTTCATTTGCTGCATTTTTATATTCTCCTCCTTCAATCAATTAAGTTTAACATTCATGTGTTATCCAAGGATTTCCATTAGGCCTTGTGCTACCTGTTTGATCTTCTGTGGCCATCACTATATCATCTCTCATACCTACCCATTCTTTTAGTACTGTATTATTTTCAGCTCATTCCCATTAATCATTGATCTTTGCTTCCTATGAAACTCTGAACTGCCTCAGGTTCCTGCAATTTGTTTATGCAAGTTATATCTCAAAAAGGGTAGTTGTAGTCCCTCAACTAACTTCAGTACCTCCTGTGTTGTCCAACAATTTTTACTAGGCTTTGTCTTTATACCAATCTGATTACCTGAATTCTCACTATTTCATCTCTCAAAACTACCCATTCTTCCTCTATTGTATTACTTCCTCCATTTCAGTCAAACCCTTGCCTAATGCTCCCTGCGATACTCTCAAGAACCTCAGGTTCCTTCAGTTCATCCAGATTCCATCTCAGTACTTTTCTACTTTATTGCAGTTTCTTCAGTTTTAATCTATAGTTCAGAACAATAAGTTGCAGTCAGATGCCTGGCCCTGGATATATTTACAGTTTAGAACCTGGTTCCAAGACCTATATCTTACCATTATAAAATCAGCCTAAAACTTTCTAGGGCTTCTGGTTTCTTGCACATATGCAGTCTTCTTTCATGATTCTTAAGTCAAGTGTGTGATCCAGAATGATATTTTCATTCTGCATTGAAGTATGTGCTGATATGATCTAACTGGCATATTAAAATTGTGAGCTGGACCGAGATTTGACCCTAGAGCCTTTGCCTTTCATGGGCAGGTACTCTACTGACTGAGCAATCCTGGCAGCTTCCTGGCCCATCCTTGCAGTTTCACTTCTGTCAGAACCTCACCTTCTACTTTCCAAACTTCACAGAAACTCCCCTGTGAATCTTGCAGGAAGAAATCAAAGTGGAGACATGGCTTAGCCCCAGAAAATGATATTTTTACTGTGCAAGAGAACTTCTATAAAGTTTGGAATGTAGGATGTTTAATACTGGCAGAACTAAAGGTGTGAGGATGGGCTGCAAAGCACAACACAATAGCTCAGTCGGTAGAGAGCCGGCCCATGAAAGACAAAGGTCCCAGGTTTGAACTTTTGGTCTGGCACACAATTTTCATCTTCCAGGAAGTTTCAAGTGTTTGTGATGATTAAATTGTGATGTGGTTCTTCAATTTCTCCAGGCATATTTCATGACGAAACAGATCTCGGGTGAACTGCCTGGGGTGTGTGTGTGTGCGTGTGTGTGTGTGTGTGTGTGTGTGTGTGTGTGTGTGTGTGTGTGTGGTGTGTGAGTGCAAAAATGACACAATATTTTAGCAATCGACCTTATTGCCATCATCAAGTATGCTGATATACTGTTTCTTCTTAATGGTTATATCCTGGCAGTACATCAGCACACCTGATGATGGCAACATGGTCGATTGCACTGTTCACCCGAGACCTATTTCGTCGTGTTTAAATTTAAGGTAAAGGTAAAGCAGTCAACAATCCGAAGATTGGTTTGAACACCACAGTGCTTTACTAGGCATGGTCCTGTTTGGAGGTGGTATGCCGTTGTCTTCCTCCGACCTTCGAACTGACTTACCCAGCCAGTTATAGGGGTACTTACAGTTTAACGTGCGTTCCGAACCACGGTACTACTCGGTATTTTTCACATGAGCGATACTGCCAGTGGTGAAAGAAGTGGAAAGTGACAGATAAAAATCCTAGGACCTGGCGGGGATCGAACCCGGGACCTTTGGATTTGTAGTCTGGAACTCTACCACTGTGCAACCGAGGCACACACTGTGCTCCGTGCAAAATTCTACTAGGCAGCTCCCTCTTTCATCACTTTCCCTAGTCCATATTCATCTACTATTTCCCCTTCTCTTCCGCTTCCTACAACTGAATTCCAGTGCCCCATCAAAATCAAGTCTTCCTCTTCCTTAACTCTCTGAATAACTTCTTTTATCACATCATTTATTGTTTCAATCTTATCGTCAGCAGAGGTAGTTGACATATAAATTTGTACATGGTGCATTCTAGTTACAGCACCCCCCCCCCCCCCCCCCCACACACACACACACAAAAATAGTGAAAAGAACCCTGGCAGAATCCTGGTGGATGGAGCCGGTCAAAATGGCCACCACTCCCACTAGCTTCCCGCCATGCTCGCAGCTCGCTGTCACTGGCTGAGGCTGCATGGAGGGGGATTTAGTCGGTGCATGCTGCTGGCCTGCGTGTTCACACTGTGCGGTGGATGGGGCCGAGACAAAAAAAGGGGAAAATCCATTGTTTCGATTTTCACATTGTAAAAATTGTTGATGATATACAAGACTACACTACATCGTTTTATGAACTTATTTTTTCCTTAAAAGCTTTGCCTTGCCTGTGAAAAAATAAAATGTCTCCTTTTCATTCTGCATGAGCTTTTAGTTCCATAACGCTCCTCACTCGATTTTAATGGAGGTCTACAGTTAAAAATCTTATTTTTGGACATAGTGTAGTAAAATATCTTAGCTTTTGAATAAAACATTCACCTTTTCGTAATAGTCTTTTTCAAATGATGCTATTTGTCAAGTATGTGCACTTGATTTATAAATTGTGTATTGAAAATGTCAGATAGCAGGCAGCTTACTGATCTATGTATTTTAGACCATTTGTTAAAGTGAGTGAAATGGAGCTAAAGTACAGAAAAGTTTTTGAAATTGTGGTCGCACTGATATCTATATCCTTTCACAAGTAACTGTGAGTTATCTGAGTGGCATCATGCTGCGACCACAAACCTCCGAATTTCGTGTGTGTTGAGTGTAGCGTGAAGCTCTGCAGTGCGAAATAATTTGAATTGCTGGTCACGTTTGTTGATCACTCATGATGTGTTAACGATCCATAACAAGAAAAAAATAATGAACTAATTTTTCTTGGGTGGCGACCAATTACAATTTGAAGACAATTTTCTTTGTCTGCAAGATGGTACCCTGAATTTTATACTTTAACTGAAAGAAAAAATGCTTAAATAGTTAAGCCTCAGACACTGCAGCACAGGTCAGTTAAGCATGAGAAGTGTGTATCACTTTCTTTTCTCTCTCTCTCTCTCTCTCTCTCTCTCTCTCTCTCTCTCTCTCTCTCTCTCTCAATTTTTTTTTTTTTTTTTTTTTTTTTTTTTTTTTTTTTTTTTTTTTTTTTTTTTTTTTTTTTTTTGGTGGGGGTGGGCCTTATTCCCACCATCAATGAAATACGCATCCACTGCCAGCAGAAGATCGATTGCTGTCTACTTAGAGCCAGCTAACAGTGAATTGATTTTGTTATTTTATTACTATTTTTCTCACATTGTAGTGACTCGTCGAATTTTATGCACATAATAAATAGGTGGTAATGGACTCATCCCATGAATTTAGAATGACATTTAGGAGAGTCTTTTCTTATGTGAACATTTGATATGTATTCCGCGCCAGCATGGAGTAAAAATAATAGTAGTAAAATAACAAAATCAATTAACTGGCTCAAAGTAGATGGCAGTGAACAAGTATTGGTCACCCATGTTTCCTTCGATCTTCCACTGATAGTGGGTGACGATCCCTTGTTGCTGGCCACAAACCCACCAAGAAGGAAAAAACAAATCACAACATGAAACAAAATGACACCTGCTTCTCATCCTTTACTGATCTGCAGTGTCTGAGGCTAAACTAAATCTGCACATTCTTCTTTCATTTAAAGTAGAAAAATCGAAATGAGAGTACCATGGAGACAAAGAAAATTGTCATCAGATGATTCACAAAATGTTCATAGAAAAGCAGTTTCTGTCAAACAGCTTCATAACAAAATAAATAAATATTTTGAGAATCGCATATAGTTCTTTGAAACTGGAGTTGAATTGAAACAGTTCAGCATGTTCCACATTAAACAGGCACACCTCATGTACATCCGTGTACACATCCCTTATAAGAAGGTAACTAATTTATTTTTAATTTTACTGATCGTCTTCCTTGTTACATAGTACATTCCTACTTTAGTCTTGGGTGTAAGGGACAGCACTTTTATGTGAGGCACTGTACACAAATTGTTTCACCTTGTGGTACAACATTTTCCGTGAGCTACAAAAGCGAAAATTAAAAGAAGGCTAAATGGTGCAATAGTCTTCTTAGGTGTAGATGCATCAATAAATCCAAGTATATTTTTGGGCTGCTTCTGTTTGTCATCTCCAACTAGAAAATCATTAAGCAGAATTTCAGAAAATTTTATTTCAGTTCATCAACAGCAAGTTCGCAGTTTACATGAATTTATTCTTCTCTTGTAGTTCCAAACACGAAATATGTATTTCATCAATTGTAAAATGTGAAAAACTAGTTGTAAACCTCTCATTACGTGCAGTATTACTTTATGCAAAAACCATAGCAGATCATTGTCCATTGTAATTGGTTGACACAAAAAGAAAAGAAAACTTTTGTGTTTATGGATTATTAACACATCACAAGGGATGAACATATGTGGCTAGCATATATTTTTTTCGGTACTGCAGTGCTTCACGTTACGCTTAACATAGGCCAAGATCGAAGGCTTGCGGTCGCGGCATGACGCCACTCAGATAACTTGCAATTATTTGTGAAAGGAGGTAGATATCAGTGTGACTACCATTTCAAAAACTTTTCTGTTTTTCTAGCTCCATTTCACTCACTGTAATGTATGGTCTAAAATGCATAGAACAGTAAGCTGCCAGCTAGCTAACTTTTTCAATACACAATTTGTAACTCAAGAACACATACCTGACAAATTGGGTTATTTTAAAACGACTGTTACAAATTATGAAAATGTGAATGATTTCTTCGAAAGCTAAGATGTTATACTATCATGAGGTCAAAAATCAAATTTTTTAACTGCATACTTTCATCAAAATCGAGTGAGGAGCATTACGAAACAAAAAAACTTGGGCAGAATGAAAAGTAGACTTTTTTTTTTTTTTTTTTACAGATAAGGCAAAGCGTATAAGAAAAATATTGGTTGATAAAGCAATGTGGGATGGTCTTATATACTGTCAATATTTTGTCATCGTGAAAATTTGAATATGGATTTTCCCCCCTTTTCTTTCGTCTCGATCCGGCTGGCATTGTGAATGCAGCCCAATGTAGATGTGTGCGCCGGACAGGAACCGCTGTGAGGGCTTGCCATGCGCATGCACACTGCTGCCAGCTATTCCACATGCCAGTTGAGAGTACCGAGTTGTCTTGCTCCCGAGACTGCGTACCCGACATGGCCAGCTTCCGGTGCGACGGTCACGGCAGACGCTATCGCTGGCGGGAACGAGTGGGAGCCAGGCTGCGTTTGACGGCCTCTACTGTTGGATGCCACCTTTGAACTGGCTTTCAGCAAACGCTACTGAATGCAGGCTGCACCAAATGCAAAAAACTTACTTACAGATCAGCTGTGTGCAGTGGCCAACAGAGTGAAAGATCAATGGTAGTAAAGTACAATGAGAAGAGGTGAGGATATAACCATTAAGAAGAAACAGCTGTGAACAGCAAAGCTTTTATACGAGGCTGTCCTGCCTAGAAGCATAAGCTGGCACTATAGGAGTGATAGGCACTAGGTCCGCAGGCAGGAGAAAGGAGGATGGTAGTTAGGGAGAAACCACATCCAGTCTAATATAGAGAGGAATTCATTTACCAACAATGTATGTATGGACAAAGCCAGTAGGACAACGATCCAGCTAAGACAGGACACACTGAACCCCAGGACAGTTGGGGAGCGAGTATCAGTAAAATGAGATTATTCTATAATGACTCAAGCTGTCAAGCTGCGAAGTAAAAGGAAATGATGTATTGCAACTCCAGAAAGTGATGGTACCATTTTTACAAATCCATTGCACAAGCACAGAAAGGAGATCCAGGTGAGAGGTGAATGGGCCGAAGGAAGTCACACCATGGGGTCACATCCATCCCTGACAAGGGTGAGCCATTATCTGGAAACAGGAGATCTGACACAGGCTGCGAGGGCTGAGTTGGTACTTATGTGGCACCAAAAGGTCCTTGTTCCGGGTTTTTAGTTTCTTCTTTTCCTTCTCCTCCTCCTCCTATTTTTCCTTTTATAGTTCTTGGAGTGCAGAGCCCAGATAACATGCTTCAGATACCCTTGGAGCTCAACACCCTTGGGGCTCACAGACTGTGAGTCAATCTGTTGACTTGAAGCATCAGACCAAAATCTGGGGAATGCTGAGAGGAGGGATGCTTAGAATGGGCTCCACCACTAGCAAGTGCCAAAAAAGTTGAACTCCTCTCTGACAGGGTAGAGTGAAGAAAAGTGCAGGGAATAGGTATCGCAGGAGAGGGAGAAGGGAGAGGGAGGTAGTATTGGGGTAAGGAGGAAGGGGAGAGGGAAATGGCATAATGGAAGCAAAGCTATGTAGCATAGGCACAGGTTAAATGTGATCATATTTTCAACAAGCCTCAGTGCAACAAACAATCAAGGGACTTATACCCTTGTCTTTTCTCTTCCTTTTTTTTATTGGACAATCCGGTAAGCATGGAAAATGAGGGTCATAACAATTTACACATATTGTTGGTGGATCACTTACTTCCCCCCCCCCCCCTGCCCCATGGATTGGTTATCTGCATTCACCACATAGTGGGGCCAATATCCAGCAGGAAGCTGTGTCCAAGACTCAAACATCAGAAATATCTCATAGGCGGTGGTTCATATGGCTTCACCTCGCAGAAGTAAACCATAACCTTGGCCCTTCCCTGGGAGGGTATCCTCTTCAAAGGTCAGTATCTATCTGACTGACTTTAGGTCCTTTCTGGAAACAGTGAACAAAATGGCTGCTGTGGCTGTCCAGTTTGTCCAGGTGTTCCTCATCCATTTGAAATATTAGATATCTATGGAAAAGGGAATCTGTACCAGTGACCATGGACATTGGACTGTCACAAAGATGGTCAGAGGCACAAAGGACTGCAGACTGGACAGAAAAAGGTGTTTTTATCACAAAGAATCTGATCACATCTCACTCAATGACAAAACTTTGCCAAACTTGTCTTCATTTTTAAAGACTTTTTCGGGCGACTGTCAGCGATATTTATATACTTTATAAAACTCATGGCACAATTTCTGCTTCAACAAATTTATTACCCACAATCGGTTTGAGTCAGGGATATCATGTTGAAACACTTCTCTTGTCAAATGAGTAGACAGTGTTATAAAAAAAACATAAGCTGACAGTGGGTATAAAGCTCTTAGTTGCTTGTTAATTTATGTTTTAAGTGTATTTGTTAAGATATAGTGCTTGTCCTGTACAGAAACAGGCAAAAAAATTATCTTCACACTGACAGCTTCTTATTTATGAAAACTGGGCCCCATTTTCATTTCATCAATCTCTTATTAAATCAAACCATCAAAAGTCCAGTTTGGAATGTCAATAACAGCCTTCATCAGATTACATTCATGCCTGGAATGCAGTAAAGAGAGAAGACTGATATAGGCAGCACATAGTTGTCAGAGAGACATGAATTTGGGGGAGATTAGGAAGGGGAGGTGGAACTTTTATGCATGTAGTGTAGGTATGATAGGTTACCTTAAGCTGAGGCCAGGATAGCTGCAGGACTGGAAACCATTTTTATATTGTGACTCGTTAGTTTCTCCCAGCGTATTTGATAGTCAAAATATCCATGGTTGTACTGCTAGTCTACAGTGTCCAACGGGCACAATATTTTGGCGATCATACATGTCGCCATCATCAGGTGAACTGACGGACTGAGCTACTGGAAACACACCAGCACAGAGATCCGCACGTTACAACGGCTCGAAGGAAACTGGGTTCTAGCCCGGTGGCGGGCGATTTAAATACCCTCCACCTATGGAGTGCCCCCTCCATGGTCCGTGCCCTGGTCACGCAATGGAACGGAATGCGACGACATCTCAGATGTCGTCGATATGAGGGCTCTGTCCGTCATGGTCGTCACTATGTTATGTTTGCTAGATTTACTCTTAATTAACCCAATTGCTGGTTCCCAAGCTTTGCTAAGATCATATCCACAGTCATGGTTTATGAGGTCATCACTAGTGCGAATTTCAATGATCTCCCTAATGACGCAGTACCAGTATCATGACATCTGTACCAGAATCCTAGTGCATTCATACTCCATCACGTGATTCTCCAACAAACAATATTCAGCAACCGCCAACTTGCTCGGATACATCAATCGCGTATGCCTCTGGCGTTCAAGGCATCGATCTTCGATGGTACGCATCGTCTGTCCAATATATGACTTGCCACACTGAAACGGAATCTGGTAAAACGCCAGCCTTCCTCAAAACCGAGATCATCTTTGGTGCTCCCCACCAGTGCACAAATTTTATTCAGCAGACAAAAGACAGTTCCAACCTTGTGTTTCTTCAAAATGGGGCGACCTTCCCTGAGAGTGCGCCGGTCTATGGTATAAACGCAGTGCCTACCTCCTCCCTCGTGTTTTCATTCATTTCCACAGGTTGCGATGTAGTGGTTGGGGGAGAGCCCACTGAATCTGCCACTCTGAGTACACATTTCCTGGAATACAGTTCTCGGGTGTTCCAATTCCTGGGGTAGACTCTCTGTGTCGGAGATAGGGTGCGCACTATATACGAGAGTTTTAAGTAACCCATTCCTCTGTGGATGGTGGTGACAGCTGTCGGCATGTAAATACAGATCAGTGTGCTTTGTCTTCTGATACGCACCCCATGACCCAGGGTACCATCAGCTCTTCTCTTGACCAAGACGTCAAGGAACGGTAATTTACCCTCCGTTTCAGCCTCCATAGTGAATTTGATGTTGGGGTGTATGGAGTTCAGATGTGTAAGGAAGTCAAGGAGTTTATCCATACCATGTGGCCAGATGACGAATATGTCATCCACGTAACAGAAAAAGCAAGTAAATTTCCATTCAGATGACACCAGGGCTTCCTCCTCATTATTCTCTATATGGTCGCAAATTACTTTGCAAGCTTGTTTGTGGCTCAGGAATTGTCTTATGGTTAGTTCCTACCAACCTTTTATGAAATTGGTAGCTTTATTTATGAAATAAGGTGAAAACTATGTATAATAGGACAGTTTATGACTCAACGCAAAGACGTGACAATGAGCTATGACAGGAACACAAAAAAGGACATACACATACAACACTTTCAGCTATCGACCATGGCCTTCTTCAGAAATAGGAACATTCACGCAATCACACAGGCACACAATGCAGTCATACAATCATCATCTCCGGCTGCCGCACATTGAGCTGACGGTTATGTGACTGTGTTGTGTGCCTATGTGACTGCGGAAATGTTCCTATTTCTGAAGAAGACCATGGCCGATAGCTGAAAGTGTTGTATATGTGCGTCTTTTTTGTGTTGTCATGTCTTTGCTGTGTGTTGTAAACTGTCCTATTATATATTGTTAATTCCAACTTGGACTTTCCATTATTAGGTAAAAACTGTGTGTAAATTAAAAAGTATCCTCTCACTGTATTTGCATTTTTCCACTTACTGCAACACAATAGTAGTTTGGTAGTTTGTTGTTTCCTTTTCAATGTTTTTCACCAACTTTTACTAGGTTTACTTACCTAACTACATAATCATCAGACTCCTACTAACATCACGGTGTTTATTACCATTGTAAATGTTATTTCACTGAAAAGTATAACAGCACTGACAGTTCCAAAAGATGATGAAATATTTGCAGATCATCTTGAACATTTGCAGGAGATAAAGATGTTACAGGAATATAGATTGGTGAAAATGAATATTCTGAAGCAAGTAGTCATGATAATTATGGTGTAATTTTGAGAAAAGCTTCAGATTTTGAAACATTTTTGAAAGGAATATGACAATTTGTGCACCAGTGGAGATAAATGGTTGCTTACAAAATAAATAAAGATATAGTCACAGAGTAGTAAGGTGTATAGACCAAAACAAACAGAAGGTAGAAGTAACATAGATGACTCAATCTTTTTCTGCAAAGGGAGAAATTCAATGAAACACTTAACCTCAATGGAACCTTTACAGTACAGTTATAAACTTTCATTATGCAGCCAAGAAACACTAAATTCTTGCTTTTGACATTTCTCAAAGGGGGAATTAAACTTTGGACAGGTAATCAGAAAATTGTTCATTAGGACAAAGGGCAATGTTCAGTTCATCAAAGAAGTTCTGAAATAAAGACTTTAAACTGGACATTGTTCTCTTTTTTATTTACTTTGTGCCAATTCAAGGTTACGAGTATATGAAACTTTTGACTGTTGCATAAGGAGGATAAATGAGAAAGCCCTTGCATCTTCTTTTGAAATGAAAAATGTTACTTTTGATAATAAAATGTCATACTCTGTAAATTGGGTATTTTGTGGGGAGTGGGAGGGAAAAAAAGTGTTTCTTATTTCCAATTAGCATAGAATAGAAGTAATATGTGTGTCCAGAAAGCAGAAATATTGCGGTCAAATCAACATTCACTGCACTTCTGTTTTAAGGGCTCACACTTATATTGGAGGTACCAACCATGCTGATCACAGTAGATATGCTTACTGGCTGATAAGAAAATTAATATATTTGTAAATGCTTATTAAACTAAACTATTCTGTGAGCTGTACTAACATATTGCAGTTCTAGAGTTTAGGAGGAATGTTTCTCAGGAACAATATATAGAAAACAGTCTCTGTGATCAAGACTGTTTTCTATATATTGTTCATATCAAATAGATCGCTGTTTCTTGTCTCCTATGACAATGTGGTCAAAATTAATGTTTCTCAGGGTCTGATGGGTAAGAGAAATGTGAAGCATTTCAATCCCAGAGCTACATGAGGAATGTCATGTGACATCTGCGAACGGCTGGTTTTCATTAATTCAATGGAGGGTGTCAAAACTCCGTTATTTTTGCAAATATCTCTCAAATGATACGAGATAAGAAAAAAAAACCATAAGATTCGTTTATTCAATTTTCGTTTCAGATGAACGGCTTATTTGCAATTAAAATTACATTATAAACGGCTTTTTTTTTTTTTTTTTTTACTAATGTATTTCTTGTCCAAAAAATTTGAAAAAGGGAGGTTCTGGTCTCTGGGGGCCTACAATTATGTTTGTAAAATTTGGTGCTGATTGGTTGAACAGTTTGTCTAAAAACAGGGAATACGTTATGGACAGACAGACATCTCAAAATTGCCGTTATTTTTGGAAGTATCTCTGAAACGATATGGGATATGAAAAAAACATAGGAGAGCAAAGTTGTAGAGAATTTTCTCCTCTACAAATTCAGTTATTCAATTTTTGTGTCAGATGAATGGTTAAGCCATTATTTTCATTTAAATTTTGAGCTCTCAAAAGACGATCGCAAAGGCCCACTATTAGTGTTACTACAGTAACCTAAAGTGGGGCAATTGCATATGTGCTTGATACTCTGAAAAGTAAACACAACTTTAATGAAGGATTAATTACTCCTATATAAATGTTTGCGAATTCTTGTGAAGCAGAGCTGAAAGTAAGCTTTTATGAGATAAATCTCGAACACTGCGAACCCTGTAACACAGGAAACCAAACCCACGCATTCTACACTTTATTTGACCTGTAAAATAATGTAACAACAATATCTCGGAGCTCATGAATCATAAAATAAACATTTTGAGTTTGGTCAGCAAAGGACCTGTTTTGTATAATATATCTCATATCTTTCCCTGCTTGCTGCAAAAGTGAGCAAAAACACTTTTATTTACTAATTTTAGATCCTTGTAGAAAAATGTCTTCCTTTAGTTGCTCGCCCAGAACTCTCTCTGGCATACATCATCTTGTGTTGCGTATTTGATTATTTCCTTATTGTAACTTACACGTTGTCATTTCAAAGCAATGGCGCACAGAAGAATTAACAAAAACACGTCGTCCTTCGTACGATAAATGATAATCTAGTGTCTACAAATGCCATATTAGCATCAGTTAACAATGGCAATCAATAGTACGAGATTAAAGACCGCAACTCCTAACTCTTAGCTGTAGCGTAGCGGGCAATCCGTTGGATTGTGACACTGAAGGTCAGTGGTTCGGAGCCTGCCACTACCTAATTTTTTCTTTTTTTTTCCTAAAAGGGTTTCAGACACTCTTATTAATTAATTTTTTATTATTTAGATTATTATTTTGTTCCAAAATGTTTGCAAAAACTTATAAAACTATAAATCTAAAGTGGGCCGTAAAACACATCATTGCGATTTTTTTTAAGGTTTCAGTTATTAAATATTCCCCATTACTCAACCCACTTTGAAGATATTGCTGTTGTAGGTTTCTGCATTATGGAAAAATCTTGTGGGTAGATAGTTGTATATGGTACACCCATCTAAGAAAAAAACATTGAAAGACTAGAGACAGGAAGTTCATATTCACAGGGCACGAACATAAGTATGTACATCGAGTCAACATTGATATTGAGGCTCAACACATAAGAGTAAAATGTGTCTGTTGCTCTTGTTGCCATGAACTGAAGCTGGATCAGTGTGACTTGAGCAGATGTGAAGGATGCCTTGAAGACTTATGAACAAACCATACCATCAAATCAGTGGATTTCAAAGAGGGCACTTCACAGGCATGAGAGTAAGTGATGTAATCATCTGTAAAACTGTTGCTCATGTGGAACAAAGTGCTTTGGCAAAGTTGCCTAATAGGATTATTACACGATGTTTGGAAATTTTGTTTGTCGTCTCTTCCAGGTCATTCCTGAAGTAATCCACCTTCTGGGTTTTTCTCTTGTTATAATCATTTGTGGTGCACGTGCATTGATCAAGGTATATGCTTTGTTGGCTGATTTGACAAAGAGCACTGATATATCTTCTGAAATGGAGTGGAAGTCTATGACAGAGTCTCTAATGGATTTGTGGACTGATCAGAGTTGTTATACATAACAAATTTAACTACTGAACTGTCAAATCTTGACACCCATAAAGAGTTGATCATTTTGCATATAGCCTACAGGCCTAACAAGCACCTACAGTTGATTTGGCTTAAGTTGACTCCCAACACTTTGCAGTGTAGTTTCATGCTGAAAGAGGCAAGGAATGAATCTGGATCATAAGGAGAAGCTGATTATCATATCAAGAAACATATGTACAAGGTTTCTTTCTTTTTTGGGGGTGGGGTGTACAAACATGATTTTTAAAGGTATATCTGCAAATATTAATATTAAAAAAAAGTAATAATACATAAAAGAGGTTTCAGTGTTTCAAATGAGACAACAAACTCAATTATTGCATTCATGGTTAGAATGCTGCAATTTCCAAAAAACTTGTTAAAAACAAGTCCGTCTGTCCATTCAGGGCGACTTACGCCTGTTGTGAACGTGTTAACTGTAGTGACAACATGTACACCTCTTTTTAAATATTTACTGAAGTGACACAGTGTCAGTTTCCAAAGAAAAACAATTGTTAAAAATGAAGCTAGAAACAACTTCCTACACTTTTCAAGTATTCTGACATGGCAAAATACTTATTGTAACTACATGCTAGATACGAAAGCAGAGTGCAAAGTTGATAAATCCTACAAAACTGCAATCCTACAACATACTCTAAATCTAATACTTTTTTGAAAGTGACAGGCACACAAAAATGGATTAAATGTACATACAAAAAAGTATCTAAGCAAAATTTTCTACATTCTGCACGTTGTTCACACTAATATTTATGTTCTGTTTCCAAAAGTGGGCATTATAGCAGCAGCACCCAGCGAGAATAAATGGGCAACTGCATATTTTGAGGCTATTACATCTAAGACTACCTCAGTTCTTTAAGAAAACATTATAGTAATTCAGAGCCCTCAAAATATGACTGTTATAGATAGATACACAGGAGGGGATTGATTGGTGTGCAGTCATACAATGACAAAATAAAATATAATGCAGAAGAAAAGTAAAGTAGTATGGAACACCATACAACAAGAAACTGTAAAATATGAACACAGTACAAATAAATATACAAATCAAAGTTTAATAGAAAATCCAACATGAACTACATTGATAGTCATCAAATGAAACACTAAGGAGGACCAGAGATATTGCAGCCAAATTTATTTGAAGGTAACATGCTATGTACAATGGGGGACAAAAAGATTACCCGTCCTGAATAATTTAAAAGTCCAAGAAAAGGGCATTGTGCATGCCCAAGCTCATAAGCTTGAGTGTTGCCAACTCCACTCATCTGTGCAGCTTCAGCTTGCTGTTTACAACGTCAAATAGAAGCAATAGGATAGTTAAGATAATGTATATGTCAGGATTCATTGCACTTTAACTCACTTACCATTTATTTTGGAAAACATTATTTGAGCATGTAGAAACGGTTGAAATGCAAGAATTCCATGTCAGCACATTTACTACAACAAACTGCTTCTCACATATGTTTCATTGGGTGAGTGGATAGGAATTAATTACTTTTTAATTTTTTAGACGTCTTGCAGGTTATATTTTATATAACAATTAACTAAAAATTGTGCAGTTGTAGGTTTTTATAGTTTTTTAGAATATTTTATTTTATAATAATCTAATCTTTAATCAGACATTTATGTTCACAGTAATAAGATTGAAAATGAATGTATTTCATTTGTAATTACTTCAACCGCCATGTGGCGGAAAGGTATCAACTGATTAGCAAATGTCATAGGTCTACTTCATAATGGCTGATGTAACTGTTACCAAGTGCATAATTGTTCTCTTTGAAAGCGGAGTTAGTGCATCTGAGGCAGAAGGTCAGTATGGTGTAGATTCTTCCACAGCAAGGAGATGAATCAGATAATTCAGAGATAATGGTGAGGTATGCAGACATCCCATACTGGAAGGCCGCGAGTATCTACTCAAAGAGAAGATGATGAATTGGTCAGAGTGGTTCAGATTGCTCCATTCTCAAAAATCCGGGAACTCTCCCTAGTTTCACAATTCCTGAGCTTGTCAATAACTGCTCTCAGGCAAATGTCTATGTAATAGGTCCCATTGTGCTCTCATTGAAGAACCATTATCTGATGATCAAGCCATGGACAGCCTGGCAATTTTGAGTTCTTGAGAAAATGTCAATTGTAGGAGAGTCATTTTCACCAATGAGTGCACAATTGTTTCAACAAGCAGAGGTCCTGTTCTTGTTTACCACACAGATAGGCAACGATATGATGCCTGCTTCATGGCTACACATGCTAGATGTGGACACATTAAGTGTGAAATGTTGGGGATGGATGTCATATGGGTGTGGAACCTAAGAACGAATCCAACACAAGTTCAATTCAGCATGCTATGAACATTTCCTTGAAAATGTAATCATTCTTGGAGCTCAACTTTTGTACCCTGCAGGATGTCTAATTTACTAACATGATAATAATCCATGGCACACCAGCATTAGGATTCACGACTGCTTACAAAGGAGAGAGAATATTATTCGTAGCGTACCATGGCCTCCAAAGTCACTTGATCTTAATCCCATAAAGAACATATGGCTAAACTCAAGAAGACTCTGTAGGAGGATTGGCCAAACCCTCCTAAAAGAGCTGCAGATGCCTTTTGGAATTTGGTTTATTCTTCATGGGAGAGAATTGCCATGGATGACGACTTTTTCTGCAGACTTTTAGATTCTATGCTTCGAATGATCTGTGTTGTTCTTGATGCCAATGACATGTGGACAAAATAATGAAGATATTTGTCGTCTATATTATATTATTTTTATTTTAATGAGAGGTCACACCAATATCACCTTCCAAGAAAGATTATTTTTATTTATATGAGATATGAATAACACCCTGCAAGGATTTTTTTGTTATGGGAGATCAAATTAATATTACTTTTCAAGGAAGATTATTTTTAAGGGAGGTCAGTTGAAAAATACAGTCCAAGGATGTTTATATTTTGTTGTGGGTGGTCAAATAAATATTACCTAGCAAGGAACATTATTTTTAGATATCAGATTGACAAAATGTAATTAGTTATTTACTAAAAAGAATACTGAAAAAGTAAGACCAATATAATTTAATAACAAAAAGTACCTAAAGCAAAAAAAATCTGCAATGCGATAAATTGTTGGCATCCAATCTGATGCACACCACTTAACCAGGAAGGCAGATACTATCAATGAGCTACCTGTCCTTTCTCAGTAGCGTAACAATCTAATAGTCCTCCCAGAGTTGAAGAATGAATATTACACTGGAAACAACAGTTAATGGAAGGCACAGCCACTCACACGTGCATGTGGCAATCAAAGTAATTACAAACACATACATCCACCAAAAAAAAGAGAGAGAGAAAGAAAGAAGAGAGAGAGAGAGTTGATTCCAGTGGTACTCTAACTCACACCCCTTGTGTTTGTAAACCTTCAGCCTATCCACTCAGCCAATGAAACATATGTAAGAAGCGATTCGTTGTAGTAAATCTACCCACGTGGAGTTCTTATATTTCAACCACTTCTATGTGCTCCAATAATGTTTTGCAAAATAAATTATATGTGAGTTAAGCTGCCATGACTCTTGACATATATGTACCCTAACTATCATATTGCTTCTATTTGATGATGTAAACACAAAGCTGAAGCTCCGAAGACCACTAGAGTTGCACTTTGGAACTAGGGCATGTGCAATGTTCTATTCTTGGACTTTGAATGATTAGGGCCGGATAATCTTTTTGTCCCCCATTGTACAAAGATAACACAATTGAAAATACAGCCCCATATGAATTAAAGAAGATGATATCCATACTGTGTGTGGCCACCACTGCTGGTCACAACTGTTGCTATGACTTGGCATTGAATGAGGACTGGAACAACATTGTTTTTACTGATAAATCATGATTCTGCCTGTAGTACCACAATGGTTGGCTTAGAGTCTAGAGATGCCTGTGAGTGGCTAACTGTTGTCTTATGTAACACCATACTGTTCTTGTAACCAATAATATGGTTTGGGTTGGTGTTGGATTCCACAACAGTTAGATTTACACTTAAAACAGTATCAATTGCAAAATAAAATGAAATAGGCCTAAATGTAAGATAGTCACAGTTTATTGAATGTGATAATTTAATAACATTGGTAAAAACCTTTAATTTCAGAACCAGTTTAATGAAATAAATGTATCCTGTCACACGTTTGAACAATTAAAAAAAAAAAAAAAAATCAGTAATGAAATATCTTTCTCAGTGTGATGTATGTGTATTCCAAAAGTCAACTTACAACTGCATCAATATCAATAGTGATGGGATCACTAATCAGAATTAGGCTAAATTTTCTTAATACCTTAAATGGTATTGTGAACACGCCCTCCAAACTCCAATGATGATGATTAATATTCGCAGAAACACCATCCAGCCACCACACTGAGATTTAACTCATTTTTATTGTAAAGGGGAATATCTAACAAGAATTGCATTCACCTGATTTCCTTTAACGCAGACCTCATTTTGTTTTGGTTTTTTCATTAGAAAGTGTGCAGTCAAATTCATTGAATTTTTCTTTGTGACTTCATTTCAAATTGAACTCCCTACACACTGTTGTTATTTCCATGACACATTAAACATGCTACCTTCTTCCATATAACAACAAAGGAATATTGTGTTTCCATTCTTTATTAAACAAAGGCCATGCACCATTGGTCTTACACTTTATCGGAGGGTTGGTGGTTCCATTGAAGTTGTAAATTTGGATACTTAAGCAATGAGTTGTGAACAAGTTGAGCGAACTAAGCTGGCACTTTGTTTCCGCAGTTAGCATCCACACCGCACTTTCATACTGATGTAACCAACCACAGTGGAAATATTCGGTTTAGTGCAAGAGAAACACTGATGCTCGCGGCTTGTCTGTCTTGTGGACGCCACACAAAAACCATCAGTGAGCCACAAGTGGATTTTAAGCTCCTATATGCCCACCATCTAACAAGATAATGTATAACTACACAAACACCCAATGTTCAGATTTTACTGTTGCCTTGGTCTCCCTGTTCGTCTGTCTCTTGCCTGTCAAAAAGCCTTGTAGGTGATTGTGGAATGTCTGGCTCAGGAGATACCCACCTGATGCTACATCAGATCATATTTGGCAATATACTGAAGCAGCATGGACTGCTTTACCCCAATAACACACTCAGAGTCTCTTTGATTAAATGCCGAAGAGAGTGGCAGTAGTAACAGCCAGCAATGATGGCAGTACTCGGTACTGATTTGACATCTTCCTCACTCCACATGCGCCTGTATTTTCATCATGTGATCTTTGTTGTGCTGTCTCCCAAATAACTTTGGCTCCTTTATCTCCATTCATTCTTGGTATTGCATTTTGGATGGCCAGTGGTGTAGTAAATTAATTGACAAATTTTCAAGTAAATTTACTCGCAAAAAAAAAAAAAAAAAATATATATATATAATAAAGATTTTTGACTTACCTAAAGTACAGGCTGGTCAATAGGAACACTAAACACACACAAAAACACACAATCATTCGAGCTTTCGCCACCAGTGGTGGCTTCTTCGGGAAAAAGAGGGAGGAAGGAGAGGAGAAAGGGAAGGATACGGGTTTTAAGGAAGTGGAAAAGGAGCCATTCCAATCCCAGGAGTGGAAGGACTTACCTTAGGGACCTTCCTTTTTGTCCCCTAAGGTAAGTCCTTCCACTCCTGGGATTGGAATGGCTCCTTTTCCACTTCCTTAAAACCCGTATCCTTCCCTTTCTCCTCTCCTTCCTCCCTCTTTTTCCCGAAGAAGCCACCACTGGTGGCGAAAGCTCGAATGGTTGTGTGTTTTTGTGTGTGTTTAGTGTTCCTATTGACCAGCCTGTACTTTAGGTAAGTCAAAAATCTTTATTTTATACCATTTTCGTACCTGGAAGGTCTCCTTCTATAATATTATATATATATATATATATTTATTTATTTATTTTTTTTTTTTTTTTGAGTAAATTTACTTGAAAATTTGTCAATTAAGGTGGTCTAAGTCAACCAGTTTCAATCTTTGTCCACAAGGCATGCAATGATAGCATACATACTCTATTGATAAACACAATAAATGACTTCCAGTACAGATATTTTTTGAAATATCTAAAGCACACAACTTAAGTTTCTACTAAAGAAAGATAATGAGTGGGCAGTTTACCTACTCTCATAATTCTTTTAAAAAATTAATATAATCAATCATGAAAAACAGCTTATGAGTTACCTGAAAAATACAACCATCTTAAAGAAACTCAGTTTGCTTTCCAAGGTAGCAGAAGTATAACATCGATCACATCAGCATCTTCAACAGTGGTACTGGAAGCTCTTGACAAGGTGACTGTGTTAGAAGCATACTTTTAGACCTATCAAAAGTTTCTGACTCTGCTGTCTTAAGAAATAATACTAAACAAATTACAGTACAAGGTCTAGATATAAGAAGAATATTTAATGAGTGTTTCTTTCCATACTTGGAAAATTATTTGTTACAGCTTGAGATTGCCAAATTTTTAGTGAGATAATAATCAGATCAAAAGTTTTGTTAGTAAGTCTCTTCCTGGGAGCTTAATAGGTCCACTTATTTTATCAATACAGATTAACAACTTTACCGACAATAAGGCATGAAAAAAGGAAACTCTTCAGTGGCAAAATGGCCTTATAGGCCTATATGATGTAAGCGATACTGCTTTCCCCAATGGACTCATCCACCTCAAACACAGATGTTTCAACACCAACATTTAGAACAAATAGACAGCATAACATTGTTCAAGCTGGAGTGTCCCTTCAGTATGGGTCAAGAGTGGCCCCTCTCATTTAACCTCTACATTTACGCTATTCCAAATACTTACAACACAATGATTGCCATTTACACACAAGACACTGTCTTCCTGCACAAGACTGGAAGCCAGCTAACATTAATTCATGATTACAGACTGCACTCAGAACTGCCGTGCCTTGATTAGAAAAATGGCACATTAAGGTCAACATCAACAAATGCAACACAGTTCTGTTTATGCACAGACGAATGTTACTGTGCAAATACCAATAACATGACATATTCCCAGTACAATTACGAGGCCAAGTCAAATACCTCAGTGTCTGGCTGGGCTGGTAACTAACAAGTTGGAACCACACACAACACAGGAACAACTGACCAAATGAGAGGCTGAAACATTTATACCCTGTGCTGAACAGGCAAAGCAAATTGAAAAGAGGGAGAATGGAACCACGTACATTATACTACAGTAATCAGATTCAACAAGATTTCATACTATCTGGTGGCATAGTGGGCATGTGACAAGGTAAGAAAGGTGTATAAATGGTGCAGAGATGAATGCAGAATCATTCTAGCAATGATAACGCCACAAATGAGGAAATTAACTGGTGAATATGACTTTGGTGAAGAGCATACTGTTATGACCCAACATCTGGGAACAAACATCATGGGAATGATATAGTTGGTCGGCTGTTTTGTGCGCTAGTATCTTCAGCTTTGGTTGAAAATGATCAAATTATAAATAAGTGACAAAGAGTTGGTTATCCTTGCCTCGCCACGGAACATGGAGGTTATAGGCTCGACTGCTTTATAAGATAGTATAGGTGGTTATGTTTGATAAATTTGATGTGCGAGTACAGTGTTGGTGAAGGTACAGTCATTTGTGGAGCACACACATTATTTAAAATAGGCTCCACAGTGAAGTAACACTAATAGCACGTCAACTCAATGACATTAAAAATGCTATTGTCATGGAATCATTGAAATTATTTTGTGGATCAATGGAAAAATGCTGCCTGATTGGGATGATGGAAGCATCAGATACCAGACATCTGTTCTGATCTAGTATTCCATAAATATCTTGTGTGACATTATAGAATGTTTTTTGGGTTCAATGTGTTAGCAGATGGAATGTTGAAATATTTCATACTACACACTTGTGCTTGATGTTAATAGTCGATAGTGGTCTGTATTCAGTACATTATATAGTCATTTGACGTAATACTTCGTGTAGTTGAAGGTTGGTTTTGAGTGCTGCCTTTTTCAGTGAGTGATTGTGTACTGGCATGTTCCCTTTATGGATCATAATTTGTTTACATTTTGTGAGTTGGTTTCATGTGATTATTGCAGGCCATCCCACTTGAATTGAATTAAGTCCAGTGGTACTGTATTTACAATCCATCTATCTAGCCCCAAGACTTGTGCCACACACATAAGCAAGGCAGTTGCCATATTCTAGACTTTTACAAAGTTCTGTGTTAGTTCTTGGTATATTGAAGGTTGCATGTTCAAAGTGTTGTATGTGTGTGAGTTTGTGTGCCTGTCGCAGCTCATCATTACATCTTTGCAGTGAGTTGTAAACTGTTCTTAATACTATGTTGAAGTGATCAGTCCCGTGCATGTTTATTTATTTATCCCATATGATCTGGTGTTACACAATGTGTTCAGATGTCAGACATAATATATTTTACATACATGTAGTAGCTCAAGAGTAGCTTCATACATTGTGATACACAGTGTACATTTTCTGAATAGTTCATTAATCAATAGGGTTATTGTTCCAGATATTCTTTTACAGGGTAAAAGCAATGAGACAGTATATAAGACTTCAAAGTTTTAGCAAATTTTAGGTTGTAATTAATAGATTTTATATTTGTAGGAAGCTTGTTGAAAAGTTGAAGACCCATGTGGAATGTTCCCTTTTTACATAAATGGGAGGCAGTATGTAGCACACGCAAGTTTGATTTCGTTCTTGTCTCGTCTTCAGGTATTTCTTTATTTTTCTTGAGCCTAGGTTCAGTTAGCATTATGTGTGTGGGTTTTTTTTTTTTTTTTTTTTTTTTTTTTTTTTGTCTTGAGTATGTTTAGACATGGGAGTGGTAGGATCGCCGGTTTCCTGAAGATATGTATGCAGGAGTCTCTGGCTTTGCTGCCATTTATGATCCTTACCTCTTTCTTCTAGATTTGGAAAATGCTGAAGGCAGTTAGAGAATTATCCCAGAACATCACACCATATCTTACGTGGATCTGCATGTATGCATAGTATGCACTTCATACTGTTGTCAGGATGGTGCAAGACTTCAGTACACTCAGTGCATTGCAGCCAGTACTTATTTTGGCCTTTCCCTTTTCAATATGTCATTGTATTTTAGACTTTCATTTATCCTTAAACCCAAGAATTTAGTATCTATTTGTTGATGGTTTACTTTTACATTTTGAGAGGTATGAAAGTTTATGGAAACTGTCTTTTGTAGTGTTTATTGTTTGCTCGCTGACTGTAGCCCAATTGCCGAGTTGTTCAGTAGCTACATTCACTGCTTTCTGAACTGCCTCTGTGTTGTCCCCTTTTAGGATTACAGTTGTATTGTCAGCAAATAATATTATTTTATGTGCAACTACAATCAGCCTCAAGTTATTAATGTACAGGAGGAACAGTAGAGGTTCCAGTATGGAGCCCTGTGGCACACCTTGTTTGACAGATTGACTACTGGACAAGATTTCTATTACTGAATTAATTTGTTTTGTTGGTATATTCCACACTGAAATTCTGTGTGTGAATGCTTAGAAATGATACTATCCACTTTTTTTTTGCATCTGATCTTATACTACACAGCTCCATTTTTTCTAGTAGTGTTTTGTGATCCACTGTGTCAAAGGCCTTTGTTTTTGTAATTTTTGTTAGGTTTATTCTCACACATTTTGTGATGTTATAATTGCTACCCTTACCTTGAGAAAAGCACCGTTTCAGGAAAGGGTCATGTACTTTTGATCTCACTTTTATGGTAAGGATTTTGGCAGAGAAATACTTGGAAAATGCAAAGGACCTAGTATTATGGGTATTGGAAGGCTTATGATAATGACCCTAATACAAGATATGGAAATGTCTGGAAGATCTAAAAGTGTCCAACTACTTGACTGACAGAGTGAAAATGCTATATTGAACTTGTAATAGTACAGTCCAAACAGTGGGTCAACTAAGCATGGGATACCATCTGTTGGCCTCATCCTCCAATGTTGGCATGTTTTATTGTAATGAATGGAAACCTTATTCATTTTTCTTTTCTTACGAATATCTCATTATTTTTTACAACATAAACTTATCAATTTACATTCACCCACACTTACCTACCGAACCCCATGTTTTTTAATTAAAAATTGCTCTTCACTTGAAACTTAGATCATTCCTTATGTCAAAAGGTTGGCAGAACAATGTGAGGAAGGAAAGATTCATTTTGCATAACAAAGCTTTCTTTTGTGTTGTGGAATGATGTTTTCTTTGTTTTTCCTGCGCTTCATTTAATCTGTTACTGCCCATGAGGTAATGAGTCAAAGCGGACAGGTGGTATCAGGTTCTTCAGTATTGTCCAAATAGGAAATGATTGATCTGAATGGTGCAAGACAAAGAGAAGAGACCAGCAGGAAAGTGCCCTTAGTCACTCTTCTTTATCATTGTAATGAACATAATTCTAGAATCTGTTACAGAAACTGCAGATGAGTCAAAAACATTGGTATTTGCAGTTGGTGATATAATACGCGGGTATGCTGTCCTTGACAGCATTTACCACCAAGATAACTGCCATCAATAAGCCCATAATCTTACCACAGTCATTTGAGGAGCACAATAGCACAGCAAATATAAAAATAGCCAATGTATTACACACAAACAAAAATTAAATGATGCCACAACTAGCATACAGGCTACCACGTGAGAGACGTTCAACGACTGTGAGAGCAAACCTGTATGTACCAACTTGGCAGAGAATCCTAAGAAATTTTTGTCCTATGTCAAATCAGTAAAAGGGTCAAAACCGGATATCCAGACAATCTGTAACCATAATGGTGTTGAAACACAGGTGACACACAAAATGACAAAATATTAAATGTCGTTTTCCAAAGCTGTTTCACAGAGGAAGACTGCATGGATATTCTTCCTCTAATCAATCACATGAATGACAAAATAGTAGGTATTGAAAAAGTGTCAATGGGATTGAAAAGCAACTGAAATTGATCAACAGAGGGAAGACAGCTGGACCTGATAGGATACCAATTCAATTTTACACAGAGTATGCAAAGGAACTTGTTCCCCTTCAAGCATCAATGTAGGCCTACATGAAGTCTCTGCGGAATCAGTTTTCCCAAGGATTTGAAAAAAGTGCAGATCATTCCTGTTTAGGGGAATGATCACCTATCAGAATTTTGGGACCCTTTTTATGTTTTAGTATTATGTCATTTCTAGAGATCAGAATTTCATTTGTAGGAATTAACAGGGTTTCTGAAAGCAACAGTCATGTGAAACTGAGCTCGCACTACTCATCCACGAGATTCAGAGGGCAGTAGATACATGATCCCAGGTAGATGATAAGTTTATTGGCTTCCACAAGACATTTGATACCATTCCACACCGTCACCTGATGAACAAAGTATGAGGATATGGAATATCAGACTAACTGTGTGACTGGATTGAGGCATTTCTAGCTAATAGAAAGTAGCATGTCATTCTCAACAGAAAGCAGTGTTCAGACATTAAAGTGATTCCAGGGGAGTGTTATTGAACTGTTGCTTATCACAATACATATAAATGTCCTCATAGTTAATATAGGAGGTTCAATAAAGCTTTTTGCGGGCGATGCTGTAGTTTATTGAGAAGTTGCAACAAAGGAAAAGGGCAGAAAAATGCAGGAGCTCCTGCAGCGAATTGACACATGGTGTAGGAAATATCAATTGAATCTCAACATAAATGAGTGTAAAGTGCTGTGTTTACACAGAAAGGAAGATCCTTTATTATATAACTATGCAATAGCAGGATAAACACTGGACAAAGTTACTTCCATAAAATATCAGGGAGTAGACATCAGGGGCAATTTGAAATGGAACGGCCATATAAATGCAGTCGTGAGTAAGGCAGATGGTGGACTGAGATTCATTGGAAGAATCCTCAGGAAGTGTAGCCCATTGACAAAGGAAGTAGGATACAAAAATCTTGTTCTGCCAAGGCTTTCGTATTAAATAGAAAGCACCACATTCCATTATGGGCTCATTTTGTAAGCACAAAAGTCTCCAGAGATGATTAGGTTTTTCATTAGCAGATGCTGAAAGTGTGACGTTCTGTACCATGGTATGGGCTTCTGTCAAAGTTCCAAGAGCATACATATATATTTCAAAGCTACTGCAAGGATAAAATTAGAGAGATTATGGCCCACATGGAAGCATACAGGCTATTATTTTTTCTTGCAAAACATATGTGACTAAAATGGAAAGAAGTGACAATGGTACATAAAGTACCCTCCATCATACATTGTGAGTTGGCTTCTGCTGTATGGAAATAGTTAGCAAACACATTCATGTCTTGGCCTTTGAATATGCTTGACTGGAACCTGATGGAACACTTTCAGCAAACAGCTCTGTGCACACTAACTACTGGGATGTAAATTGGAGGAATTACCTAACTGATGTGTGGGGGTAAAAGTGCAGTTTATGAGTCCACAAGTGGTGCTTCATTTGTAGACGCTAGCAACAACAGGACAAATGACGCAAGTGAAGGCGGCCAATCAGGAATCGCATTGGGGTGGCCAATAATTTCGTGTTTCATGTGTAGTGAATTTGGCATCAGTTTTAAAATTTTTGTGTGGCATTTGTGTGCAGAGTTTTTGCCAGTGATTTCACAATGAATTTCACTGATCTCATCATTGAAGATTAAAAGGTTTGTTAAATATCAATGTCATTTTTGGCGTAACTGTAGACTGGGATACCACCTGTCTGCTTTGACCCATAACGTCATCAAGATGTCGGAAAACCAGTATACGAGCTATCTTAATACTTCTGTATTGTAGATACAAATAATCTACAGTTATTATAGATAACAGAATGTATCGTCGATCACAGGCCTTCGCCCAAAAATTCGCGCCTTCATCACTCACATATTAGAAAAAGAATCTCTCGTTTAACCTATACCTAACCATCAGAGAGAAGCTACAGATAACTTTTTAAACACAAAATATTAATCTGTTTTGTTTGTAACCAAACTATCGTCTTTAACTCAACCACCACATAATCGCTCATGCCTTCTACAAACACGGACGCACCTCAAAACTACCATGCTGCGATGATGTCACAGGCAAAGCTGACAGGCGGTATCCCCATCTAGAGGTGAGCCTAGTTTTTGGTATATTTCAACATTTTGTGTTATTTTAAATGTTTTGAAACGGAATGTATTTTGTTGATATTTGTAATTCATGACAAAGTTGCACAAATTAATTAATGCTGTTCCTGCTCTATGGTTGACAGGTTCTCGATGTACCCTTGTCCGGTCAATAAATCAGCATTTTAAAAGACAAGATATGTTCAGGTAAAGTACCTAGAAGTCCTACTTACATACAGAAAAATTTAACCAATCCATGTTGTTTACAGCATGTCGACTTCAACATTTGCACACAAGATGTGAAAAATCGTGTTAACATTAAGTTCCAATGACTTTATTTTCAAAATGAATCACACGATTTGTATGGGGAACATCACACACTACTCGATGATGTTTCTTCACAGAAACCTATTGTCAATGTTTTGAATGCATGCCACAAAGTACTGCATCTGTATTGTGTTCTAACAGTGGAGCAAGATGCAATTAAACAAGTGGTTATTGCATTTGTACTTATTAGGGGCCTTTAGACATATAATGTGGTACCACTTTGTTTCAATGTCAATGGAGCATTTTCAAATTAGCACTCTGAGCTAATGGCAATCTAAGGTTAGAAAACATTGAATTATGACTGTACCATCATCATTAATTAGGCCTATCCAGGTAACTACCAACAGTACGACATGTGTCACAAGAACATGAGCAGCAAAAATAATATGACCTAATCCATTAGGTACCGGTATATCTGCACAGAAACACTGGTGTGTTTTATGTAATCTCTTTACTGTCATACCTCAACATTTAAAGGCTGTATCAGTTCGGCAATTCAAAAAGGCAGTTTAATCCAAGAAGGGGCGAGTTCCTGTGTTGTTTATGAATAGATCAATTCTTTTAGGCCTACTATAGACTATTGTACACCAATATCAGTTACATAATAGGCCAATATTCTTATTTTTTTAATTTACTGTATAAATGTTTATATTCTATGGCCACTTCCAGTTTGTAGTGTGTCAAATTATTTCAGTGGCTGGATTGTCTCTCAGTAGCTCACTGTCCATAAGGGTAATATGCATTTGAGTTTGGAATCTGGTATGACAGTCAATTTTAATCTGCATTAAGATTTATATAGTCCTACAGACAAATTCCACCTAGGCTATTTCACGTTTCCAACAAGAGTGTTTGAACATAATTATGCTACCTTTCTCCGTTTCTTTAAGTAAATAAGTCAATTTATTGCTACACATATACTGTTATTTACTATTTGATGTTTACAAAATTAGTAGGTACTTCAGCCTTCATTGCTTACACAAAAGTTAAGCATTTAGGCCTATAAAATGTATTCTGAAGAGGGGGAGAGGGGAGACTCATAGTTTGTGATGACGTTAAGTGGGGCCTCTGCCTTTTGCAGGCAGAAACGCACCGATAATTTTATCAAACCAACTTTAATCATCAGTTCACTTCTAAATTCTACTACAGTAGGTGATTTTTTTTTTAAATACCACTCAATAGGTAAACTAGGCCTACAACAAACCTAACAGCTGTTTCATTACCTCCATGTAACAATTACATTGATAAAGGGCATAATTCGATTTTGGAACTTTAAAACTATTCTTACGCATCTTTGAGGCTAAACAAAGAGGCAGACACAATACATAAACTGACATATATATGACTTTTTATTAAAATATTGTACATTGTTTATATTTGAGTTTTTTTAAAGGAGAGAGAAGAGACGAGTCTGTAAATAGAGTATAGTTGCTGTAAAAATCTATCTGCACATCGATAAAACAAGAGGACAGTCTAACGCGCTACATTTCTAGTGTGACTTATGCCTATCCTGTTTGTTTTAATATGACTAGTAGGTTGACAAGTGGGTTGTTTCTAATATGTG
The DNA here is from genome assembly GCA_026315105.1 of Locusta migratoria. Taxonomy (NCBI): domain Eukaryota; kingdom Metazoa; phylum Arthropoda; class Insecta; order Orthoptera; family Acrididae; genus Locusta; species Locusta migratoria. The sequence continues at coordinate 504,010,268 of CM048746.1, read as the reverse complement.
AATTCTGACGCAAATTACATCCATTCTGTTCGCCTATCATACATGTATATGAAACGATTGTGAAGATTAGTCGACAAGAATTTCGAACAAATGTTAGTAGTAATGTTACGGGGACACTGTCATCTGTATTCTAAAATTGACGTGTCTCCTGACAAGATTAGTATTATCAAACATTGTGCTTCACAGCACTGTCAGTGACAATAATTAACTGAACAAAACGTTGTCTTTATTTAATCGAAGAAAGAAAATGTGGAAAGTTATTTACCTTATGAAACTTCCCTTTCAGGACTTAGTATGAAGAGCGCACTGTACTGAAACCACAAAATCTTATAATCGGAATAGTTATTAAGCTAAATCACTTCACGCAGACACATCGCTTCCTTATTTATTACTACTATCACCGTACACGAATACATTTCAGCAAATTTATCTTTCACCACTAACAGCTTGTCAAATGTCACTTGCTTCCATTCTGCGTAACACATCGTGAGTCAAACCAAAGGTTTCCTATGATTACATGTCGTACTGTTTCCTCTTGGATAAAAAGCAGCTTCGCGTTTTAGTGGGAGCAGTCGAGGCTTTTAGGTGTAAATTTCAAGACTTCTGTTGCAAATATTTATTTTTTAACTACTCCGTATCCGAAATCATTTCAACGAGGAGAAGCGTAATAAACAGTGTAGTGTATATAAAATGTAACATTCAAGGTTGGATCGTTAGATATTAATTATTAGTACTCCAGGAAAGTACCTAGCGGAACTGAAAATGTCGCTTGCGATGATCTTAAGGCAGTTGTTAGTGTTATAAGCGAACTCGTTATGATCCCAGCAGTTGTTTACAAATGACAAAAACAAATGTTTCTTTTGCTGGGTTTAATACAAGTGCTAAGTTTTAAGTAGCAGCCTGACCATAAAATTCAACGCAGACACATACAAGGATCTACAAAATGGCCCTAGTTTACGTTGACAGTGACCCATGGTAAGAAACCTAGTTGAATGTTCTATTTTCTTTTCCTCTTAATTTTATTTTTTATTGCTACAGTAAGAGTATAGGCCCCTACTATATGTAGGTGACAACAGATTAAAGACTGGACTTTTTAATGGGTAATTCAAAAGAATTTGAACTGTTTAAAATTATGTGATTTATGGTAAAGATTGTTGTCAAACAATCTGAAACATACTTACAACTTATGAATTTGTGCAGCTTCAGATGACAGTCTGTGAGGCAGATACTGAATTACAAGTGCACCCTCTTAATCTCATAGTTTCTACTTTATTTAGCCCAACAGTATGGCACATGATACATGACAGATATATATTAACATAAATATTAAATATATGCTATAATATACACTTATATTACATTAGGCAAAGATGCCACAGGAAATTGGGTATAGACTTTTCAGGGAATTATCCTAGCATTCACCTTGTCATGTTGGGAAAGTAGAGGAAAAACCCTAAACCTTCACCCGGGAATCTGGTCCCTGCTATTCTACACTGGACATAGCAGTCGGCAAAGTCTGCAAACTTCCAGTACACTTACAATGGCAACAAGAAAGACTTGTTGACAAGGTGTTGATATCCTTGTTTCGACATGTGAAGCTTATCATATCTGACAGCCAGTTGATTTTAGATGATCCAGTGATGTTATTATGCCATTTCAATCAAAGGCATGTTCTGTAATAAGGTCCAGATTATAAAAATTTATAGTGCAGGCCCAAAACAGACAATTGTGTGTGTACATTTTTTTTTTTTAAATAAAGTTATTTAGGTACTTTTTTGTAATGAATTACCATATATATTTTGTTTCTTAATGTCCCTCTCTATATTAATGTCATGTCACCTACAACCTTGGGTCTGAAAGGCTTATATAATTGAAACGCCTTTTAGTATAATAGGTGAACCTAAAATATTTGAGTTTGCTGATGACACAAGCTTGATAGCAAATAATGTTGTATACAGTACTGAGACAGTACCAAATATTGCAGTTCAAATAATTAGTGGTTTTTAGAAAATAAGTAAACTTTTGTGAAAGGGCCTGCTCACGATCTTGTTGGAAAAACTAAATGATGCTTTATTGATCATAAGAAAAGTAGACCAACATGAACCAAGTGATAGTTCAACATGAAAAGTTGCCTGCTGCTTACTTTTATTCACATATGATGTGCAGTGTTTTCTGGGGTAACTCTTCTGATTTGAAAAGATTATTTTGACTTGGAAACATCTTATTTGAATGCTTTACATTCGGAGGAGGAACTCTTGTGTGTGTGTGTGGGGGGGGGGGGGGTGGGGGGGGGGATTAAGCTACTTGCAGTGTTATGTTGTTTTTTATCTACACCTGCATAAATAATCCACTAGAGGTTCCCATGCCCCCTCCCCCTTGGCCAATGACTCTGCCTCCGCGCCCCGCCCCCTCCCCGAAATTTCAATGACACAGTTTGCGTCAAGAAACCCCCCCTTCCCCCCCCCCCCCCCCCCTCGCAGGCACATCTGTACTCCCCAATCCACCCAAAGGTATATGAAGGTACTCAGTACCACTAGTAGTTACTTGCTTTTCTGTACCACTCCCATATAGAGCGAGTGAAAAACAAATACTTGTATGCATCCATATGGACCCTAATCTCACTGATCTTATCTTTGTGGTTTTTACGTGTAATGTAGGTTGACGGCGGCAGAATCGTTCTGCAGTCTGCCCTCTAAATTCGGCTCAACTGAAATCAGGAAAAATACCTGTCAGCTTTGACCAGTGATGTCATCGCAGCGTAGTAGTTTTGAGGTGCGTGCATGTTTGTAGAAGGTGTGAGTAATTATGTGGTGGCTGAGTTAAAGATGGTAATTCGTTTACCAACAGAACAGATTAATATTTTGTATTTAAAAAGTGATCTGCAGCTTCTCTCTGATGGTAAGGTATAGGTTAGGTTAGAGAGTTGTTTCTCTTTCACATATGAGCGCCAAATACGCGAATTTTTGGGCAGAGACCTGTGATCGATGGTACATTCTATCTGTAATTTATGAGGATAACTACAGGTTATTTTTATCTACAATACAGAAGTATTAAGATATTCCATATATAGACTTTCCAACATGTTAGTAATGTCACGGGTCAATGCTGGTGGGTGGTATCCCAGTCTTCAGTTATGCCCTAAATTTCTTTAATAGTCCTTCTCAAAAAGAACATCATCTTGGTAATTTCCTAGACCTCGTGTACATCGAAGAAAAAGGCGTTGCGATCGATATATATCGAATGTTTTATATGGTGTGTACGTTCAATTTAGTGTTTCTGAACCAGCGATTCGGGCTACGCACCCTCACATACTAAGGGGGGGGGGGGGGGGCAAAAAAAAGAAAGAAAGAAAGAAAAAGAAAAACGCACCTTGTTTAACCTGTACCTAACCTACCTTTTACTGTACTTTAAAACAGTGATCTGTAGCGTAGCATTAAGAAGGTTAGCTATAGGTTAAACAAGTAGTTTTTTTTTTTTTTTTAGTACGTGAGGGCACGTAGCGCCTGTATCTCCGGTTCAGGAACACTAAATCATCAATGGTAGCGAATCCATTTGTTAAAACTTTCTCAGGATTATGAAGGATGTGGTTAGGCAGGAATCTAAGAGTACAGCATGAATAGCACAACGAAATATCACTCAGTAAACACTACACAAGATTCAAAACCAGCGCTTCCATCTGTGACCACATCGACCATTCAATATATATCGATCGCAACGCCGTTTTCTTCGATGTACACGAGGTCTAGGAAATTACCATCACCTTCTCTCCAGTGACTTCCATATGTGTTCTCGAAGCATTTCGTTAACACTCGCACATTGATGGAATATACCGCCCTCTAAACTGGTATGGTGGGGATCCCAAACACTTTAGCAATACTAAGGACAGGGTCATACAAGTGTTTTATATGCAGTCTCCTTTACAGATGAATCGCATCTTACCAAACTTCTCTCAATAAACCAAAGTCAACCATTCGCCTTCACCATGACTGTCCTTATATGCTCGTTCCATTTCATAGCACTGTGCACAATTACCCCTAAATATTTAATTGATGCTACTCTGTCAAGCAGCACACTACTAATAGTGTAGTCAAACATTATGGGATTGTTTCCCCTACTCATCTGCATCACCTTACATTTCTGTACATTTAGTGCTAGTTTCCATTCCTCACACCACCTAGAAATTTGCTCCAGATCATCCTGCATCCTACTACAGTCATTCAATAACACCCTCTTGTACACCACAGCATCATCAGCAAACAGCCGCAGATTGCTACTCACTGACCATCAAATGATTTGTATAGGTATATACACTTTCCTGAGGCCCCCTTGACGATACCCTAGACTCTGATGAAAACTTGTCATCGAGGACGACATACTGCATTCTATTACTCAAGTACTCTTCGAAAAACTCACATATTTGGGTACCTATTCCATAAGTTCTTACCTTAATTAATAGTCTGTAATTCGGTAGCATGTCAAATGCCTTTCAAAAATCAAGAAATATTCAGTCCTTCTGTTGCCCTTCATCCCTACCACACAAGACGTCATAAGAGCATAGGGCAAGCTGGGTTTCGCAAGATTGATGTTTCATAAAGCTGTGCTGATGCATGTACAGAAGCTTTTCCGTCTCAAGGAAATTTACTGTATTTGAACTGAGAACATGTTTAAGAATGATATAGGTCTACAATTTTGTGTGTCTGATCTTTTGTCTTTTCTATGCATGGGAATTACGTGTGCCTTTTTCCAGTCGCTTGGTACTTTGCGCTAGATCAAAGATTTGCGATAAATGCAAGCTAAGTAAGGGATCAATGCCACCTAATTCTCTTTGGGTCATTCCATGTCAATTCAACGCACCCTTCAACCTGACCCTCTCATATTTCTTTCAAATTTGTTATTTGGTTAAACTGAAGGAACCTGAAGTTCTTGAGAATTTCAGAGGGAGCTTTAGGCAACAATTGACAGAAACGGGGGAAAATAAAACAGTGGAGGAGGAATGGGTAGCTTTGAGAGATGAAATAGTGAAGGCAGCAGAGGACAAAATAGGTAGGAAGGCAAAACCTATACAAAATCCTTGGATATCACAGGACATACTACATTTAATCAATGACAGGAGAAAACATAAAAATGCAGTAAATGAAACAGTCAAAATGGAGTACAGACGACTAAAAAATGAATAATATAGTAAGGACAGTTTACAACTTCGAAGTGTGGCAGCCGGAGTTGATGGTTGTATGACTTTATTGTGTGCCTGTGTGATTGCGTGAGTGTTCTATTTTCTGAAGAAGGCCATGGCCGATAGCTGAAAGTGTTGTATGTGTGTGTCTTTTGTATGTGCCTGTCGCAGCTCGTTGCCACGTCTTTGCAGTGAGTTGTAAACTGTCCTTACTATATTATTAATTTTTTAGTCGTCTGTACTCCATTTTGCCCAATTCATTTACTGCATTTTTTATATTTTCTCCTTTCATCGATTAAATTTAGTATGTCCTGTGTTATCCAAGGTTTTTATGTAGGTCTTGCCTTCCTACCTATTTTGTCCTCTGCTGCCTTCACTATTTCATCTCTCAATGCTACCCGTTCCTCCTCCACTGTTTTATTTTCCTCCATTTCTGTCAATTGTTGCCTAAAGCTCTCTCTAAAATTTTCAGGTACCTTCAGTTTATCCAGGTCCTATCTCCTTTTTTTCTCCTACCTTTCTGCAGTTTTTTCAGTTTCAGCCTACAGTTCATGACCAATAAGTTATGGTCAGAGTTTATATCTGCTCCTGGGTATGTCTTACAGTTTAAAACCTGGTTCCGAAATTTATATCTTACCATTATAAAATCTATCTGGTATCTTCCAGTGTCTCCTGGTCTCTTCCACGTATACGAACTTCTTTCGTGATTCTTAAACGAGGTGTTTGTTACAACTAAATTATGTTCTGTGCAAATTTCTACCAGGTGGCTTCCTCTTTCATTCCTTGTCCTACTACTGAATTCCAGTCTCCCATAACAATAAAGTTTTTCTCTCCCTTAATTGTCTGAATAATTTCCTTAAGCTTCTCATATGTTTCTTCGATCTCCTCATTATCGGCATAGCTAGTTGGCATATAAACCTGTACTACTGTGGTCGGTTTTGGCTTAGTATCTATCTTGACTACGATAATGCGATCACTGTGTTGCTCATAGTAGTTTACCCACATTCCTATTTTCTTATTCATTATCAGACCTACTCCTGTAATAACCCCAAATGATTTTGTATTTATAATCCTGTAGTCACCTGACCAGAAATCCTGTTCATCCTGCCACCGACCTTCACTAATCCCCACTATATCTAACTTCAACCTATCCATTTCTCTTTTTAAATTTTCTAGCTTCCCTAACTGATTAAGGAATGTAATATTCCACACTCCGATTCGTAGAATGCCAGTGTTGTCTTTCCTGATGACCACATCCTCCTGAGTAGTCCCCTCCCGGAGATCCAAATGGGGCACTATTTTACATTCGGAATATTTTATCCGAGAGGATGCCATCATCATTTCTTCATACAGTAGAGCTACATGTCCTCGGGAAAAGTAATGGCTGTAGTTTCCCCTTGCTTTCAGCCGTTCGCAGTAAATGTGTGGCAAAGCCATATTAGCTGATGTTACAAGGCCAGCTCAGTCAATCATCCAGACAGTTGCCCCTGTAACTACTGAAAAGGCTGCTGCCCCACGTCAGGAACCACACGTTTGTCTGGCCTCTCCACCAATACCCCTCCACTGTGGTTGCACCTATGTTACTGCTATTTGTATCGTTGAGGCACATAAGCCACCAAGCCACCCCACCTTGGCAATGTCTTTGGTCCATGGGAGTGAATGATGATGATGATAATGATGATAATAATAATAATAATAATAATAATAATAATAACAAAGGAAGAGGGTCAAAGCCATAAACACCAAAAGGCACCTGCCAAACTCCAGCAGTACTACCACTGCCATATGGACTAACAACCAGCTAAAATCAACCATGAACTTAGCATGATGGCAACACAAGCAACTACCTCAGCCCCTAAATCAGAAGAGCGAAGGCAAACGGGTCATTCAGATTCTGGGGGACCAGGACATCGTGCAAGGAAGAGATGTAGCTTCCCAAAACTCCTCAAATCAAAGCGAAAGCAATTCATTTGTACACTGAGCATACAGACCTTGACTGAAACATGTAAACACAAGATATTGACAGACACTTGTGATAGATTTGGTATTCTCAGAGTTGCAGTACAAGAAACGTGTTTTTGTGATCATGATCACTTTGATTCCAGTGGCTATTGAGTCTACAAGGGAAATCCTGCAATCATTCTGAAAAACAGTAACTTAAACGAGTTTGGAAAGGCATTCCTCGTGCATAACACTACCCAGCAGGACTCTGTGTTAGACTTCTCATCACCCTCTGAACACCTCTCCCTACTCATCGTGAAATGTGCCAATAAGGCCAGTACACTGGTAAATGCACATGCTCCAGTTAATAATGATTATGAAAAAACAAAGTAGAAAAGTTCTGGTCACAGCTTGAATGTGTACACATCAAGACCCCTAAGCAACATGTCAGCATCCTGTTAGGAAATTTCAATGTGCAAATCAGCAGAGAACGTGAACACAGACATATATTGGGAATTTCTCAGCACTGAAAAAGACGAACAACAATGGGTATATGTGGTATAGCCAACCTCTAACTAGAAAATTTTCTCCAGAAATCTTGAATGTGATGGTATGGAAAGGTCTCGGAGTCTGATCACAATATTTCACAAATCAAAATCCGCTTCATACCTAAACAAAAGAAGTGCCGAAAACCTAAACTACTGTACATTGATCGTGTATACTTATCAGAACACAAGAAGAGTTTGCACAGTCACTAGCGACTAACACAGAAACAAGGGACAAACTTCTTGGAACCATCCAGCAGTCATCAAGATAACTTGGGTCAAACACTGTGGGAAAGGAAACACAGGTGGTGGACAACAGACTGTGACAGATCACTTGAATCACCTATTCAGGCTTGGAATACTAAGCACGATTGTCAACCACCGGAGAAATGGCAGATCTTTTTGGAAATGCAGAAGAAAATATCCAAAACCATCGGACAAATTAAATGCATGTACCAGCCCAAACGATTAGAGGAAATTGATAATGGTTTTAAAAGAAACAACATGAGAAACTGTTATAGGACATTTAGGGAAGAACTAGCAACCTTCAAGCCACCCACTCTTTGTTTTTAGTACCACGCTGGAATACTTGAGATGAACACAAAGGTCAACTTGTGAAATCCTGAAACAGCATTTCAAGAAGTTGTGAACCACCAGCAGAGAAACCTAACTTCCATGTTGTGACCCCCAAACCAGGACTCAACTCTACCTATGCATAAAGAGAAACTTTGTATCACATCTGAAAAACAACAAAGCACCGGGTGAAGACTGTGTAATTCCCAAAATGCTCAAGATTGGACGTGAACTCCTAATTGACAGACGACAAACTATCATTGCAAATATATGGGAAAGTGGTGTCATACCAGCAGATTAGAAAACTGCTTTGATTCACCACGTCATAAAAAGGGCGACAAGACTCACCCCAACAACTGTCGAGGCATTTCACTCCTACCAGTTCACTTACAAAGTGCTCTCACGTGCTCTTCTCAACAGATTTGAACAACAGACAGAACGTATGATTGGCGAATATCAAGCACACATCAATCCTGCATAGAAGAAATCTGGAATGTAAATATGATACTGCAACACCATCAGCTGAACCACACATTAGTCAGCTTCATAATTTCAAGAAAGTACACTACTCGATTCATCGCACCAGTCTTTTCAGTACACTTTGTGAATATGGTGTAGATAACAAAACTATTTCATTAACTGAGCAGACTAACAGACACAGCCTCCACAGTAAAATTCATGGGAGGAGTCTCTGAACTTTTTTAAATTAGGACAGGAGTGAGACGAGGTGATGGGTTGTACCCAGTCCTATTTAACCTGGCACTTGACAAGATCATAAGGACGCACAAGAAAGAAATACCTAGAATAAATATGGGAAAAAAGGACAAATGACTCAACATAAAATGCCTTGCCTTTGCTGATGACCTAGCAATAATTATGTGGGTTCCCAGAAAAGACTTACTCGCCATTGAGAAACTTTATGAGGTTGTGTTCAAAACCTGACTCCAAATTTCGTATGAGGAAACACAATTCATGGATTCCAGAAGCTCAAATCTGAAAGCACTTGCAACAAAATATGGTGACATCAAAGAAGTTAAGTACATCAAGTACTTTGGTGAAATGATAAGTAACACTGCAAATTAAAAAATCAGAAAAATTATGTAAAGCTTATACATTGACCTGGAACACACACAATAAGAAATCACTATCCACTCAAGCCAAACTTCACCACTTCCACAAAGTCATTCTTGCTAAAGCACTCTGCACAATTGAAACACCATCATTAACCATCAATATCAAGGAAATTTGTGAAAATGGAAAGGCAAATACTCAGGAAAATATTTGGATTCAAGATTCAACTTAGTACCTGGATGCGATAAAGTTCCGAGGAGTTGTACTTGTGGAGTGAACGTTTCATGTCAGTTGCACAGAAAAAATGATTGAAATTCTATAGACATTTAGCAAGAAAATCTTCCTTTTCATCAAAGGAACTCACCCAATCAGGACACCTTGGCTAACAGAAATCCAAAATGACCTCACAGAACTCAGTATTGACCCACTAGAAGCCACATGGACCTATGTACAGACAGAAAATAAACTCTCATAAGTCCAGAAGACCAATGCTAACTAATGGGCCCATGAGCTCCTTGGAGGGAAAATGATTAAGTAATAATAATAATAGCCTGAATAAGTAGATGAATTGATGCATGTCCTATCTGGATGCAGTATTTAACATGTTCAAGACTGGCAAAAGTCACCCTGGGTGGGGCAGCTGGACTGCTGTTTCTAACAAGTTTGTCAGAAATTCAGCTTTCTAACAATGAATGCAACAATTGTGTTTGCTGTCCACTTGAAATAATGTGAAACCTCTTTTTATCTTTTCCAAAGAGATATTATTAAATATTAAAATTAGCATATATAAATTCTTTTAGTAAATCATGTTAAAAAAAAAACACTCTCATCTAAATTTGCTATGTCGAGCACACAGTAACACTAATAGCAGATGAAAGCAGTGTTGGATTCAACAGAGAGCAGGAAATACAAAGCCCTTTTGTTGAGTACAGATAGTTAGAACTCGACTCACTACGTGGCATCACAATGCAAAGAATCTTCCTTCTTCATTTTGCATGGTTCTCAAAAGAGGACAGGTTGTGCAAATACAGATTTTTTTTAGTGTTGCACAAGTCAGACTCGGATGCCATCCACCTGACTAACTACCAGTCAACGAGCCTGGTTCGTGCTTTATCCACAATGTGTTAACTTACCTTAAATATTTTACCAAAAGAATATAAATTAATGATTAAATATTTTGAGTCTAGAGTGTACATAGGAACATCTAACATCACTAAAACTTGAATAAATTACATTGTGATTGGACAGCTTGTATTGGGCTTGGGCTCTGTATTAATAGCATGTACCCACCTGCACTTAAGGCTCTGCATCTGACTACATAAAAGATGGCAATACAGAGAGCAGCTGGTGCCTAATAAGGCTTTTAAACCTGACTGCTAATTGATGATACCACTCAAGTCTGAAAGATAAGTAATAAAGTTAGGCCTCTTCTATTAAAAGTTAAATTGTTGATTATCATAGGAATACTAGTTTCCTGTACAAAACCAATATTAAAAATATAATGAGGATGGGTTACAATTCACCATAAAAGGAGAAGCAGAGAAAAGTGGCAGACATCCAGGAAAGAGATATAAATTGCCTGGGGTGTGAATTAGAGGGGATGGTAATCATTGAGTGGGTGGTATAGGGGACAATAGGTTACCATAGCTTGAGGCCAGGATAATTTTGTGGAGGAGATGAGGCCCGATAGTTTTGTTGTGAAGCAGCTAATCAAATCAAACATGTTGTGCTCTGTTACATGTTGTTTCACAGGGTGGTCCAACCTGCTCTGGGTGATTCTCTTTCATTCTTATGGACAGCTTTTTATACTTTGGTCATCATAAGAATAAACTGATGTAAACAAAACAATGATTGTTCAGCAGCCTTAGCACTTCTACACTGATGTGCCATTCTTGGAAGTAGGTCCCTATTTTATTACTGTTACTGTAAACGAAACCTTTTTATATTCCAATGAACTGACAGACATCTAATTTTGTCTTAAATCATATTTTGGCTACATAATTTATATTTCAAAAATTCTGTAGTGTCGCAGACTCTGGAAAGATCAGTTGTGCTTTGATTGCTCGTTGTGTAGTGTAACATACACTTTGGACACCTGTGAAAAGTGGTTTCGTGGATTCTGCTACTGATCACTATAGTAGCGGATTACTGTTCCCATTTTGCAATGTCTTTCTCAGATTTGGGTATGGAAGGCATTAAAGAGTTCACCAGACAAGAGTGAGTAATACTTTCATTGGCTTCAATATTTAACTATACACAGAAACCCCTACTGTACAATTTTACTTCACTCATAGCTCGTGTAGAAAAATTATCCTGAAATTAAGTTAGGAACTATCATCACTCTTGTTTATAATTACAATAATTTGTTAGCTAAGTATGAGGGATCAGTTATGCTTTTGCCTGGTCCCCAGAGAATCATATTGCTGGAGTTGGGGATAAATTATTTTCTGGTTATTTGTAGGATGTGATTCCTCCCGCTAGCTTTAACCTGTGATGTTGGCTTGTTGTGCAACATCATCCTTGCTTGATAATTTTGCGTTGGCTGTTTTTACAGGTTTTGTGTGTGTGTGTGTGTGTGTGTGTGTGTGTGTGTGTGTGTGTGTGTGTGTGGTGGAAGTTAAATGGTTCTCAGTCGTATCTGCTTGTATTGTCCATATGGTGTGTGACATTCTTTGTATTTGTGTGTTGCGGTCGCTTCTCTTAAACTTGTTTTCTGTCGTGTGTGCGTTACTATGCGTTTTAGTAGTGTTATATTTCCTGTATAGTTTATCTTTCTATAATTTCATGTATTTTATTGGTCTGTGTTTGTTAGGATGGATATAACAAATAAGTTTAATTCTTTCTCACTGGGGGAGGGGGGTAGTGGGGGAGAAGAGACTATGTTAGCCACGTTAAAATTTCTTCAGCTGCTTGGGGAAGATGTTGGCAATTGGCAACCAATGAAGGTAATGAAAGTCATGGTGAGGGAGTGTGGGGGACTTATGTGCATATGTGTGTTTGGTTTATATTTTCGTTGGTTTTTCATACAGTGAAACACACTTTTTGTAATTATTTCTTTCCTTCTTCTTTTTAAATTTGTTGAATTTTTATAGTGTTGTTTCTATAGGTGTTGGTGGTAGTTGAGGATGTTTGTGTAACATTCAGATCACTGTAAGGGAGATTTTCAGTGGCATTTCTGTATTGTGTGTAGAGTGGCAACATACCATATTGCATGTTTGTGGTGTTGTGTGATTATTGCTTTTGTCAAAGCCAATGAATATGAAAAGTGAGAAACTGGTTCTGGTAACAGATTAATATGTAGTATAGCTCAAGGTCTAGGTTAGGTTGGGAGGCAAAAGTTTGGTTGTAAGTTGGTGAAGCCAACAAATGTGAAAACACAAAAAGGATTGTCGTGAAGAAGATTATGTTGGAATGACAGAAGTGTTTGATACTATTTCTTTGTTATTTGTTGCTTTGGGGAGTAGTGGGCAGTGAATTGGTTTCACTGTCTTCATTTGAGGTGTAATATAGGTCATTTTTATGTTGTAGAGATTTGGCCAGGGCTTGATTGCTATTGTTTTTTATTATTGTATTTGTAATATAGGTTAATTGGAAGTATTCATATTGCTTTTATGCTTTTGGTTTTATACAAGGGTGTTGATTGGTTCTGCTGTCTTCATGTGAGGTGTAGGTCAATTGAATTATTCAATTCCATCTATAGTTTTTGTCATGTGTTTGCCTTTTTGTCATTTTTTCCCACTTAGAATGTCTCCACCCTAAAACCCACATTCCCGCATTTGTCCCATTAGTATTATTTTATTGGTTTTACATTAATTTTTGTGTTTTTATGTGTGCATTTATCAGTGTTTTTCATTATTTTTTTCAGATTGGCTCCAAGTACCGTAATCTAATTAGGACTGACTACTTCAGGCTTTCAGATACCTTCTGTGTACTACATATTTTTATGTTTTATTTCACTGTAGTCTTCTTATTTCATATCTCTCTCTCTCTCTCTCTCTCTCTCTCTCTCTCTCTCTCTCTCTCTCTCTCTCTCTCTCTCTCTCTCCCCCCCCCCCCCCCCCATCGGCATGTACAAAAAATACTTTATTATCCACCATATGGTGCATGGAGGAGGTACCTCCTACCAGTTCAACTCATTTCTCATTCTGTTCCACTTCCAAATAGAGCAAATGTCAAAACAAGTGTCTATATATAACTCCATATGAGCCCTAATTTCGTTGTGGTCCTTAAGTGAGTTCAAGATGGTGAAGTGAAGATTGTTCTGCATTCAGCTTCAAACTACAGCCCTCTAAATTTCCTCAATAGGGTTCTGCTAACAAACCAAAGGCAACCATTCTTTTCTTCCATAAGTTTCCTTACGTGTTTGTGCCATTTTTTATCTTTACAATGTTACATGTAGATATTTAATCAACTAATACTTTGAACAAACAATATATCCTTAGTATTTCTTATGATATTGTTATTAATTTGCAGGCTGAAAGAACATGAGGCTTGTGAAAAGTTGTATAGGGAGATAATGGAACAGTTGACTGCTCGAAGTCTTGAGCAGAAGACCTCTCATCTTTATGCGTCGCTCTCATCGGCAGTCCGTCTCCGAATGAAACAGTATTCAACTGAAGTCCAGCAATTACAAGAAAAGTTACGTCTTGCTTCTTTATCATCAACAATGTATCCTTTGAATAGAACTAATATACTGCAGTTAAACATTGATTTATCTTTCTTAATTAGTTTCTTGTTAGTATTAATGCAATAATTAGACAGTTCTAACATAACTATAAAATTGTTGCAGGCATCTAGCTCTTGTAAATGGTAAATTTTATAATTGGTCACCACGATTGTGACTTTATGTGGCACACATTAAATAATCAACTACATTGGCATTACAGGAGTGTTTCACAAGCATGAATAAACACACATAAAAAAAGTTACGAAATAATACAGCTGGCAAAGCTCCCACTCTCCCAGTTCATTGTTCTTCATTATTTTCAAAACAGTTTTTTGTCAAGGCAAAGAGAGAATAGAAAATAGCAAAAATTATTGAAATTTGAAATTTCATGGCAGAAATTTATGGTTCAAAAAGTTTCCATACGTCCAACCACTCTCCTGAACAACATTGACAAATTCATGTGGGCACTGTCATTGCCTTGTGGCTTAGTTATTTAGTGTCTCCAGTTGACCATTGTCTCCAGCTCACCTGTTTTTATGACCTCAAAGATATCACCATCCGGCTCAATGTACTGTTCAGTCTGAATGGGGAGGCAGAACTAATGTTGCAAATGTGCCAACAAGATGCAGCTTGTCCCAGATTTGATTCTGCCAATGGCCTTCCAGGCCCTCGCCCTGCCACCCACTTGTTGCATTTGGCACAATAGGGTTTCGTATGTGCCACCTTTGAGGGAGAGGTTTGATGTAACCAACTCTTGACAGCAAAACGTTGTTCAAAATCGCTCATACTTGTTTGCACTACCTATGGTGCTGTGTGCATCACAGATTTTTTTTATTGAGATTGTCCTCATTACAGAGGTTTACATCCAACATACTAATACGCCCAGAAATGAATACCCTAGTACATAAGGTTTTACACTAACTATTCACTATATTTCTCCACGTGTGTCTATCTTGTGTGTCCTCTTCTTCTGCACCCAGTCTATTCATTGTGAGCTGTACATTTTTGATCCAGGTGGTCACAGGTCGTCCTCTTCTTCTTCTCCCCTCAGGTTGCCACTCCAGTACCTGCTTCAGTATTCTGGTATCCTCCATTCTTCTTACATGCCCGTACCACTGTAATTTCTTTCTATCCATCACTTCATCTATTCTTTCTATTATTTCCATCCTCTTTATTACTTCGGTGTTTCTTTTTTTTTCTTTCCTGGAAATTCTGGCCGATCTTCTCCAGAAATCCATCTCTAAAGCTTGAAGTTTCTTGGTGTGCTTCTGGTTTATGGTCCAGGTTTCCGCTCCGTACAGAACTGCACTCTCAAATATAGATTTATATATGATTTTTTTTTTTGTTCTGTTCATTACGATTCTGCTCCATAGGACTGAGTTGAGCATTCCAATGACCTTTCTTCCACTGCTAATTCTTTTATTAATCTCTGAGTTGGATTTTCCCTCAGTTTCTAAAATGGACCCCAAATAACAGAAAGTGTTAACTTTTTTTTTATTTTCTTTCCCTCTATGCGTATTTCATGTGGATCATTAGTCAAGTATTCTGTTTTTTGATAATTAATCTTCAGACCCCAATTTTTGTATGCTATTGCTAGTTGATTACACATGTAGTTTGCATCTTCTCCGTCTTGTACTATGACAATTTGATCGTCAGCAAATAATAAATGATGTAGATAAACTCCATCTCTCATTTCTAGTCCCATACTATTACATTTCTGTGACCACGTTCTCAGACAAATATCGATATAGATTTTGAATAATGTTGGTGACATGGGACAGCCTTGCAACAGACCTTTGCTTGTTCTAAATTTCTGTGAAAGTGTATTACCAATTTTCACTTGGCAAATATTATCTTTATACATTTGTTCTATTATTTTAATTAAAGAAGTATTTATGTTTGCCATATGTAGTGCTCTCCAGAGTAGTTTCCTTGGAACAGTATCATATGCTTTTTCTAGATCTATAAAAATAAGTCCAACATTTTTCAATTTTTCTCTGTTTCTCCAAAATCTGTCGTAATGTGAAAATATGGTCTACACATGATCTACCAGCTGTGAAACCGCATTGTTCTTGTTGGGTTCTAAAAAATTTTTCCAGTTTATTTTTAATTATTTTCCCAAAAATCCTCATTAGTGTGTTTGTAACACAAATTCCTCGATAGTTCGAGCAAATTTTGCGATCCCCTTTCTTAAATATGGTACTAATATAACCCAGTTTCATCTCCTTAGGTACAGAATCTCCATGTAACATTTTATTGAATAACTGCAAAATCAGTTTTACAATTTTGTCACCACCATACTTCAGAAACTCCATATTGATATTCCCTGGTCCAGGTGATTTACCATTCTTCCCTGTCCTTAAGACCTGAAGTACTTCACTTTCTGAAATTTGGATCTCATCATCATGATGTTCATTTTCTTCCACTGTTCCTTCCTCTAGATATTCTTCTCTGTCCTCATTCAATAATTTTTTGAAATATTCTTCCCATTCCTTTTGTGTTACCAGTTGAAGATTGGATTTGCCTTTTGTATCTTGTCGAAGCGCTTTTAATACTGACCATGCTTCTTTCACTCTCCCAAATCCCAGTTTACTATTAACATTGGCACATGTTCTTTCCCATGCTTCATTCTTCGCTAACCTTATTTTCTTTTCCACTTCATTCTTTTTTTCCTTGTATTTAGATCTTGTTCCTTCAGATTTATCATTCAACCACTGAACGAATGCATTTCGTTTTTCTTTAACTGATGTTTAACTGATGTTTCTATTTCCTCTGACCACCATTCTGCTGCACGTTTGTGGTTGTTTTCTTTTATGCCCAGCACCTCTGATGCTACGTTTTTCACTTTAGTTTTTATGTATTTGTATATTTCTTCTGTGCTTCCTTCAAATGACTCATCCAGTGCCCTTTCCATCCTGGCCTTAAAGAATGTTCTTATACTTTCGTCTTGTAGGCTGTCAATATTGAAATGTACATTTTGATCTTTCTCACTAAAGTTCATTTTATTTATGTTACTTGTGTCGTTCGTTGCATTCTTCCATGGCCAGAAAGATTTCATTTTTACTAGATAATGGTCTGATCCACACTGGGCTCCTCTATAAGATCTGACATCTGCTGCCTTGAAACTACTTGTTTGTCTAATGATAATATAATCTATTATAGACCGAAGTTCCTTAGTATTCTGTTGCCAAGTATATTTATGAATGTCCTTATGCTTGAAAAATGTGTTGGTAATTTTTAGATCAAATTGTGCACAAATATCAAACAGTCGTTCTCCATTATCATTATATTCTGCCTCCCCATGTTTTCCTACTGTTTTACACGATTCTCTATTTCCTACTCTTCCGTTCATGTCTCCCATGATGATCAGTTCTTTTCTCCTTGGAAGTTTTTCAATAGTCTGTCTGAGGGTGTCCCAGAATGCATCTTTCTCCTTATCTTTTGTATCGTTCGTGGGTGCATATACTCCAATAATCACAACTTCCCTGGCAAATAACGTCATTTCAACAGTAATAATACGTTCATTGATAAATGTCCAATTTGTGATTCTTTTTTTCCATTTTTTCTGTATCATAATGGAGACTCCTGCTTTGGCTCTTACAGCTTTCGATACATCACTCCATATATGTACATAATTGTCAAGTTCTTCTTCTCCTTTGCCTTTCCTCTTTGTTTCAGAAAGTACAACAACATCGATGTTGAACATGTCAATTTCTGCAGGTAGTAAATATATTTTAGTGGAAATACCTTGCACATTCCAGCATCCAAACATCAATTTCCGTTTTTCATCGCCAGTTCGTCGTCCACAGTTCCAATTTTTCCGAGGCATATTATTTGGTTTTTTAGCATTTTATATTTTTATGTGAGTGAGGAGCTGGCCCACTGCACAACCCCCAACCTGGAGGGCCGTGTAATTTGTATTCAAGGTTTTCTTCCTTTAGCCTTTGATAAGCCAATGTCATCTACAAGGCAGCAGTTGCTGGTTTTGGTCCACCCCGGGTATTTTATTTCCCCGGTACCCACCATATCTGGTGAGCATTCCCCTATCCGCCACCTGGGAAGGTGCCCGATGGAAGACCAGCAAACTCCACACGGGGCATCACAGATACTGAAAAAATATTTTGCATGCCCTGTGATCACCATGTCACCTGGTGAGATTGGCAAGATCCTGTGAACATATGCCGGATATAAGCCAATACACAGCTGTGTAGCACAGTTCTTGCTTGTGTTTGAATGTTTCAGATACTTCACTGGCCACATAGGTTGATGACTGCTGTGTCAGACTTGGTTTATGTTTGGACAGTGTTTCTTGTCTGTGGCTACTGTCATGGTGTTCATATACTACCTTTTGTTCGCATTTACAGCTTGTTTGTTCAGATAATGTCAATCACTGGAAATAAAGTGTGTTAGTAAGTGCAAACCTTTGCAGACTGGAAGAGCAGTTGAACAAAATGGACTGTGCCTTGAAAGAATATTATAAGATGAACATGAACAAAAGCCAAATGAAGGCAATGGAAAATATGTGAATTAAATCAGGCACTGCTGAGAATTTAGATTAGGAAATGTGACAGTTAAAAAGTAATAGATGAGTTTTGATATTTTGACAGCAAAATAATATGCAGTGCTGTAGCACAGACCCATCAGCTTTGACCAGTAACGTCTGAGTTAAAAAGACAATATTTTTTTTTACAAGCGGAACATAGATTATAGATTATGATTTTGTGTATAAAAAGTGAACTGTAGCTTCTATCTGATGGTTAGTTATAGATTAACTAAGAAGTTTTTTTCCCCACAAGTGAGTGCCGAAGGCGTGAATTTTTGGGCCGAGATCTATGATCGATGGTACATTCTATTGTGATAATCTGTAATTTGTAAGGATAATCACAGATAATTTATTATCTACAAAAAATACATAAGTATTAAGATATTATCCCATATGATTATATTCATTGATAGTGTTTGTTTTGGTAGTAGTTATATCTACGTAGTGTTATCTTCTGAGACTCAGATATGACGTCATTGGTCAAAGCCGACAGGTTGTGTCGCGGTCTTCAATTATACCAAAGAAACAACTAGAACTTGGAGACATGTTGATGTACAGGTAGAATAAGAAAATTAGCAAATGCAACATTAGAGGAAGGAAGACTGCAAGAAAATGATGAAGCAAAGGGGAATTAATCCATAAAGTAAGAAAAGGTGGATGACATGTTAGAATTTGAGATGTCATAATAAGTACAATTGGATATTGGTTGATGACAATCTATTTAAAGGTATTTTTAACAGTGTAAATCTCATCTCTGTATCCATCTTCATAGCTGAGTGTTCAGCATGAGGGATCCAATTTCAACTCCCAATACTGAAAAAGATTTTTCCTTGGAGGGAGGACTGGAATGGGTTGCAACACAGCCATGTGAGGTCACCTGAGGAGCTACTTGACCCCATAGTAGGAGTTCCAAGTAAGACGGACAACTAGGAAAGCAGTGTCCTGATTACATGACTCTCTGTACCACATCCATTTTCGACATTGGCAGAGGATGATAAGGCAGTCAGTTGGGACTGTCTGGCTCCTATGGGCTTAGAATACCGATCTCTCATTTCAGTGAGTAGTTGGCAGAGACACCAGCACTGTTTAATACGTCCCTAATTTTGTTGCTACTCTGGAAGATTGGCTTGATGCCTGTTCGACGGAGAATTTTGCCCACATGTTCAGTGACCCCTTGTACATATGGCAATAAGGTGACGTTTTGTGCTTTCTCTTTCTATTCCTTACTTCCTTTATCTTTTCTTGACGTTGTTTTGTCTACCACACCTTTGGCTGCAAAGGTGGACCTCAGATGTTGTAGTTCCACCTTTAGATGTTAGATGTCACTGATCCTATGGGCCCTTCTAGTTGGTGTGACGAGCGGACTTCTTTTGCATAGGATGATGGTGCTGGTGGCTTTTCTACATACCCTGTGTCCGAGTTTACCTTCTAGTATTCTGTATGCTTCCACATCCAGGAAGGGCAGTACGCCATTTTTTTCTACTTCCATTGTGAACTGTATTTTATTGTGCTGTTGGGTGCGGTGTTGGTGAAAGTTCGAAAGCTCTTCTTCGCCTTCTAGCCAGATGATGAAAGTGTCATCGTTGTAGTACAGCCAGCATGCATGGTGTAATGTTGCTGACTGGAGAGCCATTTCCTCAAATGCTTCCATAAAGATGTCTGCTGCAGGCAGCGAGAGAGGGGAGCCCATGGCTATGCCGTCCATCTGTTCGTAAAATTCTCCTTTCCACCTGAAATGGGTGGTCGTCAAGCAGTGGTGCACTAGGTCACACGTGTCAGGTGCCAGTTGTTCCTCCAAGATGTTCATAGTGTCTGATTCTGGTACATTGCTGAATAGAGACGTCACATCAAAACTGACCATCAGGTCTGTAGCTGATACACTTTTCTTTCAACGGTGTCACAAAGTACATGGAATCCTTGACCTATGAATCTGTGTGGCTCACCAGATGTTGGAGCTTTGGTAACAGTTCTTTTGCCAATTTGTACATTGGTGAATTAATACTAGCCACTGTAGGCCTTAAAGGAAATCCGTCTTTATAGACCTTTGGTACCCTATGTATCCTCGGTGTCTGTGGGACTTGAAGGATGAGTCTTTTGGCCGTGTTGAAGGTCTTTTTGGTTTGCTTCCACAGTGCCTGTGTTGATCTGATTATCTTGGCCATCGGATGACCCTTCAGTTTCTTGTAGATGGGTTCACCAAGGAGATCTTCCATTTGTTTATTGTAGTAGTGTGTGTCCAATATGATAGTGGCATTGCCCTTATCTGCCTGTACCACAACTAAGTCAGGATTCTTCTTCAGCTTCACAAGGGCTTGACATTCGTCCCTGCTGGTGTTTTGTTTTGGTGGCTTTGCATGAGACAGGATTCTTAGAGTTTCTTGCCGGATTTTCTCCACCTCTGCTTGTGGCAGGTGAGTATCATACCCTCAACTGATTCAATTATATCTTCTTTTTGAACACTTTTCCCTTAGCCAGAATTTCCTATACGAGTCCACGATCATCAGTTTCTTCAACAAGATTAAAAAATCATCTAGATTGTTAAAATTGTATTCATTTATTAGGTCATTTCAGCATCTGTCTTCATCAGATCTTTAGGTTAGTTTTTCATTCCGTAGACCCATGTTGAGGAGATCCTCATGGATGTGGAACATGTCAAGAAACAAAATTTACAAGTTGAATAATAGATAATACTAATAATAGAAATACAGATACATACATTTTTAAGTTTTTTTTTAGCTGATAATATAATAATACTAATATAGTATGAGTACATGCATCATTTGGTACTAATGGAGTAGGAGTTGGCCACTAGAAAGTCTTTTAGGTTCCTCTTAAACTGATCTTTATTTGTAGCTAAATTTTTTATACTTGATGGTAAATTATTGAAAATGTGTGTTCCTGAGTAGTGGACCCCTTTTTGAACTAAAGTAAGTGCTTTTAAGTCCTTGTGTAGATCATTTTTATTCCTAGTATTGTATGTATGAACTGAGCTGTTTGTTGGGAAAAGGGATATATTATTTATGACAAATTTCATTAAGGAATAAATATACTGAGAGGCAGTAGTTAATATACCCAGTTCTTTGAAGAGGGTTTTATAGGACATCCATGAATTTACTCCACAAATAATATATATTACACGTGTTTGGACTCTGATGACTTTTGGCTGACTTGAAGAGTTACCCCAAAATATTATAGCATATGACATTATGGAATGAAAGTAAGCAAAGTATGCAAGCTTTGTTATTTTTATGTCTCCTATGTCTGATAACACTCATATTGAAAATTCAGATTTGTGGAGTTGTTTCTGCAGTTCTGCTCCTCCCAACTAAATTTAATATCAAGATGTAATCCCAGGAATTTAATACTGTCAACCTCTTCTATCTGCTCTTTTTAAAGCCTCTAAAATTGCTAAGTTAAGTTCAGTGTCAATAATAAATTTTTTACTACAAGACTTTAGTTGATGCCTCTTCTAGGAAAAGATTTTATTGATGTTGAAGTGTACTTTGCAACTCACAGAGGTTTTTAGACCTGATGATGGTAGATGCTGAAACAATGTTATACATAAATACAACTTTAGTGATCTAGATCTATTTATTTGTGCTGCTGTTACACCTGTGCTCCTTCGCCTGGTGAGTAATCTTCGTCTATTTTTTATATATAATTTTTCCTGCTAGGAATTTTTTGTAGGAAGAAATTCCTAACAGGAAAAATATAAGTAAAAAAAAAAAAAATGATGAAGTCTACTTACCAGGCGAAGGAGTAGGGTTTTAAGGGAGTGGGTAAGGAGTCATTCCAATCCCGGACAGGAAAGACTTACCTTGGGGGGGAAAAAAAGGAGGGTAAACAAGTGCACACACACACCCACACATTCACACAGACAGAAGTACACCTAGGTAGACATACTGTGTGTGTGTATATATATATATATATATATATATATATATATATATATATATATTTTTTTTTTTTTTTTTTTTTTTTTTTTTTTTTTTTTTTTTTTTTTTTACTTACCTAAAGTACAGGCTGGTCGATAGGAACACTAAACACACACAAAAACACACAACCATTCGAGCTTTCGCCACCAGTGGTGGCTTCTTCGGGAAAAAGAGGGAGGAAGGAGAGGAGAAAGGGAAGGATACGGGTTTTAAGGAAGTGGAAAAGGAGCCATTCCAATCCCAGGAGTGGAAGGACTTACCTTAGGGGACAAAAAGGAAGGTAAACAAATACACACACACTCACACATATCCACATCCAAACACACTTTTTATATATATATATATATATATATATATATATATATATATATATATATATAATACGAATATTAGACGAAAAATTCCTAGCAGGAAAAATAAAATATAAAAAATAGACGAAGATT
Source organism: Locusta migratoria (assembly GCA_026315105.1). Classification (NCBI taxonomy): domain Eukaryota; kingdom Metazoa; phylum Arthropoda; class Insecta; order Orthoptera; family Acrididae; genus Locusta; species Locusta migratoria. The sequence continues at coordinate 503,987,378 of CM048746.1, read as the reverse complement.
ACTCACCAGGCGAAGGAGCACAGGTGTGACAGCATCACAAATAAATAAATGAATACACACACACACACACACACAATCGCAAGCTTTCGCAACCCAGTTGCGTCTTCAGGCAGTAGGGAAGGAGAGGGAAAAGGAAATGATGAGGGTTTTAAGGAAGGGGGTAAGGAGCCATTCCAATCCCGGGAGAGGAAAGACTTACCTTGGGGGAAAAAATGGAGGGTAAACAAATGCACACATGCCCAGCGCATTTGATTACCCTCCATTTTTTCCCCCAAGGTAAGTCTTTCCTCTCCCGGGATTGGAATGGCTCCTTACCCCCTTCCTTAAAACCCTCATCATTTCCTTTTCCCTCTCCTTCCCTACTGCCTGAAGACGCAACTGGGTTGCGAAAGCTTGCGATTGTGTGTGTGTGTGTGTGTGTATTCATTTATTTATTTGTGATGCTGTCACACCTGTGCTCCTTCGCCTGGTGAGTAATCTTCGTCTATTTTTTATATTTTATATATATATATATATATATACACACACACACAACTAAAGGGAACAGCCATGGGAACCAGGATGGCCCCCTCGTACGCCAACTTATTTATGGGACGCTTAGAGGAAGCCTTCCTGGACACCCAGGCCTGTCAACCCAAAGTTTGGTACAGATTCATTGACGACATCTTTATGATTTGGACTCACAGTGAAGAAGAACTCCAGAATTTCCTCTTCAACCTCAACTCCTTTGGTCCCATCAAATTCACCTGGTCCTATTCCAAATCCCATGCCACTTTCCTTGATGTCGACCTCCATCTGTCCAACGGCCAACTTCACACATCCGTCCACATCAAACCAACCAACAAACAACAGTACCTACACTATGACAGCTGCCATCCATTCCACATCAAACGTTCCCTTCCCTACAGCTTAGGTCTTCGTGGCAAACGAGTCTGCTCCAGTCCCGAATCCCTGAACCAGTACACCAACAACCTAATATCAGCTTTCACATCCCGCGGCTATCCTCCTGATCTGGTACAGAAACAAATTTCCAGAGCCACTTCCTCATCCCCCCAAATTCAGAACCTTCCACAGAAGAACCCCAGAAGTGCCCCTCTTGTCACCGGATACTTTCCGGGACTGGAGCGGACTCTGAATGTGGCTCTCCAGCAAGGATACGACTTCCTTAAATCCTGCCCCGAAATGAGATCCATCCTTCATGACATCCTTCCCACTCCACCAAGAGTGTCTTTCCGCCGCCCACCTAACCTCCGTAACCTCCTAGTCCATCCATATGAAATCCCCAAACCACCTTCCCTACCCTCTGGCTCCTACCCTTGTAACCGCCCCCATTGTAAAACCTGCCCTATGCACCCTTCCACCACCACTTACTCCAGTCCCGTAACCCGGAGGGTGTACACGATCAAGGGCAGAGCCACTTGCGATAGCACCCACGTGATTTACCCCCCCCAGGGGGCCCACAGTTCTTTTGTGGGTACGTGTGTGGCGCGCACGGGGCCCCGAGCCGGAGCAGCCTTTCTTCTGCCCCAGGCTGCTTCACTGTCCCTCCCGGTTTATGCCTTCGCCCGGAGACGGGCATATTTCGTGAGCTACTGTGGTTCTTGTTGTGGTTTTTCTTCCTTCGTTCCTTCCCTTCTTACCCTTTGTTTTCTGTCTTTCTCTCCTTGTACTCTCCTGGCTTTCTTCTCCTCATTAGTCTCCGCTTCGGCGTTTGAGACACTTCTTCCTTCTTTCTCTTCATTTCCTATCCTCTTCTTCTTTCCTCCCTGTGCGTGTCTGAAGGCCGACCCACGCATTATCGTGCGTAGCAGGTGACGGGGGTAACGCGTAATTCCCCGCCCCGGGTAGACAAGTAGGGCACGTACGTACCCCCTGGTAAAGGCCAGGCCCAGGGAGGGGTGATTACCCGAGCTGGTACCTTCCGAACGTGCCGATTGGTCCCTCCGTCAGTTCTCGGGAGGTGTGACCTGAGGTGTGAACAATCACCTAAGGCGGGTAAGCCCTCGGAGAGGGCCCCCACTAGGAAGGAGCGCGCCATCGGAGACGCCGGTAATCACGGGGGACACTTCCGCGATGACTTCCTTATCTTCTTTCGTGACGTTGACTCACAAACGTAAGTTGGACTCGCCTCAGCCTAAAAAGACTCTGCCTAATGTGCCTAAATTTCTGGTTGTCTCTCGCACCGACGGAAAGGATTTCAATTCTGTCAATCCTTTCGTTATACAGAAAGGTGTAGATGCAATTGCTGGCCCTGTTAAAACCTGTTCACGTCAGCGCAATGGCACATTGTTGCTGGAAGTGGACAGTGCCTTCCAAGCCCAAAAACTTATACGTACTACGTTGTTGCACACGTTTCCCGTTAAGGTAGAAGCACACCGCACACTCAACTCGTCAAGGGGGGTAGTTTTTACGAGATCCCTTGACGGGCTGTCTGATGAAGACATCCAATCGTATATGTCCGATCAGGGTGTGACAGCCGTCCACAGGGTGATGAAAAAGGTCGATACCCAATTGACACCGACTCGTACTGTGTTTTTGACGTTCGACAGAGTTGACCTCCCGTCGAAGGTCAAAGCAGGGTATGAAGTCATCTCTGTCCGACCTTATGTGCCTAACCCAACGCGCTGTTTTCAATGCCACAGGTACAATCATACCCGTGAACATTGCCCAAATGCAGCAAAGTGTGTCACTTGTGGTAGGGACGCCCATGAGGGGGATTGCCCACCTCCGTCCCCTCACTGCCTAAACTGCAACGGTGACCATGCGGCTTCCTCTCGCGACTGTCCTGTATACAAGGATGAGAAGGTAATCCAGCAAATCCGGGTTACGGAGAAGGTATCAACATCTGCCGCTCGTAAGTTGTTGGCGAGTCGAAGGCCCACTGTCCTCCCAGCGGGTACATACAGTAAGGTACTCACCTCACCTCGACCTACCAAAGATTCCAGTACCCAGACATGTGATTTCACTTTCGCTGACACAGTTGTGCGATCCGCCAGCCCGAAGATTGCCCGTTCCACGTCCCCGCTTCCTCCTGCTGCTTCTAAGGTACAGTCTTCGTCAACATCTAGTAAACCGCGGGCACCTAAACAAGATGCCCGGACCTTGAAAAAGGAACCCGTCCGCGAGGATTTTCTGCGTTCTCAGGCTTCCCAACCGTCAACTGCCTCTTCCCGCCGTCACTCTTCCAGAAGAGCTGACAAGAAAAAGAGTTCCTCTCCTTCCCCGCCGAGGCGTGACCCATCTGTCGCGCCGTCCAACAGTTGCCGGCCTCGGCCGTCTTCTGTTTCACCGGGACGCTCCGTTTGCCGGGCGCCCGGCCCTTTACCGGCGGTGGAAACTGCCCCTCCTGATCAACTCAGGGAGGTGGCAGGCGCGTCGGTCGAACCTATGGACCACGACCCTTTGCCCCTGGACAGCGATAGCAGTGCTCCCTCGAAATCCGGTCCTCAGCGGCCGTCGAGGTGACCCCGCTCGCTACTTGGTTTTTATCCTTATTTCTTCTCTCATTTTTATCATGGCGCTCCTTCAATGGAACATTCGCGGCATTCGTTCTAATCGGGAGGAGTTAAAATTACTCCTTCGATTGCACTGCCCGCTTCTAGTCTGCCTCCAGGAAACTAAGTTGCGTCCACGTGATCGTGCAGACTTTCCACACTACACCTCTGTGCGGTTCGACCTGCCACCTGTGGAAGGTGTCCCAGCCCATGGAGGGGTTCTGATGCTCCTTCGAGACGACGTCTATTTCCATCACATTTCCTTGCACACTCACCTACAGGCAGTTGCCGTCCGCATCACCTTATCCACATTTACCTTCTCCCTCTGTAATATATATTCGCCATCGTCATCTGCCCTTACTAGGGCAGATTTGCTAAACCTTGTTGACCAGCTCCCTTCACCTTTCGTGTTGGTAGGCGACTTTAATGCCCACCACCCCCTATGGGGCTCTCCGGCACCTTGTCCGAGAGGCTCCCTTTTGGTGGACATTCTCCACCACCTCGATCTTGTCTGCCTCAACACCGGTGCACCGACCTTCCTTTCTGACACAACACACACTTATTCCCATATAGACCTCGCAATATGCACTCCTCAGCTTGCCGGTCGGTTTGAGTGGTATGCACTTTCTGACACGTACTCGAGTGACCATTTCCCTTGTATCATCCACTTCCTACATCATTCCCCATCTCCACGTCCCACCAGTTGGAACATTTCTAAAGCCGACTGGGGGCTTTATTCTTCCATGGCTGTTTTTCACAATCAGAATTTTCCCAACTGTGACAGTCAGGTCGAATACCTCACAGAGGTTATCCTCACTGCTGCTGAACGTTCCATACCTCGTACATCCTCTTCTCCACGTCGTGTCCAGGTCCCTTGGTGGACTGCAGCCTGCCGCGACGCGCTTCGAGCCCGGCGCCGTGCTTTACGCACCTTCCGCCGCCACCCAACTTTGGAGAATTGCATCAATTACAAACGTATGAGAGCGCAGTGTCGTCGTATCATAAACGACAGCAAGAAAGCTTGCTGGACAGCTTTTACTAGTTCTTTTAACCGTTTTACTCCCTCCACGGTTGTCTGGGGTGGCCTACGCCGTTTGTCCGGCATCAAGGTCCACTCCCCGATTCCTGGCCTGACCGTGGAGAATGCGGTCCTCGTGGACCCAGCTGATGTTTCAAACGCATTGGGTCGTTTCTTTGCGGAGGTTTCGAGCTCTGCCCATTACCACCCTGCCTTTCTCCCTCGCAAACAGGTAGAGGAGGCACGGCCGCCTTCTTTCCGTTCTTTTAATCGGGAAAATTATAACGTCGCCTTCACCATGCAGGAGCTAGATCGTGCTCTCGCCCTGTCCCGGTCTTCTGCTCCCGGGCCCGATTCCATTCACATTGAAATGCTGAAGAACCTCTCTCCTGCGAGCAAGTGCTTTCTTCTTAGTACCTACAATCGCATATGGACTGAAGGTCATGTTCCCACAAGTTGGCGTGAAGCCATTGTTGTCCCCATCCCCAAACCAGGGAAGGACAAACACCTTCCTTCCAGTTATCGTCCTATTTCTCTGACGAGCTGCGTCTGTAAGGTGACGGAACGCATGGTTAACGCTCGGTTGGTCTGGCTCCTCGAATCTCGCCGCCTCCTGACTAATATCCAATGCGGTTTTCGTCGACACCGCTCTGCTGCTGACCACCTCGTTACGTTGTCGACCTTCATTATGAACAACTTTCTGAAGAAGCGTCAAACAGTAGCCGTGTTCTTCGACTTGGAGAAGGCATACGATACCTGTTGGAGAGCGGGCATTCTCCGCACGTTGCACACATGGGGCCTTCGGGGCCGCCTTCCTCTTTTCATTCAAGCGTTTTTGGCGGATCGCAAGTTCCGGGTGCGGGTGGGCTCTGTTTTGTCAGATACCTTTTGCCAGGAGAATGGGGTACCACAGGGCTCCGTCTTGAGTGTGGCGCTCTTTGCCATTGCAATCAATCCGATCGTGGACTGCCTTTCAGCCGACGTCTCCGGATCTCTTTTTGTTGACGATTTCGCAATTTATTGTAGCGCCCAGCGGACGTGTCTCTTGGAGCGTTCTCTCCAACGCTGTCTTGACCGTCTGTATTCCTGGAGCATCGCAAACGGCTTCCGATTCTCCACTGAGAAAACTGTGTGTATCAATTTCTGGAGATACAAGGAATTTCTTCCACCTTCTCTACGTCTCGGCCCTGTTGCTCTCCCTTTCGTGGAGACTACAAAATTCTTGGGACTCATGTTGGATCGGAAACTTTGCTGGTCCACACACGTGTCCTACCTGGCTGCCCGTTGTGCCCGATCCCTTAACGTTCTTCGTGTCCTCAGTGGCACGTCATGGGGAGCGGATCGTACCGTCCTGCTTCACCTTTACCAGGCCATTGTTCAGTCGAAGCTCGACTATGGAAGCCTTGTATACTCTTCAGCACGGCCGTCTATTCTCCGCCGTCTCAATTCTATCCACCATCGTGGATTACGTTTGGCGACCGGTGCATTTTATACCAGCCCTGTTGAAAGTCTGTATGCCGAGGCTGCTGTATTACCCTTGACCAATCGACGTGACATACTCTTGTGTCGGTACGCATGCCGCCTACGGTCGATGCCCAACCATCCATCTTACAGATTATTTTTTGACGACTCACTCGATCGCCAATATCAGTTGTCTGCGATTGCCTTGCTTCCACCGGGAGTTCGGTTTCGCCGCCTGCTACAGCGGCTCGATTTTACCCTTCCGTCCACCCTTCGGTTGAGCGAAAGCCCATTGCCACCGTGGCATCAGGCCCAGGTTCACACACACCTCGAACTTAGTTCGCTCCCCAAGGAGAGCACTCCGGATTTGGTATTCCGCTCGAGGCTTGTCGAACTCCGTTCGCGGTTCGATAATGCCGTATTTATTTACACTGATGGTTCCAAGAGCACTGCCGGTGTCGGATCTGCCTTCGTCGTCGGGGACAACCGTTTCCAATACAAGCTCCCTGACCGGTGCTCAAACTTCACGGCTGAGCTTTTCGCCCTCCACTAGGCCGTTTTGTATACCTGCCGCCACCGCCACCCTTTCTATGCCATATGCTCTGACTCCCTAAGTGCCCTGCAGAGTCTTAAGGACCCTTTCTCGAACCATCCTCTCGTGTATCGGATCCAACGCTCCCTCCAGTTGCTGGCTGATGACAGCTGTCACGTTTCTTTCCTGTGGGTTCCTGGCCATGTGGGTGTGCCCGGGAATGAGGCCGCCGACACAGCAGCCAAGGCAGCAGCTCTTTTGCCTCGCATGGCTACCTTTTGCGTCCCATCGGACGATGTTCAACGGGCTCTTCGCCGGAGTATCGTGTCGCAATGGCACAGTGTGTGGCTTTCACTGTACAATAATAAATTGCGAACTGTCAAACCGATCCCGACCGCTTGGAGGACATCCTCACGCCCCTCTCGGCGGGAGGAGGTCATCCTGGCTCGGTTGCGGATCGGTCATTGCCGTTTCAGCCACCGTCACTTGCTGTCCGCCGAACCTGCACCGCTATGCTCCTGCGGTGAACTGTTGACAGTGCGACATGTTTTACTGACTTGTGTTAATTTTAATCACCTCCGTGTAGCCCTTCACTTTCCGTCTACTCTGGAGGAAATTTTAGCTGATGACACACGAGCAGCTGCTCGAGTTTTGCGTTTTATCAACTTGGCCAACCTATCCAAGGATATTTAACCCTTTTAATTGTCTTTTATCTTTCGTTTTTAGCCTCTCGCTGATGTTCTGACAGTCACCATTTTTTTTTAGATCATAGCGATTCAATGTTCTTAGCTGGGCGCTAATGACCATAGAAGTTGTGCGCCCAAAAACCACAAAAAAAAAAAAAAAAAAAAAAAAAAAAACGTGATTTACCAACTGACATGCCTGCACTGTGAAGCGTTCTATGTGGGAATGACCAGCAACAAACTGTCCATTCGCATGAACGGTCACAGGCAGACAGTGTTTGTTGGTAATGAGGATCACCCTGTGGCTAAACATGCCTTGGTGCACGGCCAGCACATCTTGGCACAGTGTTACACCGTCCGGGTTATCTGGATACTTCCCACCAACACCAATCTTTCAGAACTCCGGAGATGGGAACTTGCCCTTCAACACATTCTCTCTTCCCGTTGCCCGCCTGGTCTCAACCTCCGCTAAATTCTAATTCCCGCCCGCCATCTTTAACATCTTTGCCTCGGTTCTCTGGACAGAGCCTCTGCCTGAAGTGGCATCTCTGTCCAACTTCTTTGGTTTCTACAAATGTCTGCCTAAGTGTGTTTGGATGTGGATATGTGTGAGTGTGTGTGTATTTGTTTACCTTCCTTTTTGTCCCCTAAGGTAAGTCCTTCCACTCCTGGGATTGGAATGGCTCCTTTTCCACTTCCTTAAAACCCGTATCCTTCCCTTTCATAGAGTGCCAATTGTGTGTTTATTTAAATTTAGTTATCTTCATTTCAGTCTTGCCCCCCCTCCACCTCACCGAAAATGTATGCTATATTAGCCATGATCTACAGTAACAATGTTTGAAGCCATTAATGAAAGATTATGCTATCTTAAAATAAGGCCCAAGTGGTTCATCTTGTCACTAATAAACTAATGACAAAGATGATACAACAAGGGAACACTATTATAGAAACTTATCATGTTTGTGGAACAAAACTCCGAAACATTATGCAAAAGAGTCAGGTGGCTGGTCAATACTTACTTCAGCTCAGCAGGCCTAACGCTGATTGACACACAAGAAAGACAAAAATAAACATTGGAACACAAGCTTATACAAAATTAATTCCTTCATTATGTAGGAGAGAAGAGGGTGGAGAAAGGGGACAAAATGGAAGGGTTATGCACAACCTTGGCCTAGTTTGTGAGTAACATTTTGCTTATATCCCATTTCTCCTCCCATGTATCTCCTACCTGATGAAGGCATTAATTTCCAACAGCTTGTGTTCCTTGTTCTTTTTTGCGAGACTATCATTGGTATTGAGCTGGGATACATACTGACCAGCAATTCTACCTCTTTTGAATAATTTTTTTGCATCTCACTGTTCAATTTCCACTAGGAATGTATAGTTCATAAACAAACTAGTTCAACTGAACTATTCTTTGAAATAAATCACAGTTCATTTTAATTCACCTTGGTAAACTATAGTCTTTTACTCTTCATTTTACCAATCTAATTGAAATTAAAAGGCACATTTTCAATTATCCCTTTCCTTGATACTGAGTACACCCCATCCCCAGGACCTAAAAGTATGTATTTGAGAAGTCGTCACATATAACTGTGTGAGCTACATCGGATCGGAAGACCGAAATAGTTCACTTCGCTCAGTTGATGAAGTAGTTCCGAACTGCACAAACTAAGTTGTATCTAAAGATTGAAATAGTTCAGTTTGTTCACTTAATTCAGTTGATGAACTAGCCAAACTGCATGAACAACATCAGCTCAGAAGGCCAAAACAATTCTATTACTTAACGTACGAGGAGAATGTATGTTAGTGGTATATTTTTATTTCATTAAAGGGGTGAAAAGTATTCCTACTCATGTAATACTGCATCTAGAACTAAGAAAATTTCTGTGTGGTTTTTCAATCAGACATTAAAAAATATGTATTCAAAGTCTGGAAAATCAACCTGTCAGCTAGTAAAGTATGGTATTTGACTTCTTGGTTGGAAATAAATAAATACATGTTTTGTTGTTTTTCGAAACCCAACTCCTAAGGGGGTGAAAATATGACTTAATCGCCCAAGTGAAACTGCTAAGGACAATAACTTGAAATTTGGAGAGGATGTTGATGTTATACTAATGTTATAATTTAAGAAGGGATTTTTCAAAATTTGTTTCCTACGGGTGTGAAACAGATGATGAAATATCTGTGAAAATATTTCTGAAAACACATACCTATTCAGGCAATACTGAAACTACAACTACAAATATTGGTAACTCGTTTCTTGATCATAAATTAAAATGTTATTGTTTCAGGAGTTTTGGTAATTTAATTCATAAGGGGGTGAGAAGTGGTGGATGAAAGTTGTTCACTGAACTATTTAAAGCTAACTATGTACTTCACTGAACTGGTGCAGTAAGAACTATTCCGAAATGAATGGTTCTGTAAAAGGAACTACTTTTCCAACCTCTAATTTCCACTAGATTAATTGAAAATGCATAAACATGTCAAGATGGTAATAGATGATTTTAATGCAAAAATAGGATAGAGCATATTCTCGAACCAATTATTGGGAAAGAAAGTCTACAAGAGAAAAATAACAACAATGCTATTTTGCTGATAAGTTTTGTTGGGTCAACAAATATCATTATTTGCATTACTAATGAGGAGCATTCAAAGTATAACTCCTCCAATTTGTTTCTCAGAACTGGCTATTGATAGAAACATGTGGTTTGCTGTAAATGTGTGATAGAGACGGCAGCACTGTATGGCACAAAGATCTCTATTGGCAGCAGAGACAAAGAGACAATTAGAACTGTTATTGATAATTAAAATTGCAATGGTCTCTGTACAACAACAGCATGTAATCAATTGTTCTCTCTATTTTCATGATGTGCCTCCAACTGAAACTCATCAGCAGACGGTGATGGCCTCATGGATGTTTCAAATGTGCATTAATAAATATGACAGTTCAAAGAAGGCAGAAATTCATGTACCAACACACTTAGACAGATTCTGTCTCTTGATTTGATTTTTTCAGGGAAGCCAAAACAGTCTTGGTCCAACCTGCCACTGCCCACACCGAGACTAAGTTTATTGTGCGGTATCGCTCCCTGTATATCTAGTAAAGCCAACCAATGCCCTTGAACAGTGCAAAGAGTCCCTTTACCAGTTCTTTATTAGACACAATTTCTTCGGGTCTGGTTGTCCCAAATCTTCTGTGCCTTTTACTCTCCAATGCAATGCATTCGAAGATTAGATATTTTGCAGTTTCATCACCGTCATCACAGATCCTACATTTAGGGCCCTCTTCTGTTATTCCAATTGTATGTAGGTGTTTTTTGAAATTCACATGGCCTGTCAGCAATCCAACCATGAGTCTAATCTCTCTCCTGTTCAGGCCCAGGATTGCAGAGCTTCTTTTAAAACATGGCTTTGGCATCATTACCTTGCCATGTTTTTGTTGATAGACTTTGGTCCATTATTCTATGTGCTGCCTTCTGAGCCAGTTACGTAGTTCCAATTTGATCATTGCTTTGGTGATTGTCAGGACAAGTTCTGATCCAATAAATAGTCTCTGCCCCCATCCTGGCAAATTTGTTGGCATGTTCGTTGCCACTGATCCCCGAGTGGCCAGGGACCCACAGTTGGTTCACTCTATTGCTTTTTCCTAGCTCCACCAGAATCCTGTGACGTTCTGCAACAATTTTAGACCTTGTTGCAGGAGCTGCCAGTGATCTCAGGGCTGCCTGGCTGTCTGAATAGATATAGATGGTACGATCTTCGTAGCACCTACGCATATGCCCTGATGGCAGTGATTTCAGCCTGGAATACTGAGGCCAGTTTCCCTAGAGAGATGACACCCTCCAGTCTTGGCTGCACCCCGTATAACCCGGCCCCAACGCTTTGGTCCAATTTTGACCCATCAGTGAACCAGACAATATCCCCCGTATGGTGTCGAACTATTTTCTCCCATTGGTCCCTACTTCCAATTGTTATATTGAAAGGCTTGTTGAAGCAGTATGGGGTTATAATATAGTCGGCTGGCATTTCCCCAACCTTTCCTATATTTACCTCACTCACTATTTTAGTGTGTGATTCTGGATATCCCAAAGAGTTCCAGTTGTTGCCAGTTTTGAGTCTATATGCACCAGCCGAAGTGTGGCAGTCGGAGGTGATGGTTGTATGACTGTGTTGTGTGCCTGTGTGATTGCGTGAGTGCTCTTTTTTCTGAAGAAGGCCATGGCCGATAGCTGAATGTGTTGTATGTGTGTGTCTTTTGTATGTGCCTGTCGCAGCTCGTCGCCACGTCTTTGCGGTGAGTTGTAAACTGTCCTCACTATATTATATATATATATATAATACGAAAATTATAGAGGGAAACTTTCCCGGTGGGATAAATAAAAATAAATATAAAAATAAAAATTTTTATTTTTATATATAAGTCTGTGGAGTAACTAAAGTGCTCCCCTCCCTCCCCCTACCACATGCACTGTTTCTGGTCGTGTGACATGGGAATTGAGGCATTGAACCTACTTATATGATTCATTGTGTGGTAAGTAATGAAAATACAAACTGAAAATGTTGTTGGATGATGATGATGATGATGAAGATAACAGAAAAACTAGCCTCTTCACGTGATTTATTAGTTACTATTGTGTTGGCTACACATATGTTGTCGTGCAAGTTTTGTCCTTGATTCAGCTGTAGAACACGACAGGAAGCAGAGAGACGGTCACGTTTAGTCGAACAGCTACAGAGCAGAGAAGTACAAATGCAACAATTGTTTGTGGATCGGTGAGTGAAACCTTTGAATCTGTTTTGCATTAATGAAAGTTTGTATTCATTATTTTGCATAAGTTTTTATTTATCATTCCTGGTATCAAGAATATGATTGTCCTTTTGGCTCACCCTGCTGCTGTTCTTTTATTTGTAATATTTTTCCATTCACATTTTAATTTATTATACCTGGTTTCAGAATTTTTATGCGAAGTTTGATACATAAGCAATTTCAAATATTTCCTGGAAAAGAAATACAGAGTAATTAAGACAGTAATATTGAAGTATCAAACCCCAACACTGCCTTGCATCTTACTGTTTACCATCCCCTCCCCTCCTATCAATGCAGAGCATTACTCAAAACAAAGCAGCCAGAGATGACAGTTATGTATCTGTGAAGTATGCTTGTTGTGGCTCGATGAATGTCTTTGCAGCGAGTTGCTAAGTACCCTCATTAGGCTACATTGTTGAATTTGAACCTGGACTTTGCATTGTTAGATGCAAATAATAAGAACAAATCACTCGCCTTATTTACGTAATTGTACTTTTCTATTTAATATACAAAATTCCTGCAGCAGTCATCATTGCAGATGCAGTACTGCTGGAATTATAACTATGGATGCCAACTGGGCAAACAAACCTGAGGCCGTGTTCACACTGCGAGCCAGGTCGGGCCGAGCTGAGAGATTAAACATATTGTTTTCAATTGCACTGTTCATACTGCCACACTGCGACGCCATTCGGAATGTTTAATATTTCTAGCGTGAGCCGGTGCCAGCACAAGCAGATTGGGCTATGGTATTGCTTCTGCAGCAAGTATCTCATGTCTCCAGCCTGTTTTCGATACAAGTCTCTCTGCATGATAGGTTTTGTTTTTAATAACACTTGTGAAAATATGTTCTGTTTGTATTTTCTTGATTTACTATTAATTCTGTAAAATGAATACAAAATTCTGGAATGTTTCTTTTAGCTATTCTCATAAGGGAAAACTCTCCTAAATGTCAGTCAAAATTCATGGGACGACTTCATTATCACCTGTTTCTTATGTGCTTAAAATCCGATGAATCACTACAGTGCGAGAACAATAGAAATAAAATAACAAAATCAATTAACACGTTTTGGTCAGCACTATATTTTCTTTGATATTCAGATGACAGTGGCTGAGGATACCTTGTTGCTGGGGATAAGCCCACCAAGAAACAAAACACAACAAGAAACAAAGTGGCACACGCTTCTCATCATTTACTGACCTGACCTGTAGTGTCTGAGCCTAAACTAAATCAGCGCATTTTTCTTTCAGTTAAAATGAAAAGAAAATCGAAGTACCATTGAGACAAAGAAAATTTTCAACAGATGATTCAGCAAAATGTTCGTAGAAATGCAGTTCCCCTCAGACAGCTTCTTAACAATGTAAATAAATTATAAAATTCTGTGTAGAGTTCTTTGAAAGTGGAGATGAGTTGAAATACATTGTGACCCATATAAAATCGGTAAACCTCACATGTGCCACTACATGTAACATCCTTTATAAGGAGGTAACTACATGTTTTTAATATTAAAACTAAACTCCACTCCATACAGATCGCGAGGACCCAAGGGGTACCACCCGGCCGCCGTGTCATCCTTTGCCTGGAGGCAGTATGGAGGGGGGACGTGCCCTGCACTCCCAGCTGTTGCATCAGTTTTCCAGATGAGAGCCACTACTTCTCCATCAAGTAGCTCCTCAGTTTTGCCTCACAAGGCTGAGTGCACCCTACTTGCCAACAGCACTCGGCAGACCCGGATGGTAACCCATCCAAGTGCTAGCCAAGCCCGACAGCTCTTAACTTCAGTGATCTGACGGGGACCGGTGCGTCCACTGTGGCACGGCCATTGGCACATGTTTTTAATATTACTTCTATCTATTCCTTTTTTACTTAGTTTGTTCTTACTTTAATCTCAGGCGTGAGTGATATGTATACAATTTATTTTTACTTTGTGGTCCGACATTTTCTGAGAGCTACAAAAGCACAGGGGGGGGGGGGGGGAGGGCTATAGATGTACCTATAAATTTCAGAATAGTTTTGGGCTTGTTCATTTTATCATTTCCAACTAGAAAGCCAATAAGTATGTCAGGAAATTTTATTTCAGTTAATCAACACCAAAGTCGCAGTTGACATTTTAATCATCTCATCTAGTTCCAAACACAAAATATATATTCCATTAATTGTATAATGTCAGCAAGAAATCAATTGTATGCCTCTTATAAAGTATGACTTCATGTAAAACCTTAGCAGGTCATTTTCAGTTGTAATTGGTCACCCAAGGAAAAATAGTTTATACTTGTCTGCTAGTTATGGATCATTAATTCATCATGAGGGAATGACACACTTGGCCATAAATTCATTTTCTCGGCACTGCAGTGCTTCACACTACACCCAACATCCGCCGAGATTGAAAGCTTGCAATTGTGGCATGACGCCGCTCAGATAACCTACAAAGGAGGTAGATATCAATGCGAGTACTATTTCAAAAACTTTTCTGTACTTTTAGCTCCATTTCACTCACTGTAATGTGTGGTCTAAACTGCACAAAACAGTAAACTGCCCGCTATCCAATTTTTTCAATTCATGAGTTGTAAATCAAGCGCGCACACTTGAAAAATAGCTTAATTTTAAATTGACTGTTATGAGATATGAAAGGTGAATGATTTGTTAGAAAGATGAGATATTTTACTATCACATGTCCAAAAATCAGATTTTTTGACTGCATACTTTCATCAAAATCGAGTGAGAAGCGTTGCAAAACTAAAAACTCACGGGGAATGAAAAGTAGACACTTTCTTTTTTCCACAGGCAAACCAAAGCTTGTAAAGAAAAAATAAGTTGCTAAAACAATGTGGGGTAGTCTCATATACCATCAAAAGGTTTCACAGTGTAAAAATCAGAAAAGTGTGTTTTCGCCCTTTTTTTCGGCTCAGCCCGGCCTGCCACACAGTGTGAACACCTGGCCGTCGGCTTGCGCTGACTAGGCGTCGGCTGGCTCGACACATCCTGGCTGGCAGTGTGAATGCACCCTGAGAATTGTGTATGGTTGAGCTTATTTGGTATTAAGGTTACTTATTCATTAAAAGTGGTACACATATCTTTTGTAATTTCAAACAGGAGTAATAATACTTAAAGGGAAAATGAATTAGTATGCTGTGTGGGCTGTTTGGTGATGGAACACCGTTTAAGGAGAGAGGGGAAGAGTCATGGGTAGGATGTCTCTCATTTAAATTCATGATAATAGATAATCAAAGCCCTGGTGAAAATTGTGGCTTATTGGTACCATTGTGAGACGGTACTGGATGACAGAAGCAGAGCAGGGGAAGGGACTTCTTTGCAGCTGCTTCTTGGGAATGGTGGAAAGATTGAAAGTGTATGGTGAGTTTGGTATGTGATGACTAAATCATCCTTTACTTCACAACTAGTAATCAGGAAGTAACAGTCTATTCTTTTCATGGTTTCTTAACCTGAAATGTAATTCAAAGGGGGGTACCAATGAAAACACCTTCTGTCACAAATTATTTTGAGTTTTATTTAAAATACATTAGGCATTTCAGACCATGTGGGCCCATCATCGGTTCAAATCTCACTATTTTATTTACTATTGCCTTTCACTGAGGTACGAAAGAAGAGCTTGAAGAATTACTTGCATATTTAACTATTTCCGCAAAAATCTAAAAATCACTGTAGAATAAAAGCATAAACTTCTGGATCTTATAAATCACCAACCTCCAACAGAAACAAAGGCTTACCATATATATAAAACACAAACATTCGGGTTTAACAGTAGATAGATCATCATGTTATCACACAACACATAGGCACACTGCATTCACATCCAAGCTACCCCCCCAGGGCGCCCACAGCTCTTTTGTGGGTATGTGTGTGGCTCGCACGGGGCGCCGAGCCGAAGCGACCTTTCTTCTGTCTCAGGCCGCTTCCCTCTTTCCCCCCGGTTTGTGCCTTCACCCAGAGACAGGCTTTTTCAGTCAGTCCAAGGTTTCTTTTTTCACTTCCTCTCAGACTTCTCCTTTTCTTGGTCCTCTTCCTTTCCTGTTCTTTCGCCTTCCCCTCTTTCTCCTTTCTCCTTGTACTCGACCCGCCCTTTTAATCTCCGCCCCGGCATTTCAGATTCTCCCTCCTTCATCCCTTTCTCTCCTTCCTCTCTTCTTTCCTCCCTGTGCGTGTCTGAAGGTCAACCCACGCTCTGCGTAGCCGGTGATGGGGTAAGGCGTAACTCCCCGCCCCGAGTAGACATGTAGTGCACGGCCCAGCGACGTGCTTTACGCACCTTCCACGGCCACCCAACGTCTGAGAATTGTATTAATTATAAATGACTGAGAGCGCAATGTCGTCGTGTTATAAACGACGGCAAAAACGCTTGCTGGACTGCTTTTACCAGTTCTTTTAACTGCTTTACTCCCTCCACGGTTGTTTGGGGTGGCCTCCCCGATTTCTGGCCTGACCGTTGAGAATGCAGTCCTTGTGGACCCCGCTGATGTTTCAAATGCTTTGGGCTGCTCCTTTGCGGAGGTTTCAAGCTCTGCCCATTACCACCCTGCCTTCGCCCCTCGCAAACAGGTAGAGGCGGCACGGCCGCCCTCTTTCCACTTTTTTAACCGTGAAAGTTATAATGTCTCCTTCACCATGCAGGAGCTAGACTGTGCTCTCGCCCTGTCCCGATCTTCTGCTCCTGGGCCCGATTCCATCCATATTGAGATGCTGAAGAACCTTTCTCCTGCGGGCAAATGTTTCCTTCTTAGCACATATAATCACATATGGACTGAAGGTCAGGTTCCCACAAGTTGGCGAGAAGCCATTGTTGTCCCCATCCCCAAACCAGGGAAGAACAAACATCTTCCTTCCAGTTATCGCCCCATTTCTCTGATGAGCTGCGTCTATAAGGTGATGGAACGCATGGTTAACACTCGTTTGGTCTGGCTCCTTGAATCTCGACACCTCCTGACTAATGTTCAATGTGGTTTTCGTAGACACTGCTCTGCTGCTGATCACCTCGTTACCTTGTCGACCTTCATTATGAATAACTTTTTAAGGAAGCGTCAAACAGTAGCAGTGTTCTTTGACTTGGAGAAGGCTTACGATACCTTTTGGAGAGCGGGCATTCTCCACACATTGCACACATAGGGCCTTCGTGGCCGCCTCCCTCTCTTTATTCAAGCGTTTTTGGCAGATCGCAAGTTCCGGGTACGGGTGGGCTCTGTTTTGTCAGATACCTTTCGCCAGGAGAATGGGGTGCCACAGGGCTCTGTCTTGAGCATGGCTCTCTTTGCCATTGCAATCAATCCGATCATAGAGTGCCTTTAAGCCAAAGTTTCCAGATCCCTTTTTGTAGATGATTTCGCAATTTATTGCATCGCCCAGCGGACGTGTCTCTTGGAGTGTTGTCTTGACCGTCTATATTCCTGGAGCATTGCGAACGGCTTCCGATTCTCCACTTAGAAAACGGTGTGTATAAACTTCTGGAGATAAAAGGAATTTCTTCCACCATCCCTATGTCTAGGCCCCATTGCTCTACCATTCGTGGAGACAACAAAATTCTTCGGGCTAATGTTGGATCGAAAACTTTGCTGGTCCCCACACGTGTCCTACCTGGCTGCCCGTTGTGCCCGATCCCTTAATGTTCTTCGTGTCCTCAGTGGCACATCATGGGGAGCGGATCATACCGTCCTGCTTCACCTTTACCAGGCCATTGTTCAGTCGAAGCTCGACTACGGAAGCTTTGTATACTCTTCTGCACAGCCATCCATTCTCCAATGTCTAAACTCCATTCACCATCAGGGATTACACCTATCGACCAGTGCATTTTATACCAGCCCTGTTGACAGTCTTTATGCGGAAGCTGCTGTATTACCCTTGACCTCTCGGCATGACGTACTCTTGTGTCGGTGCGCGTGCCGACTGCTGTTGATGCTCAACCACCCATCTTACCCATTATTCTTTGATGACTCACTTGATTGCCAATATCGGTTGTCTGCGATAGCCTTACTTCCACCTGGAGTTCGGTTTCGCCGCCTGCTTCAGTGGCTCAATTTTACCCTTCCTTCCACCTTTTGGCTGAGCGAGAGTCCATTGCCACCGAGGCATCAGGCCCAGGTTCACACCCACCTTGAACTTAGTTTGCTGCCCAAGGAGAGCACTCCGGATTTGGTATACCGCTCGAGGCTTGTCGAACTCCATTCACGGTTCGATAATGTCATATTTATCTACACTGATGGTTCCAAGAGCACTGACGATGTCGGATCTGCCTTCGTCGTCGGGGACAACCTGTTCCAATACAAGCTCCCTGACCGGTGCTCGAATTTCACGGCTGAGCTTTTTGCCTTCCATCAGGCTGTTTTATACACCCACCGTCACCGCAATCCTTTTTATGCCATCTGTTCGGACTCCCTTAGTGCCCTGCAGAGTCTTAAGTTCCCTTTCTCGACCCATCCTCTCGTGTATCGCATCCAACGCTCCCTCCAGTTGCTAGCAGATAACAGCTGCCACGTTTCTTTTCTGTGGGTCCCTGGCCACGTGGGTGTGCCCGGGAATGAGACCTGCCGACATAGCAGCCAAGGCAGCAGCTCTTTTGCCTCGCATGGCTACTTTTTGCATCCCATCAGACAGTGTTCAATGGGCTCTTCGCCAGAGTATTGTGTCGTTTAGGCACAGTGCGTGGTTCTCACTCCATGACAATAAATTGAGAACTGTAAAACCGATCCCGACCGCTTGGAGGACCACCTCTCGGTGAGAGGAGGTCATCCTGGCCCGGTTGCGGATCGGTCACTGCAGTTTCAGCCATCGTCATTTGCTAACCGCCAACCCTGCACCGCTGTGCTCCTGCGGTGAATTGCTGACGTTGCGACATGTTTTACTGTCTTGTGTTAATTTTAATCATCTCTGTGTAGCCCTTCACTTTCCGTCTACTCTGGAGGAACTTTTAGCTGATGACACACGAGCAGCTGCTCGAGTTTTGCGTTTTATCAACATGTTCAATTTCGTTTTTAGCCTTCTCTTGATACTCTATCTGGTAGTTATCAATTTTTTCGAGATCCAGCGAATCTCTGTTCCAATCTGGGTGCTAATGACCTGAGAAGTTGTGCGCCCTAAAACCACAAAAAATCCAAGCTATACAGGGCACACTCACTAAACACAGAAGACTATGGCCTTCAAACAGAGTAGACACAATAAAAAGTATTGCCATAACAATGGCTACAGAGAAAAACAATAGATGCTTTAAACACTCAGGAACACAAAAAATTTCTACAAAAAGAAAGAAATGAAAGTATTTGTTAGCCTCCCACACCTAGACTCCATCTCAAAAAAAAAAAAAAAAAAAAAAAAAAAAAAAAAAAAAAAAAAAATTGTGCTTATTTTTTGGATACTTATTAATTGACAACATAAATGCCAACTCTCAAAATTCAACGGAGGAATACATAAAGTACCACACTCCAGTTGTTCTGCCTACTATTTAGCGGAAACAGGCAAAAACTTTAAAATGTGTTTCCAGATACAGTCAAATGGGGCGATTTCAGACACAGGGGTGGTTTCGGACAATATGGTTTATCTTCTTTTTCCCACTCCATAGCAACAAATTAGCGCTAATTTCCACCTCTGGGCACTGCTTATTTTATGGACGAAACTGTATTTCCTGTGTCCTGCACTACCACGTTTGGATAGATTGTTTTCCAATCAGTCAGACAGTCTCATTGTTGAAAATTCTCGCTTTGTTGTGGAGTGGAAACTTTCTGTTGTTGTCACTGGTGGAAAAGTTTAGTAGGCTGCGGCACTGTGAGAGGATTTGTATCAGTTTGTCATGAGTTTTTTGTAAAACTTCACAGTAATGGAGATTTTCTCGAAATTGTGTACTTTGTGGGGTGATTTTGGACAATGCCGAGAATGTATAAAACTAAGAAATGTATTCAAGCTTGGTGTAATTATGACCTGGAAATTTTAAAGAAAGCATTTCAAGATGTTCAATGTGCCAAATTAACGTATAGAAAAGCCTTTAATAAGTAAAATTCCTTATCTCACTCCTTATACTTTATTTTAATTTTGTACATCCTTAAAAATGTTAAAAAGTCACAAAAATCAAATGGAAAGAAAGTAGAATTTTAAACAAAGTTAATTTTTTGTGTGAAATCACCTTATACACTCTGAAAAACCGGACAGTGATTGAAAACACACATGTATCCAAAATCATCCATGGGGTGATTTCGGACACTTTATTTGTCTGTCTCAGGCAAAAGTTGGACCTTCTGTTTCTAGGATATTTTATTGATTAATGTATACCCCACGAATTCCGTAAACAAAAAACAAAAAAAACAAAAAAAAATCTGACAAAATCTACGAAAGTTATAGTGAAAATAATCTCAAACCCCGTTTGACGGTACATGTAAATGCACTTAAACTTAACCATTTCAAGAAATCAGTCATTGGTCAATATATGCTAGAAAATAAACATGTTATCAATAGTATGGAAAACACTCTGGTAATGCTGCACATCAAATCAAATGGGAAGGTCCTAAATTTGTTGAAACAACCTCATAAAATAAAAAATCCTGAAACTGACGTAAGTGAACATATAGATTTTGTTTCCATAGTTATTTCGTCTGTGATGTGTTTTAAATGTGTACTTAGTCATGTACACTTTAAGCGATTGTGACATCAGAGAGGAAAACGAATGTATACTGCCGAGTAGAAAGGTAAAGATGCTGTTAAAGGATTATTCAGTAAGTTTATTACTTCTTATCACTGTGTTTAATGACTGTTTTAGTAATATTTTCTGCACTTGACTCAAAATGTAAACCTAACATCTAACCTTCACAACATGAACACACTCATTACCTCACTGAAAGGCACTAGTTAATGATTTTCACTTGATGAGGAACTCACAGTATCTAAAATGCACTGTGTGTTTTTAATAAAACACAATATAATTTGTGACCAAAGGTGTTTCCATTCATATTTCCTGTGTATTGAATACAGTCAAGTAACACAGCTGCAAATGATGGATAAAATTAAATTGAAATTTAATTTACAGTATATGCTACTGATTCAAACAAAATATTAAAATACCCTGATCCAAAACTTTAAAAAAACTTTGATACACTCAAGACATGATCCCTTCTCCAATCATAAGTGTTCACTCTTCTAAATCTCAATGCTGAGGGTCAATGGATGCTGCTAGTTTCAGCTATCCTATACAAGATAGCTAATGCCTACTTAAGCTTCCATGTAGTCATGACTCAAATTAACACACTTCCATCTTCCTGAACATATTTATAAATGGTAAAAAATAAACCTATAGACATGTGTTATGCATTAGTTTTCATGAAATTTTCCTCAGATTTGTATTGTGTTTCTTGTTTCTTCTTTACATTAAACAGTTTGTTCAAAGACTTTGATTTTGGTTAGTAAAACTAAGTTCTTTACTACATCTCTGTCTATGTTCACTTCTCAATACTGTCACTACTTTCTAGGATTTGTTTATTATTTATGTAAAATTCTTTTTTCCTCCCACATGGCAATGCACATTCTGTCAGGTAATTAAAATGGGTAATGATTAAGAGGAACCTATTACAATAGTGTATCAGTGCTCCATGAGACCTATCTGTAGACTCTTAATTTGTGAATATTACTTATTAATGTAACAACTACTCCCATGATTGAGGGTGCAGAATTTTCTGTAACCACACTTTTTCAATCTACTCTTTGAAAATAAAAGACAATACTTTGTTTTCAAGAGACACTTTTGGAGAAAGGAACAGGTCAAGACTGCTTCAGCAGAATCCAGCACATTCATCTGCTGCTGGTACTAGAACTGTAGGATGGGCAGATGAAGATATTTACCCTCAGGCATCGCAGAGTGAAAATCTTAGTGTGGATGAACTTCGACAACAGCAGCAGAGAATGGTGCAAGGTCAGTAGAATGCAGCTTGATCTGTCAGAAAAATAAATGCAAAAAGCTCTTTTACTTCGGTTGCACTATGAATGACTTCATTGATTTTATGTTCCTACAATAATGACTCCTTGTACCGAGTAAACAGCTAAACTTCTCAGTTGAAGAATAACGCTTCTAACTTTAGACTCCTTGTAATGTCTGTGCAAGCTGAAAAATTACTCATAATACCAACTGAATAACACTTACTGCTTCTTCTTTGATAGATGTACATTACAGTTCATAATACCCAGTTACAGCTGCTTGCAGAATAAAAGTTCGCAACATTTATGGCTGTAGCTCCTTCTTTCCCACTCAAGATCTTTCAGACAACTCTTTGATTTCTTGACATCATGCTGTTGTCAGGACCTTTGAAGTTCTGTGATCCCTAGCACGTCTCCTGCCCAGAGCTGTTGCTATCACAAAGTGGCAAAAATTGCAGGAATCCTGTTGCTCCATCTCATAGACATGTCTCCATCATCTCATGGTATATGCACAAGATATAAAGTTCTGCATGTTGCAGGCAGATAAAATCTGACATTTTATTAACAAGAAAAACAGATGGAAAAAGTCTTTACAGTCACTCACTGACTTGAAAGGTAAAGCCAAGGAAGTGAATGTACAGATTACTTTATTTAACCAGAACGGGAAGTATAATTACAATCTTTAAATTATAGCTGATTTTTAATTTTAATGTAATCATAAATTAATTTTGTTTGTAGTAAGTACTGCATACAAAAATTGAAAAGTAGTTAAAAGATCA
This sequence comes from Locusta migratoria, assembly GCA_026315105.1. Lineage (NCBI taxonomy): Eukaryota > Metazoa > Arthropoda > Insecta > Orthoptera > Acrididae > Locusta > Locusta migratoria. Next base: position 503,964,703 of record CM048746.1, on the reverse strand, counting down.
TATTCTAGCAACTTTTATTCTGTTTTCAAATCATTTATCGTACAGTACGAAAAGATTAGAAATTAGCATATGACATTCTCTGAGAATTTTTAATTTCAGGTAAGTTCTCTTATGTCAACTCGTGCAGAAGTACAGTTAGTGAGTATCTATAACACACACACACACACACACACACACACACACAGAGAGAGAGAGAGAGAGAGAGAGAGAGAGAGAGAGAGAGAGAGAGAGAGAGAGTGGGGAGGGGGGAAAGGTGTGTGAGTGAGTGAGTGTGTGTGTGTGTGTGTGTGTGTGTGTGTGTGTGTTATGAACACTTGTCTTTGTTGTTCATTCTACTAGTCACTTGAATATGGTTGTTGTATTTTCTCATAAGGAGTGGCGCTGGAGTGGCTGGTCATGGTGATTATGTGTGTATAGTTGTCTGCGTTAATGTACGTATTTCTTTTTCTCATGAAGGCCATGGCTGAAAATTTAAGTTGTGTGAATGTGATTATCTATTTTCGTACCTGACAGCATCTCAGCGAGCTTCTTTACGGTCAGTTGTTATCTATCCTCAATTATTAACATTACAATCAGATTTTGCATTGTTAAGAGTAAAGATATTGAAATATTCCTCCTGTTTATTTTAAGGAAGGAATATTCTAAATTAATGAAATGCAGCAACCAGTTGCTTTTGGTTATTTATTGTTAACTTTTAAGGACCGGTTTCGGGCCTTTGAGTGCCCTTCTTCTGGTCTCTATACCGACAAACAAGTGCATCAGTATACAGTAAAGGCTATAGAACATACAAAAGTCGGTTACAGAAATTTGAAGCAGTTTCGAACCAAATAGATTGTAATAAAGATAAGTTCATATGATGGGATAAAATTAACACTTACATTTTTGTACTGTTGCTTAATGAATGTACATGCTAGTAGGAGAATCAACACTAAGTGCAGAGATTATGGAATGAATAACAATCAGCTCCTAAGTGTCTATGGATGAGGCTTATAGTAAAAGAGTAACGATAAATAAGGGAAAAAAGGCTATGGGAAAACAGTAATACTCAAAGTAGTTGAAAAGAAAAGCTAAAGGAGGAGCAGGTGACTGATAAATTAGTCGCTTAGCAGATTAATATTCAGTAGTCTAAGAAGTACAATGATAAGTGGCGCCATAGGCAGAATATTTCAGAACTATCAGCTGACACAGTAGTAGGATGCTTAGAATGTCACTGTCAGGGCATCTGTCAATATAAAGAATTTGTCATTGTGTCTATGGCTTCAAATATTAATGGGGATAGATTGATGAAGTGATTATCATACAACAAATAATTTAAGGATGTGGGTTATAAGTTTTAAGATGCGTGAACTAATGTGCAAAGAAATGTGAATGGTTACAGTAATATTAACCTAGTGTTGCAATTGGTACATCTAGTCAGACAACTGAAGAGAGTTAAACAGTCAACTTGCTAGAAATATACCAAAGGGGTTAATCATGTAGAGCAGATCATGGTGCTTTAAGATACAATAAAAGTAAGTGGTGGCTGGTTTTCTAAAAATAAAAAAGTCGCTATCCAAATGGTAGTGACTACTGCGCATAGTGCAGTTTAACAAAGTGGAGGCATAAAATAAACTACCTTTAATATGAGGTGGGGGGAGGGGAAGAGGAGGGAATAATTACTAAAAATTACAACTGGCATATGTATCCAAATATGTATGGGGTGGGAGGGGGCTAGAGTGGTAGAAAGTAGTTGATGACTGAGTGAGGTGGTGATGGGGTAGGGGGGAGGGAGGGAATAGAGGTAAGGAACCTGCACAAAGAGCGAGTAACCAAGGAAAGTATGAGGAACCATGCAGAGACATTAGCATGTATGGCCAGGGGTGGGAGTGAGATGTAAGGGTTGGCGGGGGGGGGGGGGGGGGGGATGGTGGTATACTACATAACTACATTGTTTAGTAAAGTAGTACACAGTAGGGTTACTTAAATAGGAGGAGAACTGCAAAAATTGGAATCTGAGATAATTTTAGTGTAGTTGTAGCACAGAGGAAGAAGAGTATTTTGAGAGGGACTGAATGTAGTATGTGGGGGGGGGGGGGGGGGGGGAATATGTTAAGTTTATAAGTAAACAGCAAGTAGCAGGTGGAGAGTGTTGTGTGTGTGTGTGTGTGTGTGTGTGTGTGTGTGTGTGTGTAATTGGTGAATAGGATGGTGTAACTGTGGAGATAAGGTATGTAAGGTATGAGTGTGAGGTGCGCAAAGTTTATGGTTTAGTTAGGGATAGTTTTATAGAAGAAGGGGAATAGCTGATAATTGTATGGAAGGGGGGCGGGGAGATGGAGTGTAGCAGAAATTGTGCGAAGGAAATCCATGTGCTATGCACCACAAGTGTTTGCTCTGTGACTGTTGATAAAGTTATATATGGTCTACTGCTGTAATATGGGGTGGCTACTACTTTCACTCTTAAGATAGGCAGAAACATAAGGGACTAGTTCAGTGTCTGTGTAGAGCTGGCTATGCATTAATGGGCAGTAATAGGGTGGGTTAGTCAGAAACGTTATGGCTGTAAAAACATGTGTAATATGTGAAAGGGGCTGATGTAAAGCAACATAATGAATACTACAGTGACTTATACGAAGAAGAGCTAATCAGTTAATGAGGAACTGTATGGGTACAGCATACCTTATTTGTGGTTTATTGAAATTAACTTTTGATTTAATTGTATTATTACAACTTTATCAATCTTGACACCCTATGGAACAGGTATACTATGAAAGGATGAGTTAAAACTCAAAACAGTAGGGAGGGGAGGTGCTTTGGTTTTTGGAGGCAACTACACCAGATAAGTGAAAACAGTATGAGTAATCGGCACACTGGAGAAAACATAGCGATAGAATGGAGTTTAATTTGTGACTTTATATAAAGTAGTGCAATTGAAGGGTTGCGTGCACACACACACACACACACACACACACACACACACACACACACACACCTAAATGCTAGCTTTCGCAGCCTAGCTGCTTCTTCAGGCAGAAGGGAAGAAGAGGGAAAAGGAAATGAGGGTTTTAAGGGAGCGGGTAAGGAGCCATTCCAATCCCGGGACAGGAAAGACCTACCTTGGCTCCTTACCCACTCCCTTAAAACCCTCATTATTTCCTTTTCCCTCCCCTTCCCTTCTGCCTGAAGAAGCAGCTAGGCTGCGAAAGCTAGTGTTTGTGTGTGTGTGTGTGTGTGTGTGTGTGTGTGTGTGTGTGTGTGTGTGTGTGTGGTGTTTATTTGTGCTACTACCACTACCTGTGCTCCTTTGCATGGTGAGTAATCTTCATCTATTTTTATATATATTTTTCCTGCTAGGAATTTTTCGTCTATAATGTTCATATCATAAATTTGAATGTTCTATTATTGTATGTATGTATGTATTTCCTTGCAGCGCAAGACCAGGGTCTTGATGAACTCTCTAAAATAATATCCAGGCAAAAACAGATTGCTGTTGCCATAACAGATGAAGTAGACTTTCAGAATGGTAAGTGGGAAGTTGTCTTTTGATCCCATTTTGTGAGTCTAATAGATGTTTTCACATAGAAAGAGCATTATGCATTTTCACAATATGCAGTGTAAATGTGAAGAGACCAGATGAATTTGTGTTTCCTGAAAAGGGACAGCAGCCTTTTCAGTAGTTTCATGGGCAACAGTCTGGATGATTGGCTAACTGGCCTTGTAACATCAGCTAATGTTGCTTTGCCATATGGTTACTGTGAATGGATGAAATCAGGAGGAAACTACAGTCATTAATTTTCCCAAGGACCTGCATTTATACTGCATGATGAATATATGATGATGGCATTCCCTTGGGTAACATATTCCGGACATAAAATAGTCCCCCATTCTGATCTCTGGTTGAGGACTACTCAGGAGGATGTCATCATCCTGAAAGACATTCTACGGATCATAGTATGGAATGATAGATCCCTCAATTGAGTAGGGAGGTTAGAAAATTTGAAAAAGGAACTAGATAGGTTGAATTTAGATATAATGGGGGTGAGTAAAGTTCGGTGACAGGATGAACAGGATTTATGGTCAGGTGGGTACAGGGTTATAAATATAAAATCAGTTGGGGGTATAACAGGAGTAGGTCTAATAATAAATAAGAAAAAAATGGTTGTGGGTAAACTAGTATGAACAGCAAAGTGATCATGTTATAGTCAAGATAGGTATAAAGCCAACACCAACCACAGTAGTACAAGTTTATATGCCAATTAGCCCTGCTAATGGGGAGAAGATCGAAGAAATTTATGTGGAGGTAAAGCAAATTATTCAAGATAGTTAAGGGAGAGGAAAACTTAATTGGGATTGGGGACTGGAATTCAGAAAAAAGAAAGGAGAGAAATATAGCAGGTGAATATAACTTGGGGAAATGAATGAAAGAGGAGGTGGAATTTTGCATGGAACATAATTTAATCATAACAAATGCTTCGAATAAGAATCGTGAAAGATGCTTGTATACATGGAAGAGACCAGGAGACACTGGAAGGAACCAGAAAGATTTTATAACGGTAAGATGTGGATTTTGGTACCAGGTTTTAATCTCTAACACATATCCAGGGGCAGATAAAGACTGACCATATTTCATTGGTTATCAACTGTAGACTGAAGCAGAAGAAACTGCAGAAAGGTAAGAAAATAAGGAGATGAGACCTGGATAAATTGAAGGAACCTGAGGTTCTTGAGAGTTTCTGCAGGAGCTTTAAGCAACAATTGACAGGGGAATTGGAGGTTAATTAGCACAGAAGGAGATCAAAGGGTAGCTTTGAGAGATGAAATAGTGAAGGCAGTAGAACACCAAATAAGTAGATAAGTAGGTCTTACCTAAGACCTACAAAAATCGTCAAATATCACAGGAAATACTGAATTTAATTTATGAAACAAGAAGATATAAAATGCAGTAAATGAAGCAGACAAAATTGAGTACAGGTGACTAAGAAATGAGATTGACAGGTAGTGGAAAATGGCTAAGCAGGAGTGGATAGAAGGGAAAATGAAAGTCTGTAGAAGAATGTATAACAAGAGAAAAATAGATACCGCCTACAGAAAAATAAGATACATTTGGAGTGAAGAAAAGCAGCTTTATGAATAGCAAGAACTCAGATAGAAAACCAGTTCTCAGCAAAGAAGGGAAAGCCAAAAGGTGAAAAGAATATATAGAGTGGCTCTACAAAATAAATGAACTTCGAAGCAAGCATATAATAAAAATCATAAATTTTATAGTGTTAAATTTTCTATTTGGAGAAAAACTATCGTAATATGACTGCAGGGAAGGAAGACAGACAGCATGTACACAAACAGCACGTAAATACCAATGTAAATATTTGTACTACATAATGAGAAGAAATGGTAGCAACATACCCTGCTATGCACAAACTAACTTAATTGCTCCTGTGTTTATTAATTTAAATTGTGTTCTGTATTGCACTGCTTCTGTGTAAATACTAAAAATATTACATTTTACTGTTTAATATGTTGGTATTTAACTGTAATTTTCTCTTGTGCAAGATTTGTTATCTTTAATTTTAGTATACTTCAAACTACATTGTGTAATTTGTACAATATGTTTGCACAAATGCAATAAACTGAAATTACTGTTAGAGGGCTACACGTGATTGCATAATGAATACATGGATATTGTAGTTCCATGAATGTTGCATGCAACTAATGTCTAAATGATACGACATGTACTGTAACCTGAGATATGCAAATGATTAGCATTTCACAAAGACACAAAATCAGTTGTAGCAGTTAATCCATTTACCACATATAATAAAAATCATATAGAAGGTTTCTCATTCAGAAATGGATCATGCATTATTGAAACTGCAGTTCATTGCTCTTCAGTAATGCTACTCATATTGTTTCACATTGCAAGACTTTAATGTAAATGTGGAATCAATGGGTTTAGGAAAGCCATACTTAATCCCATCCAGGATCCAAGGGGTTCTGCAGGTCAAAACTGTAGAGTAGACGTGGGAAATTTTTTGTGACCCACAGGCCAAATTCACATACTTACTTAATCTCATGGGCCACCTCATCTTACGGAGCAACATACCAGTATGAGTTGGACCATTTTCTTGGTGCACCATGCAAATAAATTATGCCTCAAAACATGTGTTTTTGATAGTACATTCATTGTATGTTCCCCCCCCCCATTTCTTATGTTTGCATTTATTTATGCATAATGAGCATTATTACATTGTTTACAGCATTTTACAGTAGCTCACTCTCCCTCCCCAAAATTTCTTCCAGGGGCCAGATGGAAACCAATCATGGACCACGGTTTGCCCACCCATTCTATAGAGCAGCGTTTCTCAAACTTTTTAAGACACGGAGCCCCTTTAGAAAGTGGAATTCCAGGCGGAGCAGTAAATTTATGTCTCAGATATCACTGATGAAAAGAGGTAGTCTCACAATTTAAGTATACAAGACATTGAGTTTAATCAGTGTATATGCTTACTTCATCCACCAATTTCACATTACACAAAACTTCATGCTAATCAAAGAAACCGTAACAAAACTGTAAATAATAATATATAGATAGGGAACAATTCACCATAAAGATGAATGTTGAGCTGCCGACAGACAGAAATAAAAGACACACACACACACACACACACACACACACACACACACACACACACACAAAATTCTAAATTTTCGGCCGCGGCCTTCCTCAGACAGAGAACATTCGACCACACATTCACTCAGGCACACTCATCCACACACATCACCCACCTCTGGCTACCCAACACAGTCTGGCTCTCAGCAAGTGGAAGGGATTTGGGGGGGGGGGGGGAGCGGTGGAGGGGGGGGGGGGGAAGATAGAAGAGGCGACGTCAGGCAAAAAATGAGATACAGTACATATACATCAGGGGAAAAAAATTAAAAATCAAAAAGCAGGAAGCACATTGTAAAATAAAAAACATCTGAGAATGACTTCACAGAAAGAGTATTGGGAACCAAAATTTTTCACGGTCAAAGATAAGCAAGTATTTAAATACATGGCTAGAAGCTTTTACCTGGTTTAGGGGAAAAACCCAAGGATTCCAATGAGAAGGATTAGACTGTTTTAATTTGCACAATATGACTATATCTGGTTGACGTTTTAGCAGCTGGAGCCGAAAACCTTGCTGTGCAATGAGATGGGAACTACTTTCTTTTAAAAGAAACTTATGCAGAGAAACATGATTCACATAAATAAGTTTTCAGAAAGGCAGAAGATAAGTTTAGTTTTATTTGATATATTTTAAACTCATTGATTAGCGTACACCAAAATTTGGAGACTGATTGCTTAGTTCAAAATTTTTGGTTATCTCAGAATCTGAAGTCAGTTCAAGCTGGCACTCAAACTGCTGTGATATCACAGAGATTGGATTCTTTGATACATAATATTGGTTTACAACCCAAACATTTTCTTTCATGTATTCTTGCAGTCCGTTTGAAAAGTAATAGTTCAAAGAATCAAGCGAACGTAATACGTGAACTTCAGACTCATTTAATATATCAACAAGAATGTGTAATTCACATTCTTCTCTAAATAGTTTTGTGATTGTCAGAAACTTTAGCTGCTTTTTAAATCCTTCCACATTAGCATTACCATCTTTTTACTTTTCCTTGTTATTTTATTTATTTATTTCGTATGGCAAAACTAGGATACACTGTAAGTACATAATTCTTACAATTTTATATACTTATTTATAGTCAACATTCAAAAATTTATGTCCAGAATTTTTAGGCAGTTCACTGCTTCTGTAGAGGCACTATGTAGTTCTTCAATATATCCATTTAATCTTCTTTTTGGGCACTCTATAACAACATGCTGGATGGTCTAAGGCACATTTTCATAGTCGCAGAATGAATCTTTAGATTTTCCCCACTTAAGAAGCCGGAATTTACACCCATTGTTTGTCCTGATTCTGTTTAGAGATATCCATTTCCTGCTCGGTAAGTTGAAACCAGGAGAAGAAACCAAGAGAAGAAGGGTGATGTATTGACTGTCATTTATTTGTTAAAACTTGCACTATAATAATTTTAATAAAAAATCTTCATCTTTTCGTAGAGCACTTGGAATTGTTTCATGGAGCTTCAAGTGCTCTGCAGAGAATAGTTTGAGAAACTCTGCTCAAGAGGTTAACTATATTGTCCACTTGGCAGGTATCAAATTGAATATCTTTAGGAATGTGATGTGCTAGCATTAAAGGGTTATATATGGACATATTATTTATTCGTAGCTACGTATTCATTTTATCAAACTAGTAGATAACAGACAAAGTATGTTAGTATATAGGGTTATAATTTTTTTGAACCTGAGGTACGAACCTAAGCAGTCATTCATGCATTACTTTTATTCAGCAGTAATGTTATGAAATAATGGTCAAGTATTTGTGATTCTCATTAATAGCAGAAGTTTGGATGTGACTGAATTGTTAAAAATTTAACTCTATGCCTAAAAGTATAACTAACCACTGTAATCAAACACCTGTTATTCATAACATCATTCTGTTATTTCTCAGCATCCTTTGGAAATGAGAGATTTCCAAATTATATTTTTGACAGTTGCAACAATTTATAGCACCACAAAAGCTCATAAATAAGAAGTTATTTCGAAAATGCTGCTTCAGTGCAAATAAACATTCATTACTCAATCGCTTCGCGTTGTGTTTTTACGACCTGGTCGCTTGGCAGCGCTGCAGTCGCGAAGTTGCAGAAAATCACTGGGAGTTTCACGACTCTTATGTTTGACTCTGATATGACCGTGTAATGCCAGTCTCAGCTCCATTTATTTATTTATTTATTTATTTATTTATTTATTCATTCATTCATTCATTTATTTATTAACTGTTCAGATTCTACAAGCGTTCATTTCAGTGTGTGTTACTGTGAGTAAGTTTTCACAGTAATACATTACAAATGAAATATTTTTCAGTTTGTATGAAAGTGTTTAGTAGGTAAAATACGAGAATTTTATGGGGTTGGTATGAGATTCGCAAACTCTGGATACAAGAACCCTGTGTGCCTCTCTCTCTCTCTCTCTCTCTCTCTCTCTCTCTCTCTGTGTGTGTGTGTGTGTGTGTGTGTGTGTGTGTGTGTGTGTGGTATCCTCATCTGCACAAATGTGTATTTTCTATTTATTTTTCCCCGTCGTCATCAAAATTTGGTGGTGCATGGATTACTAGAGTATATATGGTATATTGATATGGGAGTAATTGAGTACTTAGTACATTCACCTTTGGTTTTAGTGCTAGTAATATGGACTGTGGACATGATAATGCCAGTGGCTGTGACCTATCTTTAGGATTTCTGTAACATTACATTCTGATGAGATAAAGGAAGGCCACACGATTCCCATGCTGCCCTGAGCTACTTCAACATATAGTGTGTTCAATTTTTGAGCTGACCATCATATTCTCAATATGTTTCACACAATGAAGCCATCTCATCATTGGGTTACCAATAGATTGAATGCCATTACTCACTGGCCAGTTTGATTAATGGACTCTGTGCCAGACTTGAAGCAGCGGGCAACAATGTACTTGAATCATTTACCAAGGATTTAGTTCAACTCAGTGGTCAGCTGCGTTACAACCATGATTACTGCCAGAAGTAGGAACTCTGTATTGTCAGAGACTCTAAAACCGTGTACAAATTTAATCATGTATTCTTCCCACTTAATTGTAAATCTAAGAGTACATCAACACCTATATAAACACTCCACAAGCCACCATACTTTGCATGACAAAGGATAGCTCATACCACTACTAGTCTTTTCTATTCATTTTGACTTCCAAATAGAGTGAGAAATAAATGACTGTGTGTAGAGCTACAAAAATTGCCATAATTACTCTTATATTGTGCTCGTTACACAAAATATAAATTGGCAGAAGAAAATTTGATTTGCAGCTTCAATTAATGCCCCTCTAAATAAAGGTGAAGCAATTAATTAAAATTTGTGATGCAGCTGGGAATCGAATCCGGACCTCCATGCTTACTAGGCAGACATATTTCCATTAGACTTCCCTCCACATCACAAACTTTAATCCAGCTTCTGTGTTCCATAGATAATTGGCAGTAGTGGCAATTATCTATGGAACACAGAAGCTGAATTAAAGTTTGTGATGTGGAGGGAAGTCGTACTTAGAGTATTTCGAGGTGCCTTAATCATTAGTGGTGAGGTGGTCTAATGGTGAGATGTCTGCCTAGTAAGCATGGAGGTCCGGATTCGATTCCCGGCCGCATCACAAATTTTAATTAATTGCCTCACCTTTATCTGTAATGTCTTGGACATATTCGAGACAAAAAACCGTCTCAGGGTTACTGAATTTATATTTAAATTGATATTTCTCAAATGTGTTCCTCGAAAAGAACATCACTTTAAATTCAGGGATTCTCAATTGAGTTCCATAAGCATCACTGTTACAGCAGAATACTGATCAGACCTACCAGTAACAAATCTAACATCCTGCTTCTGAATTGCTACTATGCCTTCCTTTAAAACAACCAGGTGGGAATTTCAGACACTCAAGCAGTATTCAGGGATGGATCAACCTAACGTATTATACATGGCCTTCTTTACAGATAAACATCTTATAGTTACTGGGCATGGTATGCCTGTGAAGAGTGATCTGTTTTTTAATATTTATAAAAATAAACCTTCTTTAGGTTATTGAGCCAAGATTGCCAATATCATAAAAATGTATTTTTCTTTACCAGTTTCATTATCTTCAGATGGCTGCATGGCTTTAAAACGTATTCGCTTTGGAGAACTGCCTGATACTTACATGAGAAACAGTCAACATATTTTATCTTTTAATTTGATATGATGATCCATTTTGGTGTCATGTACTTTAACTAGTTAACTATGTACTTTTACTCATTTTATTTTTTGACGAGAAACCCTTTATTTTACAAGTTCTCCAAAACCGTCATCAAAACCAGTGAAGACAAATAAATAATACAATATTGGCGATCTTCGCTCAATAACCTAAAGAAGGTGTATTTTTATAAGATAGGCATCTTCCCAAAATTCTCCCTATAAACAGAATTTGACCATCCACCTGCTCAACAGTGACCATTACATGCTCTTTCCATTTCTTATACCTCTGTAACATTACTTCTGGATATTTAATCTACCAAGATGTCAAGCAGAGCTGTGTTTTAACATTATGGGGTTGTTTTCCCTACTCATCTGCATTAACTTTTGTTTTCCCCCATTTAAAGCTAGCTACTATCTGTGTGGCTCGGTAGCACAGTAGTAGAGTGCCAAACTATGAATCCAAAGGCCACAGGTTCACTCCCTGCCAGGTCCTAGGATTTTTATCTGTCACTTGCCACTTCTTTCACCTCTGGCAGTGTTGCTGATGTGAAAAATATCGAGTAGCACCGTGGTTCAGAATCCACATTAAACTGGGCAAGTCAGTTCTAAGGTCGGAGGAAGGCAATGGCATATCTACTCCAAACAGGACTATGCGTAGTAAAGCACTGTGGTGTTCAAACCAATCTTCTGATTGTTGACTGCTTTACCGTATCTACTATCTGTCACACCTACTAGAAATTTTGTGTAAGTCACCCAGTGATGGCACCACCTCATATGCTGTAGCATCATCATCAGCCACAAATTGCTATTTATCCTGTGCCTCAGATCATTTATGTCTATAGAAAATAATAGTGGTCCTATCATACTTCCTTGGGCTACTGCTGACACTACCCATGTCTCTAATAAACAATCGCCATTTAGTTCAGAAAATTGGCTTCCATTACTTAGGAAGTCAAGTCACTCACATATCTGGGAACCTTTCATGTACATTCCTACTTTTGCTAGCAGTCTGCTGTTGGCCACCATGTCAACACTTTTCAAAAATCAAGGAATATTATGTCTGCCTGTTGCCCTTCATCCATGCTTGGAAGAAATGGGCAAGCTGAGTGTCACATGACTAGTGGTTTCTGAAACAATACTACTGCATTTACAATAACGAACATTTTGTTGTTTTCTATCATTGTTGGTGATGTAAGTTTAAGGGCCAGCAGTGTAAATAGTTAATTTACCTTCTCAATATTACACTGTTGCCTTTTAGCTCTAGTGTTTATGCCTTATACTAGGGTTGCTTTTTTTCCAGAGGTAATAGATGATTTGGCTGATCATATGGACAGAACAGATGCAAGACTAGTGGATGGGACAAGACAAATTAGAGTTGTAGGCCAGAAAGATAAAACATGGGGTGAGTATCAATTCTTGATATAACAGTGGAAATTTCAAGTTGGAAAATGATTAATGGAGGATAGGTAGCAACTCACTGTAAAGACAATTGTTGAGCTGATCTAGGCAGAGACTAGCTGTCTATAACTCAGCGATTGTCTTTATGGTAAGTTGCTACCAGTTCTTGATATAATATCCTAAAAGACAACATCAAAATAGTGAAGGCTCTATTGGATAATCCTGGATGGAACTACCATTAAAAATTGTTGTTAAAGTGTGGAAACTTTAGCAATTTAATGTTTTTAGATAAAATGAATGAAACAGTCCTGAATTGCATAAAAATTGGTTACTGTATTTTATATGTTAAGCATAAGGCATTTTCCAATTAAAAGAATAAAAATGTTAACTTTTTTAAACATCGAGAATGTAAAAGTAAAGGTGAATGGAGGGAGGAGAGAGTTGGGTGGAAAAGAGAGACGGAATGGGGGGTGGACATGACTGCATGTGAGGGGGGGGGGTAGTGCTTGGGAGGGGGGGGGGGTGAGAGAAGTCAGTGCATGTTCTGGCCAAGGAATAAATGATGAAAAAACAGAAAAGCTAAGGTGAGGCAGTGAGAAAGCAAGTTGGTGGAGGATAAGAACACGGGTATTGGGAGAGCATAAGATGTGTTGGAGAAACAATTTCTGTTGTGTTGAAAGAAGTCGTGAAAAACAGCCCGCAAAATGCAGCAGCTTTTGAAGTCATTTGTGTTGTGGTGTGCAGTGTGTTTGGCAACTGGTTGGTCAAGTTTGGGATTTGCTACTGTTAGGTGGTGGCCAGTCATGTTACTTGTTAGGCTTACATGGAGTGCTACACAGTAAAATTGCTCCATAGTTGATGTACAAAGTGAGTCAAGAGGAAAGGTACATGATTTTAGGGGTGATACTATGGTGATTCTGAACAAAAAATCATCCAATAAACATATGCCCTTTTCTTAACCAATTCTGGGTAAACCAGTGAAAATAACTAGGAATGGGAAAAGTGAACTGTCATCTTTATTATCTGTATCAGTACTCAATTCACTTGCACGTTGTGCAATTGTTTACCTCAAGTCACAGTCTGACTGCTTGTCATAGGGCACGGTATAACAGTGTTGTTACATGCACGAAGAATACAGTTAAGTGTAGTGAAAATGCCTGGGACCTTCACACATGCAGAGTATGCTGTTATGATATGTGTCTATGGTTTGTCCAGTGGGAATTCCAGAGCTGCTAAGCAACGATGCCACATTGCAGAGTGCCAGATAGCAGGGTATTAAGCAGGGTGTTTCACAGATTGTGTGAGCATAGTACACTTCCCAACATAAATGTTGTCTCTGAACTTCCTGCACAACAAACTCTTAATGAAGTTGAGAACATTCTTCAAGTTCTAGAAGAATTGCTGCCCAACTTGGTATTCCACAAACATGAGTGATACACACAGTACATGAGCAAGGTCTGTGTCCATATCATCAGGAGATACTGCCACCCAGCAAGAATTATTTCGATGGATCATTGGAATTGGCAACATCCCCAATTCCTGTGTATGGGCAGATGAAAATGTGTATGTTGCTGTGGAAACGAATTTTCAACAACACTTCTCAGTCAACATGTGGTGCAGTATTATTGATGACCAACTCATCAGTCCATTTGTTTTAGATAATTGTCTTAATGGGACACTGTATCTTGATTTTCTGCTAAATGTTTTACCAGAATACATAGAGGAAATCCCTTTGGCAACACAAGCTCATACATACTTTTAATATGATGGAGCTTCTACACGTACCATAAGGCCAGTGACACAGTATTGCAATGCAATATATCCTAGCCTTTGAATTGGTCACTGTGGATTCATTGCTTGACCACTGAAGTTACCCACTCATACTCCATTGGATTACTGTTTGTACAGGTGGCTGAAGAATGAAGTGCACAATTGCAGTTTGGACGCAAGATAGGAACTTCTCACTCGTATTTTACATGCTTGTGCTCAAGTAAAGGAATGCAGAATTAAATTCCAATCAGCAATCCAACACCTTTCTACAGTTGATTATGGACTGTTTGTGAACATCTTATGTGAGGAAACTTAAACAAACCATAGCATAACAGTTTCTTAATTTCAGTGTGATTTGCAGAGTATATATGTACAGATGTAGATATAGTTGCTTACCCAGAATTGGTTAAGGAAAGTGCATATGTTTATTACACTTTGTTGTTGTTGTTGTAAAGAATCACCAGTAGTATCACCCCTCAATTCATCTACCTTTCTTCCTGACTTCACCCGTATAATGTAGTTGCTTTCATATGTATCCCTGCTGTTTATAGTCAAATGTGAGACTGGACTGCATAGGATGCAGTAGCAGGAGGCTATGGAACAGATGCTGCAATTTAGCTGACCACAAGGAAATAACCCATGGGGTTGCAGGATTTGGAATAGGGATGGATAAGAATAATTTCTGGTTTGGATGTTTGACAGACACTATTTTGGGGCATGTATGTAGGATATCCCTCACAGCAAAGAAGGGATATTTGTTTATAGGTGAGATGGTCTCAACTTTAATAAAAATTTGAAATAGGTGGTCAATGTGGATGCTTATGTATGGTGAGACACTTAAAAGTGTCATTTTTCTTCACCATTATATAATGATTGAATTTTACAGTGGCAGAATATTGCCTTGCATTACTTTCATTTATTTATTTTTACAGGTTACTGGATTGTCATTGTGCTGTTGTTCATAGCAATAGTGGCTGTTGCTGTTGCGTAGTAGTGGTGTGTGAACTTGAAGGGATGCTTGTAAGCAGAACTTGAAGACTGATATGGAAACTCTTAAGAGATGGTGTAAGTTGAATCGCTTATTGAAAAATTGTTATGATATCTTTCAGTTATTTACTCATTGTCTGTCTCTCATAGCCTAGAACTTATTGCCCCTCCCCCCTTTCTTCCTCTTCCTTCTCCAGTGACATTGGTGAAAATACAGGGCACAGTTGGGCCATTGTGCCATTCATGGTAGCAATGTGCACTGAATGAACATTGTAGACTTTGCATGGTACCAGATGCTTAGGGAGGTATCTAGTGTGTGATGTGTATGAAGATTCTGTGAGTGCGAGAGTCAAGGGTGGTGTCCAATGTGATTCTGAACAGAGGTTGCATATTGGTTGTTGGTCGATTTTGCATATTGGTTGTTGGTCGATTGGCATAGCTATGTCATCTTTCAGCAAGGTTATCATGAAGTTCTCATGCCGATTTAAGGTGATAATCAAAACAGTTTGGGTGTGAGAAGCTTTTGTGGACTCACTTGTAATGCCAGTCATTTGGTGTCATTTTGCAACATGGTGTGCTCACAAAGAGATTACTCCTTGTGGATGATTTTGTGTGTGTGTCAGATGTGGTGAGGGTGGTGATATGTGTGTCTTCTTTGTTGTGAAGCATTAGCACAGACAAATCTGTCAGTTCAGGGTTTGTCACAGGCATAATGAAATTTACTGGTAGGATGAGTGGTTTGTTGTTGAGAACCTCTGCCAGAGATACTCATGAATCGTCTTTATAATCTGTGTAGCTTCCAAGTAGAATCCACAATTGCACTTCAGAGCAGTACCTACAACTGCATTTTGGCCCATGACCCATTGTGACAGATCAGGTCTGTGTTTACGGCCTTGTGCAACCTCTGGACAAAACCATTACTCTGCTAGTGTTTGTCTTAGTGAGTGATACCACGGAGGTGACATAGGGCATTGAAGAGACCCAATTTTAATCAGCAACCATCACCAGTGTTAATCAGTTTGTAAGTGCTAAAGAATACAATCCACACCTCAAAAATGATCAAGTCATTGATTTGGCAGTGATCTCATCTAAAGGAACAGCTTGTACACATCGTGATGTCTTGTATACAACAGCCAGGATATATCAATAGCCTGCTTACTCTAGCAAGGGACCAACAGTGCCAATGTGGACATTTCTAAATTGAGTGAGATGTGTCCAAATTGTGGCTGTGTATTGGCACAGAATGCAATTTACTGCCCAACAGTGACACTCTTTTGACATTGGTCTTATGGCCCAGTCTGTCACTAGACAGACGGTCACCTCAACACCAAGATGAGTCAGTTTGTACAATTGTTTGAACTATTTCATATCACACCTTGAATGACACTAATGGTCGAAGTGTGTTCTGTAAAACACACACAGTAAGGTTGTATTAATCTTAGGGAGTGACAATTGTTTGATTTAATTATTCATGTTGTCATTATTAAGGAGTTCTTGGAGGCTCATATTGCTCATTTGTTCAACTGCCAACTACTTTAAGTCACATGGTAGTGAAATTTCACTTATTCTGGATAGATTGTTTGGACAATCTGTGCCATTAATGTGCCACATTTCAGTGGTAACTAAGATATGTAGAAGTCAGTATATGTGACTTGGCATCCTGGTTTATGCTCCCTGTGCACTATCACATGTTGACCCTCAGTATCTTCACGAAAATACTCCTACTTGCACTGTGGAACAAAACATGGTGGTGGCAGCTCACTAGCCATTATCTACAGCCTAAAGAATTCCACACACATACATGGAAATGGTTTACTAAGTGATTGCTCTTTTATTTTTCACTTTCTTATGTACCTTGATGATATACTCTTCTTCTCAAACACGCACAACAAGCATTTTATTAATTTAGAAAAAATGGTTTTGTTATTAATAAAGCTCAGTCACTACTTTGGCAACAGAGGTGGTGGTGTTACTTTTAATCGGTCAAGCACCAGTTTAACTGTGGAACACATGGACATGGTAGAAATTTCTCACCTTCAGGAAGGATGGAAGGAAGATTAGGGTTTAAAACCCCAGGCTATTCAAGTATCTTTTATGCCTTTATGGTAGAAAATGCCTGTGAATGGACTGCAGATTGAGGAGGTAGTTGGGTAGTAAGGGACAGGTTTTTTGACCTGGTTTGACCACAAGACAATAACTCATAAGTTGCAAGATTTGGAGTAGAATTGGAATAGGGATGACCAAACATATATACCTATACCCCCCTCTTCCCACTGCCTTTTCTACCCATTTCTCTCCCCCTCCCCCTCCCTTTCTCCATCTTCCCTGGATAGATTGTGTGTGTGTGTGTGTGTGTGTGTGTGTGTGTGTGTGTGTGTGTGGCGGGGATGCACAAGCACATGCTGAGGTAATTTATTGATATTTGTGTCTCTTTCCTGTACTTGTCTTATTAGCTTAATGACACTTCCCTACTGCCAGCATCAAGTAGTACAAGTAGTAGTAGTAGTAGTAGTTAGCTAGTTAGTTAGTTTTAGTTTTATTCATCCATGGATCACTTTTACAAAGAAAGAGACACGTGAAAGTATCACATCCTACTTCTACTATACATATGAAAAAAAAGTGTTGCATCACCTTGGTTCCAAAGTCTCCTGAACAATAGTGTAGAAAGTGTATTTTGTATCCAGAACACAGTTCCTTAGATTGTGCATGTTGAATGACATATATGGACAAAGATTCAAAAACCACACGAGCAGTGCCAATGCGACAGAGTAGGTAAGACAGTCAATCAGTTCCAGTCGTAACACCAGAAATGCCATACACTGCTTGTGTTGACTGTAGTTCAGCCTTGGCTAGAAGGTCAATTTCAAATTTTGATCATATTGGCATCGTTACTTTGTAGCAGGAGGTACTCTCAACAGAAGTTTCCTGACATCCCGAGTGTGCCAAAGCAATGTTGTTTGGATATGGAGGAGGTATATAGATAGAGGAACTGTTGATTACTTGCCTTGTTCTGGTTACCCAAAGGCTACAACAGCAGCTGATGACAACTAGTTAAAGATTTCAGCTTGAAAAAACCCTAGTAGGAATGCCACCATGCTGAAAAAGATATTTGTGCAGCCACATTGTGTTTCAACTCAAAGCATACATAATAGGCTGCATCACATGCATCTTCACTCCCTGCATCCATGACGAGGTTCAGTTTTGACACACAGATACCCTGCAGCACAGTACAGATGGGCCCAACAGTATGCCGAATGCACTTGTCAGAATTGGTATTGTGTACTATTCACACATGAGACTCTCATCTGACTTCAACCACACAACTATTGCAGACATTTTGGGGGCAGCCTGCTCAGTCTGACCATCTTAGACACACCGTCCAGCGAGCACAGCAAGGTGATGGTTCACTGATATTTTGGGGTAGCATTATGTGGGGCCACCGTATGGTACTGGTGGTCATAGAAAGCAATAAAATGGCTATACAGTTCAGGGATGATATCTTCCAACATATTGTGCAACCATATCAGCAGCATTTCAATGAGGGATCCATATTAATGGCCAACAATTTTCACACTCGTCGTGCACATCTTGTGAATGCATTCCTTCATGATAATGACTTCACTAGATTAGAATGGCCAGCTATCGAACACACCTGGAATACATTGAAAAGGTCAATTTTTGGACAAGATGACCCACTACTCAATCTAAGAGATCTACACCGAATCACCATTGAGGAGTGGGACAGTCTGGACGAACAGCCCTTTGATGATCTAGTGGACAGAATGCCACAACAAATACAGGCATGGGTCAGTACACGAAGGCATATTACCAGCTATAAAGGGTACTGGCGTATGCTGCAATCTGGAACACGAATTCAGAATGTTTTTGTTGTACAACTGGTAAATTTCTATTTTTATGGGCTATAAAGAGAACTGAAATGTTGTTTTTGTGTATCTCTACTCCATTTTTATGTAAAGGGTCATGAACCCATAGAACCATTGTGATGCAACATTTTTTGTGTGTATATTTTGTGTCTGCCTCTTTCCCTTGTTGAAGGAATTAAGTAGAGAAATAAAGTAAAATGATATGTAATTTGTTAATAAAATATATTTCTTTATTCAGGCTTAATGGGGATTACGTTTTTGAATGCAATGAACAGAGAAATGAAATGTGCCAGTTTACTGTGCATTGAGCTAAATTTCAGTGCAGTTTCTCACTCCTTTTCTTCTTGAGCATGATGCTTTCTTTTCTTCACTGTGTTTGTTTTTATATTACTGTATTTGTTTTAATTTAATGTTCTATTTATCCTTATTTCAGTAATTGGATTGTCTCACTATGTCAAGTGGACCAACAAAATACATAATTTAGTTTTTTTTTCTAATAGTGTATCACTTTTTATTATATTATTGTTGTATGTGTATGAATCATATAGGACTCCATTTTTATTGTAACTTCATTTCATTGATGTCACAAAGCAAATATTTTGTTTTTAAATGTAATGATATTTAATTCATCATTATTGTGTTGTTAAAATAATGGCAGTATATGCCCCAGTATATTCTTTTAAATCATGGTTGTTTGTTTACTACTTTGTGGTTATGAAGTGTGGCTGTGAACAATAAAAATAATTTTTATTATTTGTGTTCTTTTTGTCAAGAAGTAAATCCTATTCTTGAATGAATGTATTATAAATAAAACAGCTCATATATTGCTCTTACAGAGAAATTAGTCCAAACCAAGGTGTAAGTCTGCAGTCTCTTGTGGACATTTTGTACTCTTTCATTGCCAAGAACAGAATGCAAATCTCAAATGTTCAAATGTTTGTAAAGCTTATGGTACTTAACTGTGGGGTCATCAGTCCCTAAATGCAAATCTCTCTCTCTCTTCCCTGCAAAGGAATAATGTTTCATGGCATCTGAATTCAGGATGAGTCACTCCAGCCATCTAAGTAATTTGAACAAGAAGCACCAGTTGATAAATTTCTGATCATTTTCCCGGTTTTGTTTCCACGGTTATTCTATGTTAAGAGTACAAGCACACAATTAGACTTCATACAGAACTTTTATCCCACACTCATTATGTGTCACCACCACCACCACTACCACCACCATCTCCTCCTCCTCCTCCTCCACCACCACCACCACCACCACCACCAATCAATAATTGTTAATTTGATATTCACTTCTGGATAAAAGCCAGCACTACGCATTAACTTGTTTAGCTACATAAATCCATGTTTATCTTTCATGTTTTCCGAAGTCAAGCATCGACTTTGTTAGGTCCCTATCTTAGTCTTCTCTTATCTCAAGGAATTATAAAAGAATTTCTGATCATTTTTCTGCTAACTTGTTTGCCATTATTATTATTATTATTATTATTATTATTATTATTATTAAGCATACACACAGTAATTTTGTCAGAGAGTGCAAAGGATCTGGAAGAGCAATTGAATGGAATATACAGTGTGTTCAAAGGAAGATATAAGATGAACATTAACTAGAGTAAAATGAGGGTAATGGAATGGAAGTTTAGAAAATCAGGTGAGGCTGAAAGAATTAGATTAGGTAATGAGACAATATAAGTAGTAGATGAGTTTTGGTATTTGGGTAGCAAAGTAACTTCTGATGGCCGAAGTAGAGAAGATATAAAATGCAGAATGTCTATGGGAAGAAAAGCATTTCTAAAGAAGGAAACTTGTTAACATCCAATATAAATTTAAATGTTAGGAAGTCCTTTCTGAAAGCATTTGTTTGGAGTGTAGCATTGTATGTCAGTGAAATGTGGACGGTAAGGAGTTCAGTTAAAAAGATTATAGAAGCTTTTGAAATGTGTTGCTACAGATGAATGATGAAGATTAGATGGATAAATCACATGACTAATGAGGAGGTGCTTAACCGAATTGGGGAGAAAAGGAGTTTCTGGCACATCCTGACTAAAAGAAGAGATAGATTGATAGGACACATTCTAAGACACCAAGAAACTGTCAACTTAACATTAGAAGGAAGTGTGTGGCAGTAAAAATTGCAGAGGGAGACCGAGGTACGAATGTAGGTTGCCAAATGTATTATCAGATGAAGAGACTTGTGCAGGACAAGGTAGCATGGAGAGCTGCATCAAACCAGTCTATGGACTGAAGACCATAACAACAACAACAACAACAACAACAACATACATACATATATTTCAGCACAATCTGGGCGATCTACTTCTTTGTTTCCTGCTTGTCCTAAGCGTTGCAGTGTGTAGCTCTCCATTGCTTCTCAGTAATACTTAGTTTCATACTTTTTCACATTTAAAGTCGATGTCTTATTGCCATTTGTCAAAAAATATTTGTTTCAGATACATCAGAAGATTAGTCTTGAAACCTCTGCTTAAGTCTCATCATTACCTCATGGCCCAAGTCATGAATTACCTTCCCCTTCTCTTCCCTGTTCCTTTTTTCCTTCCTCTTCTGCTACCTGATGAAGGAACACAGTTCTGAAAGCTTGTCATATTTTATGTCTCCATCTTTATTATTATTATTATTATTATTATTATTATTATTATTTGTGTAACTATTGATGGTACAGAACTAAAGTAAGTACTGGTCACCCAATCTATCTCTTTTAAAGAATATTTTAGCATCTCTGTGGGCAATTTCCATAAGTAAGAACATATAATGGAAAACATACATGAAACAAGTATAAAGTGCAAGATGTAGCCACTTTATAAAACCAATACAGGTAATCTATGGAGAAAACATGTAGAACTCTTAACAGATGAAAACGTGTAAGCAGTACTAATACAAAAAACTACACAAGATGATTATCACCAGATACACAAACCAGGCTCACAAACAGATGACACATACAGGCAGAGATAACCAGTACCAAGTAGCTAATTCAAGTGTAAATTAAATAGAGGATGCCAAAAGTCTTGATATCTCACCTACACACACTACAAATAACACAATCACAACAAAAGAAGATAAATCACAAAGTGAATAAAGTCTGCAATAAGATAGAAGGATCTAGAGTCCAACTTATCTATATGCTGACTGGAGGATAAAGAAAGTTTTCCGACTGCTCTGTGTCTAGTGAGACACTTTTAATCACCCATATGAATACAAAATGTTTTCTGACTTTGGAGCTTGCAGACTGGTGGGCAAACATTGCAAGCAGCCCATGAACACACAGCGCTATATATGAACTACTTGTGTGCAATCGTAAACTTGGTTAGTGGCAACAACCTACAGTTTGTGACAGTGTAATAGCAGGTGTATGTACCGGATACTGATACAAAGCAAATACTACTTAATATGTGATATTTTGAGAAGCAGAAAGTGCTGAGGGAATGGAAAAAAGGAGAAGTGTGATTTTTCCATCTTTTAAAAGCGATGGAAAGTATCAGTTTTTTTATATGCAGAAAATTGAAAATTTGAAATGTTTAATCTGTGGCTGTATACTTGTTGGTCAGTGGAACTGTAGTATTGAAATCTATTATAAAATGTTTCACAAGGATGAGTACAATTTATTTCCAGTTTCCGAGTTTCCAAGTGGATGGAGTAATTGACAGAGCTGTAAAAGGGCAATCAGGCGACACCAGATGAATCTGACGAAGGTGCTTTAATCTCAAGAGGTCAACAACTTTTGTCTCATCATTCATCTAATTGTTCTAGTAATTTATGGTGCAATGTTTTCAATTCTTCTGGATGACAGCAATGATACTCAGTGGTATGTGAAAGTTATAAGTGTGCACTTAATGTAGCAAGAGTTGGAAAATCATTTGCTGATGGTGATTTTGTAAAAGAGTGCATAATTGACACTGATGATTTTCTGTGCCCACAGAATGCATGTCAGTTCCAAGCTACCAGTCTTTTATCTGTGGACTGTAAGCTGTTGCATAAGTGCTATTGCAGGTGACATTTACCATCAATTAAGATGTAAAATGCAAGAGTTTACTGCATCTCCATCACACTTGATAAGTACACAGATATATCAAACACTGTGCAATTAGTGATTTATATCTGAAGTGTGGAAGTGGCTCTGCACATAATGGAGGAGTTTCTAGATATGACATCTTTAAAAAATAATTTCTACCACTGGTGCAGACATCTTAAAAGCAGACAAAGAACAATTTATCCATTTTTAATAAATTGTTGAGAAGAAGCTGTCAATTTAATTTATTTACCACAGGAATGTTTCTTGTCCGTGACAATAAAATGGTAGCAAATTGGATTTGCTGGATTACTAAGACAGAAGCTACAGTACACAGAAGAATCACTCTACAGAATTCATAGCATTTTGGACGAAGAAGACCTATGTGTAAAATGTAAAAGCAACAAATTTAGGGGACTCGTGCAATCTGTTGTTTGGGCAGTTATTTGATATCCCATGGGCTTTCACAAATTTTTGAACTGACTGGATTGCCAACCTTGCATTTTTAATGGACATTACAGTACTTACACAGATTAATTGTACACTAGTTTGCAAGGTGAAATCAGTGTATTTGTGAAATGACTGAAAAGTGTGTAAACGTTTGCTAGAAATATTGTGCTGTGGGAATGACAGCTCACAACAGTGAATGCAGTGCATTTCCTTACCCTGCCTTATGTCCAAGAAAAGAATTGCAAAGAATGTGAAATGTAGCCTAATATACCTTTCATATTCCTAAAATATATCTGTTGAGTTGGCCATAGGAAAAGAAAAAAACGCAATCGAAAGTTTTTGTCGCTATTTTAGGTGCCAACTTGTTGCATCTAAAAATAGCTCAGTTAGATAGTGCTTGGTGTTCTTATTTTGCGGGCCTGTAATCAATTCTCACTGCTTCAAATTTTTTTCCCCCCATAATGCTCAATTTTTAATTTTTTAATATAACTAAACAATCCAGTTTATGAATGCAGATTAATTACCATCATTTCAATTAAATAATGTGACTATCAAAATCTAAAAATTAACTTTTTAAAGTTTCAAATGAAATAAAAGTTCTGAAAATTCTAGCAATTCTCTCCAGAAGTTATGTTACATTTTTCAGGATAATAATCATTGAAGAAATATTTAAAACATAAATATTGTTCACACCATATACATTTTATGAAAGCATTTTTTAAGGAAGGGCATTTTTTTTCAATGTGCTTCAATGGGTAGCATACTTCATTCAGGTTTTTAAATGACAGTGTTTTGTTTTGTCAGCTTTGATGCATACCAAGCAAATTAAATTGTTGGGGTGGAAAGAGGAGCACTGAATTAATGCTGTCAATTGTATGTACTGTAATTGCATCTTCTCTTGATGACAGCTTTCACTGTTGTTGTTGCAATTCAGGAGCACTTTATAACATTTTAATTAGATTTTTGACCTGGTGATAGAAATATCAGGGTGAGTATATACTCGTTATACTCCATAAAAACTTCTTATTTGTGAAATAATTTCCAAAGAGTGCTTGAAACTCCTTAAATGACCAAAATACTCCTTGGAAACCCCTTATATTATCATGTTGCAAAAACTACATGTTTTCATGCACACATGTTATTGCTACAGTTTTTTTACCAATGTAATGTGTTCACAAAATAATGACAATGTTCTTTGTGTAACATTCAGCTCAAGCACAGTGATGAGTGGCTCGGATCACATGACACAAACATGTGCATCAGGTGTAGCTGACCTGCTACCTAGCAGAAAAACTGATGAAGCTACTATTTTAGCAGCTAGTTCTGCTGTGGATAAGGCCCATTTTACACCTGTCCAGCAGCCAGGCATACAGGGTGTGGAACTTGTGCTTGGATTTGTAAGGTGGTGGTGGGGGAGGGGAAGGAGCCATACTGGCTGTTGCAGTGATAGCACCAGATATGTCCTTTATGCTTCTAACAACACACAAGTCCTGTGTGGGAACAGAAAATTACATAAATCTTGTTCATAAAAGAAACTGAAAAGTCATACATTTTGCTACATTTAGTAAAGATCCGAGGACTCCAACAGTTTTGTCAGCTTCTTGCGAGGAAAGGAAACTGTTAAATACAGTGAAGTTCAGCAATGTAAAATAGCAGACAACAATGGCTGTCAGCAGGAAACAAAAAAACTATTGACCAAAGCTGTCCAACTTTGGCTGGCTTGTACTGATTCAGGTCCATGTAGGACTGTAGTATGCTAACGAAAACTTAATGTTTATTCGCATTACTCTCTTCACGTGTTTTGGTGGTAAAGAATCCAACTGGTAAGTATATTATTTTTAATAAACGCCTAAAATATTAACATCTAATCATATTAATGTTTCTTCTAAAACTTATTGTTCTAATGTACGACCTTGTGTGAGACTGCTACCATACTCCTTGTAACGGGAAATTTTAATTTTTTTTTACAACTCGCTACATGATATCCCAAGGTCGCTACAACTTATTGCGACAGATAAATACTTTATTCTTCATTGCTTATTAGGAAAAGGTGATTTATTTGTAATTTGTATTATTATAAATTAATATTGTTTTTTGTGTAAAATGTTGTAGAACTGAATTGTAACTGCCGTTCAGCTGATCGACCTTTGCATTCTAAGACGGGCTCGCGAGTATGCTGCCGTTGGCGCCAATTATCCTGCGCTATTGCATCAAGGGCTGGCCACTAAAAACTCGCAGGCCGCAAGCAAAGAATAATGTTATGGGGAGAAAGATGTTATTCCTTGCTCACAATTACGTTTCATTATTGTCGATTTTCATTCCGTCTGATGGAAGCCTCATTCAGTGTAAGTGAAATATTAACTTACCGGTTAAAAGAAAAAAAATTGCTGCCGTAAGGGAATGATTACCGGTACAATCATAAAGATCGGCGCATGAAATATAGGACGTCGATCTAACTAAAGGTAATTCCTGGATGTTTAAGGAAAAATGTTGCTTATGGGTTCGTTAACTTCTGTTAGACGTTGCAATCAGTGTGATTGAATATTCCCAGGGATTCATTTAAGACAGCAAAAGGGCTCCATAACGGTGGTGCAATGCAGTGGTATAATTTTTTCCCTTATTATTAAAAAAGATATTGATGTGGTATAAGCCGCTCATTTTGTTTAAAAGATAGTAAATTTTATCAAGTAACTGCTGAGATACCAAATTAGTTCATGGCCAGTGGGAAAAGAAAATGTAATTATGAGCAGTCCTGATGGGAGCTGTTTTATTTGTGATAATTTAGTTGGCCGAATCGTTTAATGATCCTGAGGGAGTCATATAAACAGCAACGAAATGTTCATGTGCTAAAAGTTAGGATCGGTAACTATTTATCACAACTATTTTACTTTCCTACAGCAGAACGTAATTATAAAAAAAAAAGCAGTTATTGATACAAAGATTGGGAGGTCATTAAAAACTGATTGCGCCATTGAATACTTACTGGAGTGTGACTATACAGTAATTAAAGTCAATTTGATTTACGTGATGTTAGCAAGGAATACATCGAGTATCCGACGTCTTAGTTTTCGAGTGACAAAAGGGGAATACTATTTGTAGAAAATTAGTTTTGATAAGTCACCCACGCCTGAAGAGTCAGAGCTTTGAATCAGTTATCACAATTTATGGTTAAGAATCAAAGTGACGGTGGTGCCGTAGGGTTTATTTTACTTTATTTTGAATAATAATTCAAAAGATAGCTAGTGGGTGTTATGACTAGGTCCATAAGTCACTCGAAAACTTTAGTGCACTAATATCCAAGAAGAGAATATTTTACTATGGTGTAACCTTATGGAAATAATTTTCTTTTATTTTTTTTTTTAATTTTTTTTTTTTTTTTTTTTTTTTTTTTTTTTTCAATAAATGGTCAAGCAATACGTGACGAAAGAAATATTCTCCACTGTACTTAATTCAGTTTTTTTTTTAATAATAAATATTTTTCATTTTGTGACGAAATCGATAGTTTGCCAGTACAAGAACGGGTGGGACAATATTATTTATTTTTTTCAAAAGTTGGTATCAGGACAAAGGTGATACACGAAAAATCGCAACACCATCTCAGTGTAGTTTACAAACATTATTTTTGTTTGTGTGTACAAAAATAACAGCTGGGACTGGAGAAACTGCGTAGAAGAACATACGATTGGAAACACGAAACACAGTAAATATATCAACAAATAATACTAAAATATTAGCCATTTTAGTTATTTTAAAAGTATAAACATGAAACTATTATGAATTCATTTAATATTGTGAACCATTCTTTGCCTTAACTGTGTACTGATCCTTACCTAAAGACTGCAAACGATAAAAGGCGAACCTAGAGAAATCCTCTGTGATATATATTAGTTCAGATGTGACATTTTCTGTAGAGGTCATTAAATTAACATAAATATTACAGGATGTTGTGCACCTTCTGTTGCCCTGTAATTATATATATGGCAACAGAAGGTGCACAACATCCTGTAATATTTATGTTAATTTCTTTATGATGGCTCAAATTTTAAAAATTCTGGTTGTTGTATCAATTAACCTCAGTTCTCAAATATTTTTGTACATGGTAAATAAATTGTAAAGCAATATATTGTTCATAATGACTTGTGAAAAAATAAAGCTGTTATCTTGTTATCTCTGTCTATGATACAGATTTTAAAAAATCCATTACCATGGTGCAACAACTACTTTAAAAATGGATATATTCATATGTAATGTATTTGACACTAGCTTACACAGATCGAAGACTCCTTGAATATGCCTTGTTTTTTTTTCTTGACAACTTTGTACACACCCAGAAATATACATCACAGGGTTGAGCAGGAGGAGTACATTTGGGCTGAAAGAGTTTCAAAGTACACTATAATATCTTGGCCAGGGATGCTTTTGCCCAGCAACTTTATCAATGAAAGCGTTGATGCACACCACACCAGCGTCCAGCCCCCACAAGGCAGAAGAGGGAGCCAGCAGAAGACACATGAACTGTCACCCCCCCCCCCCCCCCCCAAAAATCATGCTGCATTGACCTACTCCAGGGGGGAGCTTGGTGAATTTCTAGGACTCTCTCATATGAATGAAATAGTGAAACCAGCCTGTCTTAATAAGGAGTGTGCAGACAAATGGCAAACATGGTGACAGCAGACGCAGGGAAGAGACGTTCTTACAACAATATGGACACATTAGCATGCGTGTAGAGAATGTTCTCATCTGCAGATGCCAGAGGACTTGTTTCTAACGAGGAAGGAATCTCAGATAAACTGTGGAACCCTGTAGACTGGAAGAAAAAAACCAAACCCCTGCAGTGCACACATGCGCGTATGGGAGAGACCCTGGCTTGCAGTATAGAGAAAGTGTACACACTAAAATAATGTTACTGGCCAGGAAGAAAAATGCTGTTAAATGACGTATGAGACAAGTGCAACACAGACAGCTGCCACAAAGAATTGTTTCTCCAGACAAGAAGGAATGCAGAAGACAAAAAAACACTTGAAATGTGGGAAAGACACTGTTTTGCAAGTCTTATTTCAGCCCACAGAAAATTTTCACTGGTGACCTCAAGGTATGGTCATAAAAACAGCGATCAGCTGTTGGGTGCCATTGTAAAACCAACCCACCAGTCACAGAGCCTAGGAGATTCAAAATTTTCGGAGCAGCTGCAGAGATGGAAGCTGCTCCCCCTTTGGGACACCAGAGGAGATGGATTGTGACACCTCTGCTCAGATTTGCTCCGTGCCGCACCACGCCACACAGCTGGGGAGCATAGAGCAGAGCAGGACTATTCTGTCGTGACCACCACCACCACCACCACCACCACCAAGCAGCCACATCACTTCACTAATTTTACAATCATACTGGAGATATGCAGTGATCTTGATACAATACTTGAAATTAAAAACAATTCTGTTCACATTTTTGCTACCCAGCTGTGTTCACTGCTACCACCTGCCATTACTCTGGTGTCTATCAGAAGATGGTTTACAATAAACTGAAAACGGTAATGAAACAGAAACAACAATTATACAATCTGGACTGTTTTTCATTTTAACATCTCTCCATACCGAGCCAACACCTGACACCCATATCAAGTTTATGTTGGTGGGATAGGAGACTTCCTCCCCCTTCCCCATTCATATCGGAGCTATGTCCATGTGTAGTCAAATTGGCCCTGAGAGATTATTGTTTTGCAAATCTTGTAACAAATAAAACTAAATATCGTGTGTTTATCCTCTGTTTAATCTGTTCTGCTCTCAAGTCAATCCGTTAAATCAAATTTTCATAGCATTCTAGTTTCATAATTTCCCAATATATTTTTATTTTATTTTATTGTACTGTGGGAGTTATTCAGAAAGAGGTCTGATTCACCTCAATTTTGGCACCTAACATGGGGCATGATTTTACATGATTTTCCTGTATTGCTATTGGGATCTATGGAAAATTTTTGTACACAACTCAGTGTTAATCAGTATCCCATACCTACTTTAGAAAAATGTTAAACCATTTTATGTTAGGCCTATGGACAGTTGGTCTGTGTGTGCTGTGTTGTAAATGAGGAGTTTGAATTGGATGTACCTGTAGTTAGTTTATGTAGTTTTGGGTCCCTCAGCTTCCCTGTAATTCGCAGTAATTTTAGTTCCTGTAGAACATTTTTGTGAATTTTCTGTTGCTTTATTTACAGTGTTATGATTGCTGCCATCAGCATTGACATCAGTGTCCTTTTGGTTCCATTTCTCATTTGCTCTCCAGCATTGTTAACAGTGTTGGTTTGTTTGTTCAGATCATCCTGTGGAGTGTTTTGTTGATTACCATTCATGTTCCTCATTCTGTTGAGGTCTCGGTGATTGGTCAATATGGAATCTGACAAGTCATTTCAGGAAATTTCAGTTTTGAGTGAGAGAACACAAGTCATGTCTGCAGGTGATACACAACTCAGATACACTGGATTGTATTCTTTGGATTTTAGAAAACCACACTACTCAGTTGACTGTCTTGAGGGAGGAGAATAATACTAGATTAAAAAAACTGTAAGCTGAAATTAAACTTTGCAATTAATAGCTTGATGGACAGAGTGTGGAAGTTAGATGTGAATAGGGAATAGCTCATGACCCAATAGCATGCTTCCCAATCTGCAGCCCCTGGGCTCAGTTTCCTGCTGTACTCATCGTAATTGGCTGTACCATTGCTGGCCCTCCTCAGGCCATAATCACAGGTATTGTACCTCATTTTTGGAAATACATCCATTATATTACACCACAATACTAGTGTTCGAGTATGATGTACTGGTCCTGTCAAACCCCATCCAGAAAATGCCGACAGCCTTTTCCTGATCATGCCATGTCTGTATAGGGATGCATTTATATATATAAAATAAGCTTCCATTACACACATGGCTTCAGCACTCTGAGGAAGGGCCGTATAAAAATGTTGGTGAGGTAGTTTAGATTGCCAGACCTTGTGTCTGCAGAGCACACATTTTTTGCTATACCACAGATGCTGTCAGCCTATCTTACCTTTAACTAGGGATTTTGTGAAATTATGTAAGTAATGTGCCATGCTCCATACAACATTTTATGTAGGCAGTCAGATTCCTCTTGTTTTGAAGACCAGCTGTGCAAAATTTCATCAAAATCAGAACAAAACTGTAGATCTGCAAGTATTGAAAAATGAATTTTCAGTTTTTTTAAATTTTCCTGTTTTCTGGTGGATTTCCCAAATATTTTGATTCATAAAAATCTTGTCCGAAGAATTACAAACACAATAAAATGTAGATTAGCCAAATTGATTGATCCATTCTCAAGTTATGGAGTGACAAATGGATATAGGGATTCAGTTTTATACACAACTTCTGACAATAAATTTGCACTCATTAAACCTCCTGAACAGGTATTCTGAGACACAAATGGACACTTTACTAAGGCAAGGAAGAAGGATTTGCTATTCCGGCCATCACCTGACTGCTAGCACCATCTGACTTCACCAACCACTCACTGCCGGGGCTCTACTACAGGCCATCCCAACTGAACCATTTGAGCCCGTGACTTGCCCCACACCTCATGGGAAGCATTTGGTACTTTTCTGTCTAACCATTTATGTGTACAAGTGTTAAAGAAATTTGCAGTGAGAACACTGTATCAGACCCTTTTTACCCACTGTTAGCAACCATGGAAGCTTTTATTGTAGTTTCATGAATTTTTATGGATGTTAAACCACTCGCATGGAAGGGGGAGGAGTGTACTTCAGTGGGGGAATAGGAACAATATATTTTTATTTTTTCAGGACTTTCAATATGGTTTGCCATGTCTTTCTGCATCTTCTGTAGGGCAGTGGGAAGCCAATGGTCTGTGTCATATGTTGGCAACACACGCAAAACATTATGATACTGCACTTCATTCTGGATTCACAAGCCCAAGCTGATCTGTACTTGGTAACTGCCATGTGTTGCTGACCCCTGAAACCACGGAGGCAGATCCACTGATCAGAGTGTATGCATCAAAGTCCTCACTATGGATCCTAGCCAGTCGGATCATGAACATGCAATTACATAGGTTCATTGCTGGATAGCTGTGAGATCATAACAGACAGATAGTCTCTCTCTGCGACCAGATCTTGACCCAATAACATGCTACCCATTCTGCAGTCCTCTGGGCTTGTTTTCCTACTCTACTCATCATAATAATCACATCTGTACCATTGGTGGCCGTCCTCAGACCATAATCACAGGAATTGTAAACCATTTTTGGAAATACGTCTGTTTTATTACACCACAACACTTTTGTCTGAGTATGATTTACCAGTTCTGTCAAATCCTGTCCAGAAAACGCCCAAAGCCTTTTCCTGCTTGTGCCATGCCTGTACAGGGATTCTTTTTTTATATATGAAGATAAGCTTTCATTATACACATGGTTTCAGCATTCAGAGGAAAAATTTTGAGGCCAAGTAGTTTCAATCACTAACTTGCATCTGCAGAGCACATATTTTACCACTATACCACATATGCTGTCAAACTATATTACCTCTAAATATAGATTTTGTCAAATTTTGTAAGTAAAGTACCATGCATCATACAAAATTTTGTGTGTGCAGCGAGATTCCTCTGGTTTTGTAGATCAACTGTGGAAAATTTCTTCAAAATCAGAACAAAACTATTGATCGAATTCTTGAATAACAGAATGTCTTGATTGCAAATATTTTTTTATTACAATGACGCGTTTCGCCCGGTTAGGGCATCTTCAGATATCTGACAAAGACTAAAATATTTTCTTCTTTGTCAGATATCTGAAGATGCCCTAACTGGGCGAAACGCGTCATTGTAATAAAACAATATTTGCAAATATTGTTATTCGAGAATTCAACTGAACGCTGTTGCTGTACCACACCACGTAAAAATGGAATGGGAACATTTCTAAAACTATTGATCTGTATGCATTAGAAACACATGGACAGACTGAAAATAGAATTTTTAGTTTTCTAAAATATTCCAATTTTCTGGTGGATTTCCCAAAATTTTTAATTCATAAAACCAGGTCCTGAGAATTACAAACACAACTAAATAAAGATTAGACAAATTAGTTGTTTGGCTCTCAAGTTATGGAGTGACAAATGGAAATAAGGATTCATTTTTATATACAACTTCTGACAAATTTTGGTGAATTGTCCTGTAACATTAATGTAAATTAACTATGAACTACACTTACCTTACTGGCCCCCAAAATAGTCACCTCCCTTAACCATGCACCACTGAGCCTTGTGATACATGTACTGGAAGCCTTGTATGAAGTCTTCCTTTAGGTTGGTGTTTAAAAGCCAAGTTTTGTTGAATGTTAGGAATATGACCAAATATCCTTCCTTTCAAAGTGAGTTTGAGTTGATGAAATAGGAAAAAGTGTGAAAGATTGAGACCCAGCGAGTGTGATGAATGTTTATGTTGCTTGATGACACTCGCCCACACAAAGCCAATATCGTCAAACAGTTCCTAGCAAAAAGGGGATGGTGCAATTTGAACATCCACCATACTCGCCACGTCTCAATCCTCCAGACTTCTTCCTGCTCCCTCAACTCAAACATGTTTTGAAAAGAAAGATATTTAATGATATTTCTGACGTCCGGTGAAATGTGATGAGGCTTTTGAACACTATCCCAAAGGAAGACTTCTTGCAAAGTTTCCAGGACACGTATTGCAGAGCTGAGTGGAGCATAGTTATGGGAGGTGACTATTTCAAAGGGCAGTAAGGTTACTGTAGTTCATAGTTCATCTTTAAAGTTACCAGACTATTCCCTGATCTTTGTTGTCTAAGGTTGTATGAACATAATGAAATTATCATAATTAAAAATATAATTACACCAGTCTTGTATACAACACCCACCACCACAAAAATCTTCAGTTTGTGCAAGGCAACCAACTGGTTAACATTTCTTCATTACTCATTTTGTTAATATTATATAGTATCAGTATCTTTAAAGTCCCTGTACCACAGTCATCACATTAACACATCTACCTCACTCACTCACTCACTCACTTATTTAACAACTGGCTTATATGCCCATGCTTCGCAAAGGTTGTTAAAGAGGGACCTGTGTATATAATGGTTTTTTAGGGTTCTGGACGTAGGTCAGTAAAAACAGAATTCTTGTTGGATCGTTCTGTCAATAAACTCAGTTCTCCTAGCCAAGATGTCAAATTTAAATAGAAGTCATTGTCAAAAACGATGAATGTTCGTAATGTTTTTCATACAAAAAGTGAAATTAATTTACATCCGCACTCCAGATCAATGCAAATTCGTTGTTAGTTTGTGTTCATAAAGTTAAGACTGAGGTGTGTAATTGTCTGTCTGGCATAAACTTCTGAAAACACTTCGATCGTTGAGATGAGAAATAGTAATAACAGCGCCATGTACTGGTTCTATGGCGTAGTACTAAACTGTTTATCTCTCACAGTAAGTGAATGCTGAAGTATTAGAATGTTGCAGTGTTGCACTGAGGACAACGTAGTTATTCTGTATGCAGTGCTCCATATTATCGAAAAGTCAACGAATACTGAAAGTCTGGTAATTCAATCAACAGAGCAGTTCATATCTGTTTAAATAAGACGTCATGGTGGTGTCAATATGCAATAAAGTAAGTCTGGGTAATTGTTGAAGGAATGGCGTCAGCTGATCGTCTGTATAGAACTTTCCATTAAATATAGTAGTATTTCCAGTGAATTGTCTTGACTGTGTTAGCAGCATCGGCCAGTCTTTCAGCTAATACATGTCATCACGTCCTGCAGTGATTACTTAGTAAAGCACGAAGTTGAAATTGATCTTGTGTAATAGAACTATATATTCAGAAGTCAGATTATAACTCTAAGTAGAATTGTCTTTGCAAAAGAAGACGGCGTTCTCTATCTTAATGTAGTCCACACCAAAAGTAAGTAATTACGAATCACCTGGTATTGGGAAAAATCTACTAATCGATGACTTCATCTTGGTCCTTGTTTGTTCGGTTAAGACAGATGACTATGTGTAAATGGCCCTTTTAGCAACGCTTCTGTGACACATTTATTTAGATATTATTTCATGTTACATGGTTGCTCTGCGAAAGGGAGGTGGGACTTCTTTGCAGCCAATGCAGTACAAACCAATAGTAAGAGCAAATAAATGTGTGGAAAGAGTGCATTTGTCTCAATTTCACTTGGTAATTCCAGCTTAATATTGAGAAAATTCATAGAAGCCAATGCTCACTCCATAGATATTTCTAATCTATATACAATTTAGTGGTTATACCCATCAAAAGATGCACTTCTTTTCTTTCCACGACATTGCAAAGCATAAGGAATACAGCTAGGATTTCTCTCTCTCTCTCTCTCTCTCTCTCTCTCTCTCTCTCTCTCTCTCTCTCTCTCTCTCTCTCTCTTCCTTGTGTCCTACCTGGGCTAAACGTTACTTGCAGTGGCAACAGTTTAGTTTGCTATCTTTGGCCACGAATTATTTACTTTAACAGGAAGATTAATTTACTCACCAGAACAGCATAAATTACTTCATTCATCGTGAACATAAAGAATTATTTCCCTTATTCTATGTGACTGATTTTTGAAAAAGCATTCAGCAGCTGTTGCCATCATCAGCACACAATGCTGCCGCCGTAAGTAAAATTGTACCCCTTCTTGTAGTGTATTACACCATAGTTATTAGAATGAAAAAAATGCAGCAATGCCATTATTAGTTACTTAGTGTACTATGTAACTAATGATGCCTCACTCTTCGCCCTTTCCTGTACTATGGTGTTTTTGAGGCATTCCTAAACAGAACACACTCAAAACATAATGAGGATACACCGAAATCAGAAAGAGAACAACATAAATTCTTGTGTAAATTAGAGCATCGATGGGCCCGAAGGAATGTCATTATGTTTTAAATTTAATGATACCCACAGAAAGCAGCACTTTTTTTTTCTTCCCATCGCATTGAAGGCATGCGGGATACAGCTAGTAAAAAATTACTTTTATGACTTACCTGGGTAAAATTTTATTTGCAGCGGCAGCAGTTCAGTGTGTTAACGTTGGCAACGAAATATTCACTTTACGGGGATCATTAATTTACAGATCGGAACAACAATAATTATTTATTTCATTATCAACACTAAGAATTATTCTCCTCTTTGTATGTGATTGATTTTTCGAAAAGGATTCAACGACCATTGCCAACATCAATAAACTACACCGCTGCCATAAGGAAAATCATAGCCCTTGTTTCAGTGTATTACACCTTAGTTATGAGAACAAACAACGCAGCATCGCCATCTATAAGTTATTTGGTATACTATGCCAGTAACAGCGCCTCTATCAGATCTTTGCTATACTACGCTGCAATCAAGCATCGCATACACCAGAAACTACAAATTACGATATATTTTCTTCCCCTGATCCGATTTTGATAAAATGAAGCTTATAATTCTGCGCCAAGGTACTCTAAGTTTGCCTATGAAAGTACGTGTAGTACTCTTGGAGATTTGCTGTACTACACCATACTTATAAGCATAGTTAAACGAAAACTTCAAATTACGATATCTTTCCTTCCTCTGATCTGATTTTGATGAAACTAAGCCAATGTTATTCTCCAAACTATTCTCAATTTACCTGTGGAAACCCCTGAAAGTTCGTGTAGTACTTTTAGAGATTACCCTCAACAAATAGACATACACAATGGCTTTTAAGCAAATGATTAAATTATGATATCTTTATTTTCTGTGATCCGATTTTAATTATTGAAGCCTTTATGTAACCAAACAATGTTCTAAAGTTAGATGTGAAAACTCTATGAAAATTCGTCACAGAGTTTTGGAGTTATACGTGTTAAAACAGACAGACAGACATAACGGCCGCGGTGGAGTAGCCGAGCGGCCTAAAGCGTCTCGCTGCGGAGCGCGCGGTTGCTCGCCGTGGAGGTTCGAGTCCTCCCTGGGGCGCGCGTGTGTATGTTTGTCCGTAGGTTAGTTTACCTATGTTTTAAGTAATTTGTAAGCTACGGGCTGATGACCACGCAGTTTGGTCCGATAGATTTACAAACAGACATAACAGTTGTGGTTAAAAAAATTGAAATTACGATATTCTATTTTCTGTGATCCGACTTTTACGAAACAGTCTATATATTTCCCAGTTACACTCAAGTTACCTGTGAAAACCCCATGCAAATTCATGAAGTAGTTTTGGAGATATGAGGTTTTTAATAGTTGGAAAAAACAGACACGACAGTTATTGAAAACACTTAAATTACGATATCTTTTTTTTTTTTTTTTTTCATGTTCCGATTTTAATAAAATTATGCCTATATGTTGACCCAAACTTTTCCCATCTTTTGAGTAAAAACCACATGAAGATTTGTCCAGTAGTTTTGAATATTGAAGGGAACATTGACAGGACTACATTTACAGATTTATTATTAGTATAGATATGC
Organism: Locusta migratoria; assembly: GCA_026315105.1. Lineage (NCBI taxonomy): Eukaryota > Metazoa > Arthropoda > Insecta > Orthoptera > Acrididae > Locusta > Locusta migratoria. The sequence goes on along the minus strand of CM048746.1, from coordinate 503,927,882 downwards.
CATTTGCACTTGGTAAAAATACAATACACATTTGTGTGTTCACAGTCAGCTTGAACACATTACCATCACTGTGTGAACTTCAAGTTGTTGCTAAACTTTCTTCAGTATTACAAACATGAACTGTGACTGCCAGTTTGCGCATATTGTTTATGTTTTTACTTTTCAAATGTGTTTGATGCCTTCTTTTGAGAAATGTACAAAACTGAATTGGGGTGTCAAGAAGTTCAATGTCGACAAATATTTTTTTCACTGAAATCATCATGAAACTTAAGTGCTAGACCATGCCAGGAAACACTTTATTGATGTTACACCCATTAAAAAAATCTCTGTAACAGTTTGTACTTTCACTGTGGGTAATATAATCAACTATATTTTCTGGGGAGTTCTCTCAGGATGAAACATTTATCCTCAACCTTGCCCTGCACCCCTCCCTCTCCTCTCCTCACTCACTGTTAAGGTGCAAGTTGGGCTGTAGTGGCCAGAGATGGTAGTTGTGTGTGCATGAGCTGTGACTGTGTGTTTGTGTATGTATGCCTTTTTTTCTTATGAAGGCTGTGGCCAGAAACTTATATTATGTGAATGTAACTGACTTTTCTGTGTGCCTGTCTGAGGCTGTTATTGTCTTCAGCGTGAGTTGCTAATTATCTTAAAATTATTGATATTCCAACCTGGACTTTCCATTGTTCAAGCATGGATATCATTCAAATAAAAATGTAAATTTCTGTTAGTTTGATAGTTTCATGTGATCCTCATATTATTGATATGTTTCATTGAAATAAACAACATGTTTTTTTCTCATCTGCAGAAAAATAATATTGTCCTCATATGGCCTTCAGAAGTCGTGGAAATAACATGTATTTATTTTGGCCCGCTTTAGGTTACTGTAGTAACACTAAAAGTGGGCCTTTGCAATCGTCTTTTGACAGCTCGAAATTTAAAAGAAAACAACGGCTTAACTATTCATCTGACATGAAAATTGAATAACCTGATTGGTAGAGGAGAAAATTCTCTACAACTTAGCTCCCTTTTTTATTGTAGTTATTTCCAGTCTGACATTACACTTCTGTTTTATGCAATGCCTATAGTCCACAAAAATGACTACTAGCACTGTCCTCTTTTTTTTTTTTTTTTTTTTTTTCGATGGTACCTTTGAATGCCCCAACGGATAATTTTTCTCTATTTCTGTCTTGAAAAACATGGATGTTTTTTAACTTTTTTAAAGAAGTGTCAATGTACACAGTTTGCTCAAATATTTATTTATAAAAGGACAATCACATTTGAAATCAATGAAAAACAAAGATGTTCAGTAATTGTGATTTATTGCTGCTGTACATAAAAGAAAATTGAATCACAAACTGATTGAAAAATGTAGGCCACTGAGCATCTTGCATTTCACAATAATTTATATTATAATATCATTTCATAATAATATTCTATACAACTCAGAATCTTTTTTACATAAATTTCAACAATACTTCTGTCTCCCTTTAACTTCATAGAATTAAAGACTGAGAAACTGTTGGACACATTTTAAAAAAATAAAAGAAAAACCATTATTCAGAGCATGTTGAGAGATATTAACAGAGACACAATTCTTAAAAATTAGTCAATTAAAGATGAATTGCCATGTTTATGGTGATTTTTCAGTTCTTCAGAACTCTACATTAAGTGCAGTTCTCTCACCCAGTTTTTATTGATCACATGACATAATATTTTTAGTAAAATCTGAAATATCTCTCAACATCCAAGAACAAAAGTGGATATATCTACAGGTCTCATACATTCCGTTCAAGAATTGCCAGTACCATAGACATTGCAGAGGTCATCTTCATGAGTAACCAACCAGAACATTCTTAACTTGGTGTGGTAGTCGCACCAGTTGATGTTGCTGTGACTGTTGAAGTGGTGTCACTGGATTGTTGATTTTCTTTAATACATAGCCATGGTAATCGCTTTTGTAATTCAACCCTGGAATGATGGAAAATGCATCTATAGTTGAGAAAAGCTTTTGAAACAAGTAAATAAGATCAACATAACTATTATTTAGCAGTAAAATAAAGTTGCAAAGATCTAGAAATTAGTCAGAAGTGAGGAAATATAGTTTCATTTGAAAACCAACAGGAAGGACATATGTGAAATGAGAATTTATGCTTCACTAGTTTGTATGAATATCTGTCAATGTATGTATCTGGGGACTTGTTACATCTATTCTGTATTTAATAAATGCAGTTTGTTAAAAGTTATGAAGTGCGAATCCACCTATATATTTGAAGCAATAAAATATTTGTGTCTTTATTGCAAAATGCAACATCGGAACATCTTTCAGTGGAACAAACTCGGGTAGAAGGGTTACAGGATAGAGGAAACTAAAATATATCCCAGTTTCCCATGAAAACATATAACATTATCATAATGGATAAGTTGAGTGTGTATTGCTAAAAGGAAAAATATCGTAAAGATGATCACTGAATTGCTGCCAGACATTAAATATAGACATTCACATTCACACAACTTTAAATTTTCAGTCATGGTCTTCGTCAGAAAAAGAAACACATATCTTCACACAATCATGCAAATAATCAATAATTATAAATTATTGAAATCATCATAAAGTTTTAGTAAAACCAAGGAAAGTGGGAAGTCATCAGTAAGGACCGAAAATTACAAGAGGTTCTGTATTATTCCCATGTCAGGGCATACATTAAGTTGCAAGGATTAATACCATCTGACATCAAAATTTCATGCACTGTACACAGAAGTGTTCTTAGAGACGCCTGTGACCGTATTTATTATATGACAGTGCAGATGTGTCTACCCACCCCCGTCCCTCCTCCAAACTGTGACCAACGCCCTCCACTCCACACTCAAGATATTAGGTCCTGGATAAATATTGAAATTAAATATATTTTATTTCACATTTTGTAAATAGTTAAATTGTTTTATAAATCCTTCCCCCCCCCCCCCCCCCGCAGGTTGGCCAAAAGTACTATTTAACCCCCCCCCCTGCCCCCAGAAATTTCAATGATGCCGTTTGGTCATAACCCCCCCCCCCCCCCCCTGAGGGCACCTCTGTGCCAGTGTGTGTTTCTGAGGATTTTAAAAAAGTCTGATCTTAAATGTACTTGTCAGCTTTTCAGCTCTGCCTCTGTCTGGTGAGTTATCTATCCCAATTCATGTGATTAAAATGTAAAATTCAATCCAAGATCTTTTAACTTAGACTACAAGTTGAGAGTGACCCACCCATTGTGTGAACAAGAAGATAACAGAATCTTCATATGTTGTAATGAAATTATCATATAGTCTAATTGGTACCACTTTCAATCGTTGCTAACTGGTAGCACAAAAGATAAGTCTCTTAAACCATGATGAAGTAGTAGCTTTATGAAAAGTATGTTCGCTGGCATGAGATATATGAAAACTTTATATTTCATGCTTGTTAGTGAAACACACAAAATTACAATCCAACATTAGAATTTCAAAATGACAGAGATATGTGGATTAACACATTTTGATTTGAAGATTTTAAATATGAATTTTATCCATTATGGATGTTGAACTCCGTGACTGTTCCTAATAGGTTGTGGAAATAAAATCCGCTACCAGTCACAATTTTTTGGCAGTTTATTAGAACACTACCGGTTTCGGGCTTGTGCCCATCCTCAGGTGTTTACATTCAGACAACTGTTTAAAGAAAACGTTAATTACTTTGTGCTTATCAATACATAGGTATCCTATAGATATACAGATATATAAAAAGCAAATATGGTATGTGGTGGAGTGATTCGTGCTAGAGCCTTAGCACAAATCACTCCACCACATACCATATTTGTTTTTTATATATCTGTATATCTATAGGATACCTATGTATTGATAAGCACAAAGTAATTAATGTTTTCTTTAAACAGTTGTCTGAATGTAAACACCTGAGGATGGGCACAAGCCCGAAACCGGTAGTGTTCTAATAAACTGCCAAAAAATTGTGACTGGTAGCGGATTTTATTTCCACAACCGATTTTAAATATGTCCTGATGATGGTGGATGACTATTTGAGTAAAATATGTTTGTCCACACTCACAGAAAAAATTAAGTACCTGAAATGATCACTGTTTTTAAGAAGGTAATGGAAAAACAGACTGGTTGAAAAGTTCATACTTTTACAACTAGTATACTACTAAAAATAATGAAGCCAAAATACATTAAAGAATATTACCATGCACAATAGAACAAAATGTGGTGACAGAAAGCCACAATAAAACTATGGTAGACAAGTCAGATGCCTTTTGTTTTATGCAGGATTACCAAACAAATATTGGTGTGAAGCAGTCTATAGAACATTGTATGACCTTATAAAACCTTAAAAGGTATGATTGCAAAAGAAGCATTCTCTTGATATAAAGATAATTATTGGCATCTTAGAATTCCTGGCAGCAATTCTTTCATTGATATATTGAAAGCAGTTAAATGTAAATAGGCTATAAAGAAGACTTATTGTGTACTTGTGGGATGCTATGAGCAGTGTAAGGGATATTGGGTATTTCAGTCTACGAAATAAAAAGTAATAAAGACAAGAATTGTAAAATTTGCAGAAAATATATTTCAGAGAAATTATTATTCTCTAACATATTTTAAAAATTATCTCAAATCAGACATTTATTATATACACAACAAAGAAAGGTAAGACATTAAATAAGATGGATAAGGAGCAGTGGAATCTAAATTTGTATAGAGTGTTGCCTTGTATGGGAGTGAGACATGGACGATAAATAGTGCGGACAGGAAGAGGATTGAAGCTTTTGAAATATGGTGCTACAGAAGAATGCTGAAGATTAGGTGGGTGGATCGCATAACTAATGAGGAGGTACTGAACAGAATTGGGGAGAAAAGAAATTTCTGGCATACCTTGACTAAAAGAAGGGATAGATTGGTAGGACACATTCTTAGACATCAAGGAATTGTGAATTTAGTGTTGGAGGGAAGTGTGTGGGGTAAAAACCGCAGAGGAAGACCAAGAGATGGATACAGTAAGCAGATTCAGACAGATGTAGGTTGTCATTCTTATGTGGAGATGAAGAGGCTTGCTCAGGATAGGATATTGTGGAGAGCTACATCAAACCAGTCTCCGGACTGAAGACCACAACAACAACATGAGGACAAGTTGTAACACTCCTAAAATATGATTTATGAATTACAGTCAGGCATGTAGAAAAGCAGCATACTCGCACAACTTGAATATTCGGCCACAGTCTTCATCAGAAAAAGCACTTACATACATGCACACAATCACTCAGACTTAATTCAAGCTCACATGACTGCCATCTATGCCCATATGACCCAACTCACCTCTTAACAGTGATGATAGGTTACCTTAGATTGAGGATAGTTACAGAAAAATAGAAATTTAAGGATAATGTCCATCTGCACAGTTCATAAGAGCTAGTGGCGAACGGAAAGGTCCAGAGTGTCCAGGTTGTGAAACAGCCATTGAAATTGAGCATGTTTTGCACATTTGATGTGCCATATGGTGGTCTGTCTTGCTTTTTGTCACAGTTTGTCTGAGTGCCATTCATTTTGATGTACAACTGATTTCTAGTGCACCCAACATAAAATCTGTACAATGATTGCAACAGAGTTGGAAAAGCACCTACCTGCTTTCATAGGTGGTCCAGCTGATAGTGTAAGATAAGCCTGTGACAGGGCTGAAATAGGAAGTGTTGGAGGGTTGGACAAGGCAGGTCTTGTAACAGCATCTTACACAGGCATATGATCCCTGTGCTAATGGGTTGGGATTGAGAATGGCATAGTGAAGGATGCTGTGGAGGGGTCAGGAGCATCTTGGGTAGGATGTCTCTCATTTCAGGCCATGACAAAAGATAATCAAAGCACTGATGAAAGTTGTGGTTCAGTAGTTCTCTCAAGATGTTTGACTACTGATGTTGCTGAAATGGAGTACTTGACAGTAAATGGCTGCACAATGCACCTAATATGAAAAAACATATGTTTTTGGGGATATCCAAATACTTTAGATTACATAGTTTATTTTGCATTCATTGGTGAAGTGAACTTTATATCAGTTTTCAATAGTCCACTCTTGGTAGTTTTGGGTTCACCTATACCTTGGAGCATGTATCTGATTTTAATCATTGTGACTCTCCCTGGCCACCTAAAATACAGAGAGTTGTTGTTGAGTATGTTTCATGCAGTCTGACCTGACACTTGCCTCCCAGCAGCTGTCACAAAGTCATTGTTTTAATGGTATCAGTCTCATAGAGGTTCCTTCAGATAAGAAACCACAGATTGCAGTCATCTGCTGCAGTCACTATTAATCATGAATATTCACGATGCAACTTCTTTTCATGAAAGTCCTTGTTGAAAAAAAGCAACTATTTTTGGTGTGTGTGTGTGTATGTGTGTGTGTGTGTGTGTGTGTGTGTGTGTGTTTGATTTCCCTAAACCACTCCAAGCAAATGTCAGGGTTGTTTCTTTCAAAGCGCGTGGCGGATTTCCTTCACATCTCTGACAAAAGCTATTCCAGCATATGCTCCATTCTCTAATGATCACGGTATTGATGGGACATTAAACCCTAATCTTCACTCCTTCGGTGTGCAGTCAAACACAGATACATCTGTACAATGTTTACAAGTGCCCTGTACTTTTACCTACTCTGTGTATTGAATGGAGGTACAAATGGTACAGCAAAATGGGTATGCTATTAATAGATGGAGTTATAGGCAAGTTTATTTTACATTTTTTGAAAGTTCAAGAACCAACTTTTTGAAGACCATATCAATTTTACAATATTTAATTGACTCACCAATAATACTCATTGAGATCAGTTGCTACGGTATTTACCTGTATCGTGGATGACTGATGGCATACACGTAAGGATCCAGACAGGCTACTGCTTTACATGTGCAGGCTGGAATCATTGTAACTCCTGGAGTCAGCAGTGCTCTGTGAAAAGTATTTAGTGCGTGTTTACCTTTTGACTTTGCAAAACATTTTAGATCAAGTTTTAATCATAATATTAGTTTGTAACATTGTTCTTTTTAAGAGAAATATACTCACTTATTTCCAAAAGCACCAATAAGGGCCATGACAGCATATGGAGTCCATGAAGCAACAAAGAGGAAGCATATTCCAATTGCAGCTTTGGCTATCCTTATCTCAGCAGATGTCTGATTCTGTGCTTGGTTACTTCGTAGAGATTCTACATTCATCTTCTTAGCCTATGAAGTTATTGTTGATATATTAAATAATGCCAACTGTTTGTTATTCATTGATATCCTGATTCTAACTGACTCAATAAATAGTGAATACTGATACAGTCTTTCAATACATTTGGTTTTGTAATATACTACTACTACTAAATCAAGATTGCACAATATATACAGAATAGTGCATGAAAATGCTCCAAGTATACACTACTCATTGTAGCCTGTCAGTTGTCAACTGTTGTTCTGAAGCTGTTGCAACGAAGTTTACATTGATTGAATGTTCTGTTGGTGCTTGGTAGAATATTGGATATATGATCACTAAAAACCACACAACACTGATGTGATTTTCTACAATATTTATTGATTTTTCACAAATTAGTTATTGGCTGTTACACCATCATCAGGTACAAAGATTACTGTAAACAAATGTTATATCAAATATTTTACAAAAGTGCATAAAATAATTAAATAAATAGGTAAGAGATAAATGTACTGTAGGAAAGTGTATGAAGAAGTGGTGCAAAATTATTAAGTATTGTACTAACTAGCTCAGAAAGCTATGCGACAATTTGAAAAAATTAATTACATGACAACTGTTGCAAAAGAAAGTGACAATTTGACAATAAATTAATTACACTGTTTGTTTGCGAAAAAAGAGGTCAGATGGAGTAATTACAGTGACTTGAGTAAAAATTTGGAAAGTGGTGATAAATAAATGTGTGTCAATCATAAAACTATTACAAAACAAGTACAATCATTAGGTGGGGGTATCAGTATTATCTGCTGTTAAAAGTGGAAAATAGGGCAACTCTGTTTGGTTGTTGAGTTCCAGACTTTATTGAGTTTAAATAAACAAAAGACAATTACTCACCTTTAGCTCATAGATGTGTGTCACACAGCACACAAAAACAAAGGATTGAATAATAAATAAAGCCAAATAAAAATCATTGGTTGTCTTTCCCTTACATTATTTATTATTCAATCCTAGAATTTCCTTTACAGTTGTAGACATGTGAAGCTGTTACATTTTAATGCCCAAAAATAAAAACTAATTCATCACCACGAACAATTCAACAACATCCGCTGCTGAGATAATGCGCCTCTACACATTTCAGTGCATTATGAACTGCAACTATATGCATCCATGTTGTTCATGCATCATTTACACACCTTCCATTAAATCATTGTCTCTGTGTTTTTTTTTTTTTTTTTTTTTTTTTTTTTTTTTTTTTTTTTTTTTTTTTTTTTTTTAATTTAAATCTCATAAAGGGCATCCATGATCTACTACATTCTGTTCGCCAATTCATTTTTTTTTTTAATTTATTATTATTTTTTTTCTGCCTCTCTCAGTATTTCTCAAAATTAATCTCCAGTGCTTATTTGTGAATAATTTTTACATTAAAACTATATGACTTGTTGTCATAAGTTAGAACTGGCAGTAGATATTTATAGTTAATATTCCTTTTCAAATACATCATAAACTCAGTTTCAAAAACAGGCTTAAGTTCACCAAATGAACTCGCTGCCATTTTTACTGTTGTGTTCATCTCTTTATTCTTTCTGTTGTTTCTTTCTATACTCTTTGTCATCTTAGCTGATGTGTTGTCTATCCATTATAAATTTCTGTTTTCTGTTCTTCTAGCAATAACACCTCCAGGTTGAAACATCAACAATTAGCAAGTTTAGGTTGCAACTCACTGTAAAGATGATCACATACACACACACAAATGAGACTCACAACTGGCTGCTGTGGCTCAAGCTACAACAGCCAGAGATGGAGGCCATGTGTGTGTGTGTGTGTGTGTGTGTGTGTGTGTGTGTGTGTGTTAGAGAGAGAGAGAGAGAGAGAGTTGTGTCTCTATTATTGTGTGAATTTGAGTTTGCACTCTCTTCCTGATGAACACCGTGGTTGAAAATTCAATGTCAGGTGTGCTACAATCTGCAATACAATTATGACGCAGCACTAGTTATTGCCATGCGGAAAATTGGACATCCACCACATAATTCAAGACTGTCCACTAGAGACCACCTGAAAGATCTGTTTCATACAGCACGGCCACACTTATGCGGCCTGACGGGACGTTTTAAGCATATATGATGACCACACAAGCGTGTGGACTCAGCTTGAGTCTTATTTCCAGTGATGCTAATATCAGATCTTCTAGTAACAAATAAGTGATTAGTTGTCACATATTAATTGTGCTGTATGTTGCAACACATTTGATGATAAGTGTGGTGCTTACCTCCACATGCTCTGCATCATTGTTTGTTTTTTCTGCTTCTATGGATACCTAGGTTTGCTCTCCCCAAGCAGCAACAGGCTTTCACAGCTGGTATAACCACTTTATTCGCTACGTCGTATATGCAGGCATCCGTGGAATCAGGATTTTTGCCTCCTTTTCCTTAGTACAAGGATTTGGCCAAACACTGGGAAGCTTATGAGAAGCAGCTTGGCAACAGTTTGTGGAGCTGCAGATGTCAATCTGTGTAACTCTTTATTTATGTTATGAATTTCTACTTGTGTTTATCAACTGTTATCTCAGCTGGTAGCACTTCAAAAACTACATCACTCTCCATGTTGAAATGTGTAAGTTTTGATTTGGATATTATCGTAAATGTATGCACATTGTTGTGGTGTGCATATAATTATATTGTTGTTGGAAGAAGCCCCAGGATCAAACTTGAGTGGCTGAGCTTCTGGGCCTGATTGTCACTGATGCTTATGAGGACTCCTCTGCTGATTCTATGGTCTGTAATACCATCATTCAGCTGGCTTCTTACAAGGAGTCCATCAACATGCCTTACAGTGTGAAAACCCATTGTTGGCTGTAGTTTTGAACACTGCTCAATCTTCTGAGGTGTCTTGCACTGCTACGTCAACAGGAAAAACAAAGGCGTGGCATTGCTTTGGTATATCATGTTCCTCAGTGACACTTTCACATGACAGGGATGATGTGGCAGCAGTACAAAATTGGCCCTAGTATTGCATAGGCCAGTGGCACATCATGTAACAACAGCATTCCAAGCCACAGCAATGGCCACATTTAATGCTCCAGTCTTGCCCCTCTTGTATTGTGCAACATAACAGAGTCGCGTTTCCTAAGTGCCACACAACATGCAATAACTGTAAGTAAAAAGGACACATAGAAACAGTTTTCTGCTCCCAACCTTATTAAGTGGACACAAACATGGACTTCATGTACTCCTGACATATCTGAACTCTAGCAAATTGTTTATAGAAGAACAAGTGATGGGAAAAATCCTTCACCTACAAGTGGACATGGGGGTGACAGTGTCTTTAAATTCACAACTTACAAGGATTTGGGACTCCTGAGCTCTTTTCAGTTAACAGACATTGCGTGAGTTCCCATTTTCGGGAAATGTTTGTCTCCTGTTGTGTACAAGTCAGTAATTTGTCAAGGGTTTTGTTGGTCATAGATTATGCTAACACTGAGAATTTGTTTTGTATTGATGCTTTGCATGCTCTTAGGTTTTCTATCTAGGATATTGTACACCTTGTTTCAGACCAAGTTCCTTACCAGCAGAATGAGTGTCTGTGTTCTGAATTTTCATCTCTTTTTTCCAGAACAGTTAAGTTGTCCTATAAATTTCAAAGCACATAATTCATGCACATCCAATTAGAAAGACTGACTTCTCTGAGTACTATTCAGCCTCTTCCATCCAGGGAGAGGTTGTCATCTCTTGTGAATGTCGAGAAACTGATTGGTAAGTTGTGCCTCTTTGACCATTTCAATTTTACTGTCAATGCTCAGTCCATCATGATATCCTTTGCCGTGTCCAGCTGAGTTATTTGCTACACTTACTGCTGGTCAGTTCTTTTCCAAGTTCAATTTATTGGAAGCATCTTTACAGGTTCCACTGGATGTGGCTTCTAAGCAGTTCCTTGTGCTTAACACACCTTTCAGCTTACTTCAGTGTCAGCATCTTCCATTTGGGGTGGCCAGTGCCCCTGGCATTTTTCACCATTTTCTGGAACAACTGATTGTGTTTGTTCCTGGGAGCATCAACTATCAAGACGATGTGGTATCTACAGAAGAGCATTTATGTAACTTGTGTACATTCTTCATGGTCATCCAAACTGTCTGATTGAAATGCAAGTTGGACAAGTCTAGTTCTTTTCAGCTCTCCATGGTGTATTTACGGTTTGAAGTTTCTATGAATTGCTTGAGTCTATTTCAACACCACATTGCTGCTGTCATTGCCATGCCTTGGTCCACAAATGTTAAGGAACTGCAGATATTCCTGACATCCAACAAAATGTGCTGATGCTTTTGAAGACCATTCCAAAGGAAGACTTTGTGCAAAGTTTCCAGGACACATATCACAGAGCTCAGTGGTGCATAGTTATGGGAGGTGCATAGTTATTTCAAAGGACAATAAGGTAACTGTAGTTCATAGTTCTTCTACATTAATGTCACAGGCCTATTCATTGAACTTTATTGTGAGAGGTTGTATATTAGATTTTACAAATTCTATTTGGTTCTTATAGAACTGCAAACAACACACTAATCACTACTGAAAATTAAAGAAACATATTTGTTTATTAAGCCACCTTATCAGTAAACATACCTGTTCTCGAAGAGATTTCTCATGGCTCACAACATGGCTAACAATCTGAGAGTAGAAGAACATGATCAGGCTCATTGGAATCACATAGGAGAACACGAAAATTGTCAGAACAAACATTTGATTGCTTGGCGAGCTGGTTAGGTAATCAAATGTGCAGCTGGTAAGGTAGCCCTCTGTAAATAGACATAATCAATGACTTAGTGAATAAAAAACCACACACTTTTTTATAATGATAATATCATAATTACTCCACGCAATCTCTAAAGATCACTCATGGTGTTTAGTGTTCATCCGATGCATGCTGCTGTGTGCAATTTATTGACATATGTTATAAGCCATTCAGATGATAGCATATGGCAGCCAATAATAATCAATCACTTTATCCATGTTTTTTTTTTTCTGAATATGGCACAATTTGACTACAATGAGGCCTTACAGCCATTTATAATGTTGGTTAACTGGTTCTGACTAATATTTAGCAGTTTTCCATAATATATCACAATTTGTGGTGTGCGGCTAGGATGGGACCTAACAGCACAGTTTAAGTATGTGTGACTGAAATGAAGAGCAGTGACATTTTTGTGCTATCTCATCTATTGGCTGTTTTTTTCTGAATATGTTGCAATTTTATAGGTTGTAAATAAATTGAGACCTAATAACATGGTTAATATTGTTGTAAATTAAACAAAATACCAGCTAACTTCATTTAAGAATCACAGGAAACTACAAACAAGCAATGTAATTCCATAACCACATCCAACAAGTGATTCATCCATATTCACTTCCCACCAATAATCAGGGGAAGTGTTATCAACAATAGCATGCAATGGAAAGACCATGGTGAGCATAAGTGCATTTTTACTGAGGCAAGTAATAAGTTCACTTGATAAAGCATTGTACTTCATACCACAGGAAGCATTGTAAACCATAAAACTGAAATGGAGACAGTTTCTGATGCAATTACCTGGTGCAAATCTGCTCCAAATTTCAAGAAGTGGCACTATTGCCCAAGGTAGGGTATAAGCCCAAATGAGTAGGACAAACAGAACAGCAGTGCCTGTTGTCAGTTTACCATCAAATGGCCTTGCTATTACCCTGCAGTAAAGAATAAGTAAGTAATACTTGTCTTACCGTTTACATTTATCATTAGAAAAATAATGTTTGAATGATCAGAAACTAAATATTAATTAGTGTTTACCCCAAATACTTATATCAGTCTTCATCTGACTTATGACTGAAACATTAATAGTTTTCTTCTTGTTAAAAATTACATCTTGTTAACAACATATTTGATGGATGATTAAAATTTTATTAAAACCAGTAAATCTGGAAATGGATTAACAACACAGTATTTTTGGAAGTCGTCATGGGGAACTCTTTATAAATTAAAAACTTCATATAAATTTGAATTACCATCCTCTAACACAAGACCAAAATCTGTAACTGTAACTTGAAATGTAACTGCCTCAATCAGAAAATAACAATATTTTCAGTTCATAGTTTAGAGACAAACTTGCTGCATACTTATTTCCCAAAACTAATCAGTAGTATGTCTTTTCAGTTTTTTGGCATTGTCATATTGCTTTTAGTAGGTAATAAACAAATTTTAATATTTTTTGAATGTTTTACTTCATTTCATTATTGGTTTTTGTAAATGGCAATGACCATAATGTCTGGTAAAAATACACAAGTATGGCTACAAATCATTCCTGAACTAAATAATAAAAATAGACACACACGAAATATTGTCAGTGTTCTTTTCCTGTATGAACATGAGTAATGTCACACATGTGGTATCAATAGGTTCCATTGACTCCCTTAGGCTATGCTACAAATCAGTCATCATCATAACCTCATTCTTAAAATTATATGGATATCATTTGTTTTTGTTAATGGTGTATACTGTTTCTGTTTGCACATGTATGACCTCAAACACCACAACAATATCATCATCATCATCTGCACAATAATCATCATTATGTCTTCAGACAAATCTAACATCCTGTATTGCTGGTTTCAGTTAAATTCGTTGTTCATGTCAAGAAAATTCTAAAATTTTACATGAGTTGTGACTTTTGTATGAAAATAAAAATAGTTATGAATTTAGGATAACCTTAAATCAATGCAATCATGTGAGTGAATTATGAAACACAAAATTACTAATACAACTCAAATATGAAATCATAATATAATTGGATGTATGAAAAATCTATTCACCAAGCAATGCAAGGTGAGAACACATACAAAAGGTACGAAATGTGCAATCTTTTGGTATCGGGGACTCCTACTTGTTCTATTTGTTGTATTTTTGTACTGCTCTTGCCACAAATATTATAAGGTCTTATTTTCATAATAATGATAATACTAAAATGTTATTGATTACTATGAAATAGTAACACATAATGCTTTAAATATGCAATAATTGGTGTTTAATAATGTATGTAAATCCTTAATCTTCTTCATATTTTATTCAACTATTGTGACCTGTTTTGGTGAAACAATTTATTGCCTATCAAACAACTGTTATCTGTGAAGGAACAAAACACTTTCTTTGGAAAGAATGGCGTAAAATCCATGTAGAGAGGTTGCTCTAGAACATATTTGGTGAGTGTCCATATTACTTTGTAAAATACCTGTATTATATATTCTAAATTTGCAGTCATAATTTAAATTTATTTGAATACTTCATTAAGTCAAATATTTATGAAACTTAAATATCAAAGCTTCACATATAGCGTATAGAATATGACAACTCCTGTATTAATAATTGATATATTTAAAGGCTATTGTTACCTGTATCTGTCATATGCTATAGCTGCATTAGTTGTAGCAGCTCCAATGCCAGATATTGATCCTATGAAGGCAAACACTTGACATCCAAGATGTCCTAAAGCATATCCGGTATTGAATGAGTTGTAGATGAATATAGGCGTTTTCAGCATCATTAGAAAATCACATATAGCCAAATTGACTACAAACATGTTTGATGGTGTGCGCAATGATTTTGCACTGAAAGAAAAATACATTTGCACTTTTGTAAAACAAGTCTGTAATAAGAAAACACATCATTACTAGAAACAAAATTGGATTAATTTAGTAAAACAATATCATAGAGCTATTAAGCTGGTGATTACATTGGCATTTTTTACAGTGTCTAAACTATTATCATTCTGATTTCCCCTTAATGAACTGTAACTGTATTACAATCCATTGTTCCTGGGTCGCATATGTGATCTGTGCCACGTCTTTTATTTTGAATAGAGATTATCAGCTATAGTAACTCAAGATTTCCAGTAATGCCTATTCTGCCAGAATGTGGGTGGAGGAGTTATCAGAGGTTCAGGTACTACCTTGCCTTTGAGATGAGAAATTATAATAAATAACAGCATGATAATGCATAAGGCAAATGCAATTACTGCAGTAAATACATATAATATGTAATCGGATGAAATGTGTCCTATAATTGAAAAAAAATGTCCTAATTATGCAGGATATGCAAAGAGTGATTGCCAAGGCAGTGTTGGCCAAGAGTAAAAGATTAAAATATCCATGAAAAGGTGACAGTCTTTGAGTGAAAATGTGGAATGTCAGAAGTGTAAATGTGGTATGGTAACTAAAAATCGATAACAGGACAGCACAGGCTAAATGTAGATGTAACAGGGGGCCAATGAGGTGAAATGGAGGTAAGATAAAGATATATGATCAGATGACTAAAGAGTAATATCAACAGTGTAAGGAAACAAGAGTACATTGAGGGCTTTTAAATGGCAGAGGAACTGCATACTGCCAAGGCTGTAGATGATATTTGTGTCTATTTGGAAGTCACAGGGGATTCAGTATTAGAGGCAGAACTTAAAGAGAGCTCTGGAACGCTTTTGATAAAACAAGAAGGAATACATAATTAATAATTCTAGAATCTGTTGGTGAAGTGGCTACTAACTAATTATTAAATCCATCTTGTTATTCCTACTTATGACAGGAAAATGTACTTATGGAAGTCATTCAGATAAGTGAGTAAAATGTATGAGATTCGAGGCATATCATCTTACTTCTGAAAAACTATTGTCCACACTGCCCAACTGATAGAAAAGGAAGATAAATGTAAGAACTATTGCACAATCTGTTTGACAGTTCATGCATCCAATAATGTACAGAAGTATGAAAAAGAAAATTAAGAACGTTGCATGATGATCAGTTTGGCTTTAGGCATGGTAAAAATACCAGAGAGGCATTTTTGTCAATAAACTTTATAATCAGGCAAGAATTAAGAAAAATGTTTATACTTTTATAGGAGTTGTTAATATAGAAAAAGTGTTCAATGATGTGAAACATTACATCATTCTAAAATTCTTATAAAATAAGTTTACAACATTGTAAGAGATAGGTAATAAACAATAAGAATGGAAGACAAAAAGAGATGTTGCTTTCAGGTAGGCTTTGCACATGCACATAGTGAGGTGCAGGAACCAGACACATTGTTTTGCGTTTGTGCCAATTTGTGCATTTCTGTCAAAGTTTGAATACCGTAAGAGCTGGTGTCTTCATCAGCACAAATGTACATGTTACCAGCAACATTTCTTCTTGCCCCTACCTGCTGAAGGAGTGCCCTCAGCCTGACTCAGGAGGCATTCATATCAAGCTGGAATGTACTAAAGTAAGAATAAAATCATTGTTTAATAGTCCAATCTTCCACATCTACATACATACTCCGCAATCCACCATAAGGTGCATGGCAGAGGGTATGGAGGGTATACTGTACCACCACTAGGCATTTTTTTTTTTTTTTTTTTTTTTTTTTTTTTTTGCATGTTATATCTTTTAAAGAATTATGGTATAAATTTAATTAAAGTAAAAAAAATGCAGTTTTTATGGTTATTTTAAAAAATGAAAATAAAGATATAAGGGGACAAAAATCATGATAATATGTCAATTGGTTAGGGAGAAAAATGTTCCTAAAGTCATATAATGTAACATGGCCGAGATAGAACCATTCAACTCCCCTTAAAGGACAGTTGGCAACTAATCTATGTGTTAAGTTCCTTAAATTAACAATAACAATTCTGTAGAGATTTAACTACACTCTAACACTCAGAAAGTAAAGTGTAGTTTTAACAAACTGCATCCGAATGTTGAACTTCATAGCTAGTTGTGGAACAAACTACCTCTTTGTCTCTCTAACTTCTCCCTCACCCCTTCTACAAAACATACCTACTGAAGATCCAGATCACAAGTCCATTGCCTAGGAGGGCAACCAGCATAAACATAATATACAGTAGACCAAGTACATAGTTAAGCAGTGGGCTGGGTTCAGGGTAGGAGAGCCAATGGTCAGGGATGTGGATTAGCTCCTCAGCAGGCACATTCCACCCCAGTAGCCGTGGTGCGACCCTAAAACAGAAAGTGCACTTTTTTTAACTTTATTTACATGCTATGCATTTAGTAAATGAATTGTGTCCCTAAATTCTAATAAAAGCTGAATTTACATGTAGGACAATTAATTAAGAAATAGTGTAGTCACTAATTATAATATCTTAAGTATTTTAAATTAAATCATACAGTGAAAATCAAAGCACCTTATTTACTACCAATCCCCAAGACCATTAAGTAATAGGATAAGACAAAATACAACAAAAGTACTCAGGATTACTAGTCATGTGCTGATTATGTTAATTTTTAGTACAAGATCAAAACCCACATCACATTGAAACATATGAAGAATCATTTCATTTGATTTAACACAATTCATCAGAAATTCATGGTATGGTCTCAATATGGAAATCGTGAGGCAGAAAGTTTACACTTTTCTTCACAAGACTTTGCATTCTATAACATATATGCACTATCAAATGGTTTCTAAAGTAGAACATATTAAATGAACATAATTTTGTTTCTTGGCTCAGCTATGTTCACTCTAATCACTGGTTTGGCCACAGTGGTGCAGTTGACAGATTACCATGATCATAAAAACTTAACCCATTAGAGTTTTTGTTTACGGAGTTATGTGAAGTCTGAGGCATACAAACAAAAGGTGAATACACTGAAATTTTAAATTTCGTCTTTAAGAAATCATTCACACAGTAAGATCATACAAACACACTATCACTTGACCATTTTACAAACTCACAAAGGGAGGACATAGGACATAATAAGCATCCCTGGTCTAAAGAAACATATGAGAGAGATGAAAACAAATATCAGTAAGTCACTAGGTCTATATGGAATCTCATTTCAGTTTTATAGTTTTGGCCCCCTACTTATATTGCATTTACCAGAGATCTTTGGTGCAGTGAAAGTCCCAAGTGGCTGGGAAAAGCGCAGGTGACCATGTTTATTAAAAAGGCAAGGGACCCACAAAATTACAGACTATAATTGCAGTTTGCTGTAAAATTCTGGAACATACTAGAGATGTAACAATAGAGTTGCCATACATCGCATTCTTCATGGACAGTCCACAATTTCAGGGTAGGAGGGTGTCCTGGACAAAGAGGTAAATGTCCAATAGTGGGTGACCACTTTTTTTTTTACTTCAGCTTTTCCACCAGTTTCTAATCAAGTATTTCACTACTGCTCACTATCTTGACGTTAGCTGTTGGAAACTGCTGACATTCTGGTGTGGTTTCTGACAGCGGATCATTGCAATAATCGATTGTCTGTGAATGTTACAGTTTTACACTCTTGTTTAACAAAGTCTTTGCTGTACACTATCTTAAGTTTTTTTGGATTTGTGTAACGTTAACACTCAGCTACCGGCACATGGAGTGTTAATTTTGTTTTTGTCATCAAATTTTGCTATAAAACTGTCAATTCCAAGTGGAATACATAGAAGAGTTTTCAAGTATTAAACGTGGGTGAAATGAACACGAGGCCTTTTGCAACGAGTGTGGGTAAGTACAAATGTACAATGCATAGTTACAGTGCGGGATTTAATCTTGCTGTTTCTCGACATGTTAACGTGGTAGCGCTCAGATACGAAACATTTACTTAGTGTTTAAAAAATAATGCCACATTTTGGTATTTTAAATGTGCAGAATTTTATTGTTACTAGGTGTGAGGAACTATGTATTCCATAAATCGTCTTTCAGGCAATCGTTTTCAGTTAGTTTCAATGTGTTATCAACCTTCTAGGTGATCACAGAATGGAAGAACAGTAAAAATCGCATGTTTTGAGGCATACCGGTAATTTGTAGGTGGAACATGTCCAGAAATATCCCGATTACAAACAGCACTTTTACCAAATACCTAAAGTAAAATTTTAGGGCCTGATTCGCGTGCTTGTGGTGAAATGGCAACTAATGTATAATTATTTCATTACAGTTTCTATATTTTAATCTTCAATTGTGGTAAACGAGCTCTGAACGACCATGTAACAAGCAAGAAACAGACACGAGGTGTAAATTCCGCTTCATCTTCAAAACAGTTGACCAGTTTTTTTAGCAGTCATCAGATGGACTCAAAAAAGATTGCTGCAGCAGAAGCAACATTCGCATTTCATATCATGAAACACCACCATTCCTATATAACTCTTGATCTAAATTCAATCAATGCAGTGCTGCAAATTTAATATAACATGAAAAAGACGAGTTGCTCTGAGTTTCACAAACGAATCCAAAATGAAAGCAACTTCCTTCTGTTCAGTGTTCAGATAAATATGACTGGCATAAAGTCTAGTATAGTACATCTCAACTGTAGAAGCACAATTATGTATATACAAATATTTTTAATTAAAAACTTATTAATATCAATTACAACTATTTCATTAAGGAGCAACAGAATTTCATTAGGAAACCAAAGGTTTCAAAAAAAGTAGAAAGTAGGAGGAAAATTCTGTTGCTAGGTAGCAGCCATGGGAGAGGTGTGGCCAAATTGTGCAGGAAAAATTAGGTGACAGGTACCAGGTCACAAACTTTTTTAAGCCCAGTGCAAGTCTGAGCCAGGTGGTAGAGGATTTAGATTCATTGTGCAAAGGGTTTACTAAGGAGGATCATGTTGTGATAGTGGGTAGTGTGGGAAACAGTATTGATAGGGATCAGGGCTACAGTATTGAGTGTGACATGGTGAAAATAGCATCTGCAGCAAACCATACGAATGTTCGAATGGTGCCTGTCTTCATGCGGTATGATCAGCTTCGGTTGAACAGCTCTGTAAGGAGGGTCAACATGGAGTTAGATCAGCTGCGCAGGGCGGCCACTTTGTCGGACGTTGGTTTGGTTGCTGTTGATGCTATTGATAGGTGGGACTTTACTAGGCATGGCCTGCACCTCAATAAGAAAGGGAAGGGAAAACTGGCTGGGTTGATAGGAAAATCTATAAGGGGGGGGGGGGGGGAGGACACTGCAACTCTTGGGAGTACCTCTTTTTTAGGATAAGTTCAGTGTCCAATGAGAAGCCCAGACAGGCAGGTAATAAAGCTGTTAAAATATCACAAGATTCTAACAATAGTAAATTAAAAAATAATGTTTGTGTTTTTCATCAAAATATTGGGGGTTTAAAGAATAAAGTAGATGAGCTCCTGATTTGTTTAGAAACTATAGAAGCTGACAATGTAATAAATATACTATGCCTGTCTGAGCATCACATTATCACTTATATGAATAAAGTTAATATTAGTGGGCATAAACTAGCAGCACATGTAAGTAGAGAAAAGAAGGTGTGGGGAGGAGTTGCCATTTATGTCAAAAATTGTCACAGTGTAAAAAATTTAGAAACAAAAAAGTTTTGTATAGAGCAACACATAGAAGCATGTGCCTGTGAGCTTAAACTGAAGGGCGGCTCTTTTATAATTGTCACAGTGTACAGGCCCCCCTCAGGAAACTTTCATTTATTCCTGGAATACTTGGATGCCTTGTTGTGCTATCTGTCAGATAGGGGGAAGCAAATTATTATCTGTGGGGATTTCAATGTTGATTCACTGCAAGAGTGTAATAAGAAGAATGACCTGGAAGTCTTACTCGGTTCTTTCAATTTGACATCTGTTATTGATTTTCCTACTCGGGTAGTAAAGAACAGCAGCACACTGATAGACAATTTTTTTATAGACCAAGATAGGTTTAACAACATTAGTGCATCTCCTGTTGTGAATGGTCTTTCTGATCATGGTGCACAACTAGTTACATTATATGATATAGCTCCTTTCTGTAATTTGAATCAGTCCTCCAAAGTTGTTCCTACAATTAATGAATCGACAATTAGAAATTTCACGGAAAGTCTTCAGCAGTTAGATTGGGATGAAGTCTACAAGGAACCTGATGCTAATTTAAAATACAATTTATTTCATGATACTTTTGTAAGGGTATTTGATAACTGTTTCCCCAAGAAATTAGTCAAATTTAATTGTAAGGAACCAAGCAAAAAACCATGGCTCACCAAAGGTACGTATAAAAATATCTTGTAACCGGAAAAGGGAATGTATCTGACAGCAAGAGAGAGTAGTGACCCAGAAATACTCAACTATTATAAAAACTACTGTTCTGCATTAAGGAAAGTTATTAAAAAATCCAAAAGCATGTGCATCATGTCTGAGATTAGTACATCAAATAATAAAATTAAAACAATCTGGAATATTATAACAAGGGAGACAGGGCAACCAAGAACACAGGAAGACAGCATTACCATCAAAGTGAATGAAAAAATTACAAACAACAAGTCAGAAGTTGAAAACACTTTTAATAATTATTTTTTAAATGTTGTGGAGAATATAGGATCCAAATGTTCATTAGTAGAAGCTAGGCAGTTAATGGAACAGGGCATACCTAGACAGTATGATACAATGGAAATCCCACCCACCTCTCAAACTGAAATTAAGAAATTAATAAACTCTCTCAAGAGTAAAAGCTCTCATGGCATTGATGGCATATCCAGCAGGGTATTAAAAGCTTGTTCCCAAGAAATATGTAGGATTCTTAGCCACATTTGTAATAGCTCACTGGAGCAGGGTATTTTCCCTGATAGACTGAAATATGCTATTGTCAAACCACTTTATAAAAAAGGTGATACATTGGATGTCAACAACTACCGCCCAATCTCACTTCTGACTGCTCTATCAAAAATTCTTCAAAAAGTAATGTATTCCAGAGTAACTTCATATATTAATAAAAATAAAGTTCTAACAAAATGTCAGTTTGGTTTCCAGAAAGGTTTTTCAACAGAAAATGCAATACACATTTTCACTAATGAAATATTAAATGCTCTGGATAACCATAAATCACCCGTTGGGATTTTTTGTGATCTATCAAAGGCCTTTGATTGTGTTAACCATGGAATTCTTCTAGATAAGCTTAAGTACTGTGGTATGAGTGGGTAAGTGCACAAATGGTTTAAATCATACCTAACTGGAAGAGTTCAGAAAGTTGATGTAAGTAATTCACATAATATACAAAAAACAGCCGAGTCCTCAAACTGGGGAACTATCAAGCCTGGGGTGCCACAGGGTTCAGTACTGGGACCTTTGCTGTTCTTAATATATATTAATGATTTGCCTTTCTATATTCATAAAGATGCCAAGCTAGTTCTCTTTGCTGATGATACAAGTATCGCTATCACACCCGAATCACAGGAATTAACTGATGAAATCGTCAATGAAGTATTTCAGAGAATTATTAGGTGGTTCTCTGTAAATGGACTCTCTTTAAATTTTGAAAAAAACACAATATATTCAGTTTCACACAATAAATGGCATCACATCATTAATTAATATTGACTTCAACCATAAATCTATAGCTAAGGTAGAATATTCAAAATTTTTAGGTTTATGCATTGATGAGGGGTTGAATTGGAAGAAACACATTGAAGATCTGCTGAAACGTTTGAGCTCAGCTATTTATGCTATTAGGGTGATTGCAAACTTTGGTGATGTACAACTCAGTAAACTAGCATACTATGCCTATTTTCATTCTTTGCTTTCTTATGGCATCATATTCTGGGGCAATTCATCATTTAGTAAGAAAGTATTCATTGCCCAAAAGCGGGTCATCAGAATAATTGCTGGAGCCCACCCAAGATCATCCTGCAGACATTTGTTTAAGGATCTAGGAATCTTTACAGTAGCTTCACAAAATATATATATATATATATATATATATATATATATATATATATATATATATATATATATATATATATTCACTTATGAAATTTGTTATTAACAATCCAACTGAATTCAAATGTAACAGCAGTGTGCATAGCTACAACACTAGGAGAAAGGGTGACATACACTATTCAAGGTTAAATTTAGCTCTGTCACAGAAAGGGGTTAATTATTCTGCCACAAAAGTCTTTGGTCACTTACCTAGTAGTATCAAAATTCTGACAGATAGCCAATTAGCATTTAAAAATAAATTAAGAGAATTTCTGAATGGCAATTCCTTCTACACATTAGATGAATTTCTAGATAAAAGTTAGAACTTTAGGAAAAACTTAAAAAAAAAATAAATAAATAAAAAAAAAAAAAAAAATTCAAATATTGAGTGTCATGTAATATTATGTATAGACACATTCCACATCATTCCGAAGTGTCGTATTCATGATCTATGGAACAAGTATTAATCTAATCTAATCTAATTTAATGACTATTTGACTACTCCTTTCTTGGTTCTTGCAATATAGCAACCCTATGCTCGGCAGAACACTGTAGCTAAGGAAAGTTTCTTGATGTGTAATGAAAAGTTTTATATTACGAGTTTTGTTTTGTGGTTTGGAATTTGTTCTCCGCGTTGTTTTTTTTTTTTTTTTTTTTTTTTTTTTTTTTTTTTTTTTTTTTTTTTTCCTCGTTATGTATATTCCCGCCGGTGACGTCATGAGTCACAGGCAGACAGGTGGTACAGCTATGGGCGGATGGTATCGCATCGGCTTCTTCAGTATTGGACGGGTGGTATCGGGATCTTCTTCATGACTTGACAGAATGCCCTTGATTTTGGTTCTTGGAATATGGCACCCTATGTAAAAGCCTCTGTCAAGGCATCTGTATGACTTTAGAGAGCATCACTTGTGAGGAACTCAGCCTACGATCTATCTGTAAATGACCCTTCTTTGATTTCCGAAAGATCCCTGGAAATATAATTAAATGGTCTTTCTAATGCTGCGTTCACTCTGCGGCAGGGCCGAGCCGAGCCGGGATGTGCCGAGCCCGTTCGGCGCTCACCAAAAAAGGAGGAAAATACACTTTTCCGATTTTCACGTTGTAAGACGTCGTCGGTGTATGCTGTTTGTCAAGTGCATGTGCTTGTTTACAAATAATGTATAGAAAAACTTGGATAGCGGCGCAGCTTATTGTTCTATGCAGTTTAGACAAAACATTACAGCGAGTGAAATGGAGCTAAAAGTACAGAAAAGTTTTTGAACTCCTTTCACAAGTAATTGAGAGTTTTCTGAGCGGCGTCATGCCGCGATCGCAAGCCTTTGATCTCGGCGGATGTTGGGCATAGCGTGAAGCACTGCAGCTCCGGAAAAATTTATAATAATAATAAAACGCTGGCCACGTGTGTTACTCCATCGTGATGTGTTAATGATCCATAACCAGAAAACAAGTATAAACTATTATTTTTTTTTTTTTTTTTTTTTTTTTTTTTTTTTTTTTTTTTTTTTTTTTTTGTGGCGACCGATTACAGTGAAAGAGAAATACGTGCTGATTTAGTTTAGCATCAGATACTACATTTAAAGGATGAGAAGCATGTGCAACATTTTCTCTTATATATTGTTTGTGGTCTTGTCCCCAGCAACAAGGTATCCTCACCAACTGTAAGCTAAGATCGAAGGAAACACGGTGGGGACCAAAACTTGTTTACTGCCGTCTACTTAGAGGCAGCTAACACTAACAACAGATAATTAATTTTGTTATTTTACTTCTATTGTTCTCACACTAGTTACTCAACGGATTTGAAGCACATAAGAAACAGGTGGTAATGGACTCATCCCATAAATTTCGACTGACATTTAGGAGAGTTTTTCCTTCTGTGAACAACTAAAAAAAAATTCTAAATTTTTTGTTCATATTACATAATAGTAATACAAGAAAAAATAAACAGAACATATTTTCTGAAGCGTATATATATATATATATATATATATATATATATATATATATATTTTTTTTTTTTTTTTTTTTTTTTTTTAATGAAAGCTTTCATACCGAGAGACTTGTATTGAAAACAGGCTCGAGACGTGAGATATTTGCGTTGCAAAAGCAATACCATAGTCCAATCGGCACGCGCCGGAAGAATTAAACATTCCGAATGTCGTCGGATGGGCGTGAGTCGGTTGAAGTAGAGTCGTCTCGGTCCGGCCACCAGTGTGAACAATGCAATTGAAAACAATGTATGTGAACACGGTCTAAAACTGTGGTCGATATGTTATCCAATAGGGTTCCATAATAATTCGCGCATATTAACTCGCGTATTTAAGGAGGAAAAACTGTGATGTGTCGATTAATAAGGTTGATATTACACCGCCTGTAACAATAGTAGTAAAGACACTAATGCGCAGTGTGGCCAACTGTAGCGGAAACTTTTGACCAACCTACTTTAGCTGTGGGAACCTTAAAATGTTTAAAAATGTATTGGAATTTAATTTCATTGACTGAATCTCATAAATTACAGTACTGTTCCAAAGTACAAGCACATTAATTATCAGATATCTGTATTTTAAAAACGAATGCAGTCTTAATGTGTAGGCCGTACTGAGCAAGTTGCATACAATTTCATAAGCGCGATTTCATATTCCTTTCAATATGAATAATCTGTTGACATCTATGATGATAAGATGTAAGTTATCACAATACCCGATACTGAAGTAAAGTGCAAATTGATATACGAGGGGACAGCAATAAATATCATTTCATTATAAGTCTTGGTATGATTTGCATATAGGGCTTATTAGGCTAATAAATAATGAGTGCTAAAACTGCTTGTTCCATGCCAAAGAAGAGAAGGGAAAAAGGCATGGGGTTTTCTGATGTGAGAAAAGCCAAAGCAATAATTGTCATTTCCCACAAAATGGTTAAGTGAGAAAATTTTAAGTAACCCATAAATATTAGCCATCGATCTTAGCAATGCCGGCTTCACAGATCTGGGTATCAAGACTTCAAATTTTTCAGTCGTAATGGATTAGACTTTGGAGGAAAGCTAAATCATTCCATCAGCTTTCAGGAGATTACGAAGAGAAAGTAATGAATTTTTCGTTGCTATCGCTATGTGATATCATAACTCGTAAATATTGGCGCAAATTTCATTTTTCCCCCTCCCTTAAAATTAGAGTGAACGGGTGACTCGATGGCGCGTGGATTTTTGTATCTTGTACCGGTAGCTTATAAGTCAGGTACAAAATAACGAAGCCGCAGCGGATTAGCCGTGCGTACTAGAGCGCCGTGCTGAATTGCGCGCGGCCGTTCGCGGTCGAGGGTTCGAATATCCCCTCGGGCAAGGATGCTTGTGTTGTCCTTAGGTCAGTTTACCTTATTTTAAGTAGTGGTAAGTTACGGACTAATAACCACGCAGTTGAGTCCTTTACATTTACAAACATTTGATTATTTTTTGAACAAAATAAAGGAACAGAACGGTAGTCAAATTCTAGCTGCAATTTCGCAATTCAAAAAAGTTCGTCATCAAGGTATGGTATGATTGTTCGAAGGTCTTTGTGAGCAGCTGGTAAATATACAAAGGCGATTAATAGGCTAGTCAAATAAGACATTGGAATCACGAAACTTGATGGAGACATATATAGGCAACCTATACGCACACCCAGCTAGAGTATTCGGAACCCACATTTGCAAATTCGAAATGCCTGTGCTTCCTCAAAAACGTGAAAAATTGTGAAATGATCGATATTATTATTTTTAAAGCACAATGAATGTGCAATTTATTTATTTATTTTTTTTTATTTTTTTTATTTATTTATTTTTAATTTTTTTTATTTTATTTATTTATTTATTTATTTATTTATTTTTTTGCCAAATATTAAAATTTTTCATTTTTGCTCTTCTTTCAGGCTGAATATCAGCACAGTTGTTCATCAAATTTTAGATTCGCACTACCAAAACTGACCCTAACAACATACCGGGATTTAGAATGTCAGAACTACATCACTACATTTTAGCCTCTTATTGTGTAACTAGTTAGCTACGTTTAGAGTAGGCTATAAGTGATACATTGATTGAGTTCTGTGAGCTTAGAAAAAGTGAAATGTTAAATAAGAGGTTTCATTATAAATGCGTTGGATTTCGATTGTTGTGTTAATAAACTACCGATAATACAAAAGGAAAATTATAACGAAAATAACAAGGGATCTCCAAGAACTTTTAATTTTTTAATGTTAAGTTATTTAAGTCAGGAAACTACTACTTGCTAAATTAATTTAATATCCGCCGTGACATGTAAACTCATTAAAGGATTCTCTTAAATGAACGACACTGACACAGTCGAGCGGTTGTTTCAGAAGGCAGCTTAAAGAGGGGCAAGGCCGGTAGTAGGATAACTCAAGTAGTGGAGTTAAATCGAGCGCGCGTGTATGGTTTCTTCTAAGCCAATATTGCCCAGGGCCGGATTTGGGAACTGGTCAACCCGGGCTTATCTCGTATCACCCAGAAGCCCATTAACAACGGAGAGAATGCCAATTCGTCGACGTTCACTACAATTCACTTGTGTCTGCGAGCAAGCGTTTACACTACGTCTACGGGATCGGGAGAGGATACGAGACAATGAACAAATATTTTGCTCTGTTAATGGCAGGGAATATGTCCCATTGCACAGTTATAAGTTTTTTTATTATTATTATTTTCGTTCCATTGACTATGGAGCGCGTGTATAATGATTGTCCCTATGCGCGCTATAATTGGGCATCTCGGATCTAGTACCGGTACTCGTGAGTCGTGACCCTGCGGAACCCAAACGTAGAAGCCAGAAGGGCTCTAGTATACTAGAAACATTGTTTAAGACCAGTTTTTGAATCTTTCTCGCTATACCTTACGTCCCTTTCAAGAGTCCGCCAGCTCAGTCTCTACAGAATCTATAGGCCTATAATCACGAAGCAAACAGATCTGTGACTCCAGAATGAAACTTTCACTCTGCAGCGGAGTGCGCGCTGATACGAAACTTCCTGGCAGACTAAAATTGTGTGCCGGAACCGGGACTCGAACCTGAGACCTTTGCCTTTCGCGGGAAGGGCACTACCGATTGTGCTATCCCGACACGACTCACGATGCCGCCTCACAACTTTACTTCCGCCAGTACCTCGCCTCCTAATTTCCAAACTTCACAGAAGCTCTCCTGCGAACCATGCAAGACTAGCACTCCTGGAAGAAAGGATATGGTGGAGACATGGCTTAGCCACAGCCTAAGGGATGTTTCCAGAAGTAAGATGTTCGGAAGTAAAGTTGTGAGGCGGCATCGTGAGTCGCGTCGGGATAGCACAGTCGGTAGTGCGCTTGCCCGCGAAAGGCAAAGGTCCCAGGTTCGAGTCCCGGTTCCGGCACATAATTTTAATCTGCCAGGAAGTTTCTTATCAGCGCACACTCCGCTGCAGAGTGAAAGTTTCATTCTGGAAACATCCCTTAGGCTGTGGCTAAGCCATGTCTCCACCATATCCTTTCTTCCAGGAGTGCTAGTCTTGCATGGTTCGCAGGAGAGCTGTGAAGTTTGGAAAGTAGGAGGCGAGGTACTGGTGGAAGTAAAGTCGTGAAGCGGCATCGTGAGTCGTGTCGGGATAGCACAGTCGGCAGTGCGCTTGCCCGCGAAAGACAAAGGTCCCAGGTTCGAGTCCCGGTTCCGACACACAATTTTAATCTGCCACGTAGTTTCAGACCTGTGACTACTTTTCCGCTGTTCATACAATTAAACTACATTTGGCATGACATCACAATTTATTTCTTTTATATTCGCGAGACATTTAACAAGCATTACGCACACAGTCTAACATACACTGTGGTACCGTATGCACATATATACCACTAAATGTGCCTTCGAAATTGCATTACAGTACGTCACATAGTTCACAACCCACTGTCCATCAGGTTTTAGTGTAGGCTATTGCGTCTTTACTACTGACTACTTCGCAGCACATTTCGCAGACAATTTCCTAACATTCCACTGAACGTACCCGCGAAATAATATTGAGGTACAGTAGAGCCCCGAAAACTCGGTCTAATGTGGACCGAAGGCTGGCCGAATTGGTTAAAAATGCCGGGTTATTCGGAACGGTGTTAAAAAAAAAGAATAGATGAGGTTGTTTTGTTATAAAATACTTTCTATTGTTACTTTATAATTCAATACAAATGATTGAACACAGTAACACGAAATAATTTGAGACAATATCTTACAAATGATATTCGTTACTTACTCACATGCACTTCACAAAACGCGATTAAGAAAAGACAAACGATATGTGTCATTGCGTAAAATACTCTCGGTGTTCTTGCCGCGTCAAATATGGGTAGGAGCCCAAGCTTTCGACTATATCCTCCATAGAGAGTATTTTACGCAAGAACTACGTCGCGAAAGACTTCGTACTGATATGTGTCATTGTTGTCTGCTGTAACCAAGTTAATCATTTGTCCATCATGTTGTTGTTGTTGTGGTCTTCAGTCCGCAGACTGGTTTGATGCAGCTCTCCATGCTACCCTGTCCTGTGCAAGTCTCTTCATCTGAGAATACGTTCAGCAACATACATCCTTTTGAATCTGCTTATTATATTCGTCCCTCGGTCTCCCTCTACGATTTATACCCCACACGCTTCCTTCTAATGCTAAGTTGACAATTCCTTGATGTCTTGTCCAACCAATCTATCCCTTCTCTTAGTCAGTATATGCCAGAAACTCCTTTTCTCCCCGATTCGGTGAAGCACCTCCTCATTAGTTACGTGATCCATCATACCTAAGCTAATTTTAAATAACACTGCAAAGAAATGCACTCCCGTAGTTTTGATCAGGACCGTTTTTAGTATGAAAACGCATCTATATACCGGTACTGCATTAATCAAACTCAAAGGATTCTTAAATAGAGTGTAGTTTGCACAAGATAAGATGATTTCTGGGCCCGTACATAGCCTGTAACTACTACACGCTACGATTTCAGTTCTATCCTGCATTCTGCGAACACGGAATAATTGCAGGGGGTGTGCAGGGTGTGGCCGAGTTATCCGGACTGCCGGGTTACCGAGTGCCGAGATTTTGGGACTCTACTGTATTACACTTTGTTCAGGACATATTTCATAGCCACGTGACACGAAACTAAATGCCGAAATTTGCTACATATAAAGGTGTACCGTAATGCCCGAGTAGGCCGGAAGGCGTTCAACTGAAGTAAGAATGGAAGAAATGCACACCCTGGCAATGCCTAGTATTGAAGGCAAGTATGTTGACAGTTCTCCATCCAAGATAAGATCAGCGCCGGGGTGGGGCAACCCGGGCGGTCGACCAGGGCGCCGAAATCCAGAGGCGCCCCGTACGCCAACACATGGTTAAATAAGTAAATAAAATCAGTATTACAGTATACAATCACAAACTTTTCGAAACTAAACTATTGATCAGTCAACATCCGTCGTTTCACTGTTTGAACGACAATGAGGGTAAAGGCGCTCAATGCGTTATTAGCAGGGAGATACGGCATCCATTTTTACGGCCTCCGCGGCTACGGCGACAGAGAAACACAACCTGCGCGTGTAGCCGTAAGATAAATGGAACACCCTCTATATTTAAGCACTGCATCGGTAGTGTAAATATTAAAACTGGAGCCCAACGTGAAATTTGCACCTTCAGCAAATACATTAGAGAAAGAGTGTAGATACAAATCGTTGGCGTGTCATACCGTGAACGTCTGTTTTGCAAATGTAAACATCAGCTCACTAATCTGTACACAATAAAACTTTAAAAGTTGCAGTGCATGATCAGCGCCGGCTTTAGGGTGGGGCGACGTGGGCCATCAGTATTACAATTTGCAATCATCCATCTTGCGAAAATAAAATGTTATTCAATCTCATTCAGCATACATCATTAATCTCACAAACGCGCGCTGAATTCAGGATCGGGCGCAAATGACCTCAGCAGTTGTGCGCCCTAAAACCACAAGGGAAAAAAAATTCAGAATATTAGAAGAGAAAGCCGAACGAGGTGGCGCAGTGGTGTCTTACACTGAACTCGCATTCGGGAGGAAGGTGGTTCAAATCCACCTCCGGCCATCCAGATTTAGATTTTCCGTGATTTCCCTAAGTCACTCCAGGCAAATACCGGGTTGGTTCCTCTCTAAGGGCACGACCGATTTCCTACTCCATCCTTATCGAAACACTACGAGCGTCAGCTCCGCCTCTAATGAGCATACTGTCGATGGGGCGTTAAACACTAATCTTCCTTCCTCCATCAGAAGAGAAAACGTGCTAAATGCAATCTTTCTATTGGCTGCAACCATCCATGTTTCACGCGAACTTTGTCTGGCATCAGGGAAAGAATCTACCACAGTGCGTCTGTTATTTATATCAAGAACTGGAAATAGGAAGCGATCATGCAGCCGCACCATCTCTATATACATCACAGAAAGTACTAGTAGTTGCCGGTCCAAATAAAGGAAAAGATTGAGTGTAAAATAGTCATTACATTTGAAATTAATTAATTTGATTGGATTTACATCGAATATTTATGACGTAATGACTCACCTACAGCAATGAATATATCATGCACTGCATTCATGGAGAATACTCCCCTAACGTACCGAAATAATACAGCGTAATCCAGTGCGTGTTGGACTGCACATGTTGGCCTACGATTTACACCCACATCTCAGCAACTATTAGTACGAGGCGGGGCAGGATTTGTGTTTTCGTGGTGAATCATAGTCTGTTATCTTGAATTTCAGGCATCCGCAACCATATGTTTTTATTTTGATAAAAAATCCGCTTCAGCTGCAATTAACTTTTATTTAAAAAGCACTACCGGTTTCGCGTCCTCATCAGGTGCTTGAGTACTGTCTCGGCCAGTGCCGCGCCAACACTGCTTCCACATGGCACAGTTTCCCCTTCCCTCCACCCCAAAATACTTTATAAAAGATGACTAACGCAACAGCGTTCAAGTTTTATATTTTTAATGTGGACGTAAAGTTAAGAAGCTTTTAATTTTTTCAAAATTGACGCTGGGGAAGGCTAAAAGGCAGATATGTTTGTCTAAGGAATTTTAAGCACCTGACGATGCGTCTATAGGACGCGAAACCGGTAGTGCTTTTTTAAAATAAAAGTTAATTGAAGCCGAAGCGGATTTTTTATCAAAGTGAATCATAGTGACTGAAAAGAGTGTCGTGCCAGGGACAACATTTTAATTTTCTGCTAAGTTTAAAAACATTTAGATCTTTTAGTTCACGTTTTTTTCTAGTTATGTCTAGTGATAGGTGATTTCATTTATTTATTATATATCTAATATTGTGGTCGCGAAATAGAGCAGTGTCTACGCCACAATTTGCCAGATTATTAAATCATGCCAAAAGAGACGACAACAATTAAGAAAAAGTTTTCTGGTTGAGAAAATAGGAAAAGGAAAGATGCAAAAGAAAAGTTCTTGAAAAGCACATGAGTATTTATAAATACCTAAAAGGAAATTCTAATGCAAATACTTCAGACATTAAATCAGAAGTCCATGTACGCTATTAGCAAATATTTTTTTAGACTATGAACAATTAGACACAAAAAATATAGAATCGTCTATTCAATGTGACCAAATTGACCAGTGTTGTGTTCGAATTTCGACAAGAAAGCGCGTGGGAAAAAAAGGTCGTGTATCCTTAGCCGCGATAAGTACTATTGTGTAGGATTTAGCCACATTATAGACGTGAAACGTGTTTTACTTAATGTAACCCAGTTTTGCACTGTTTCTTGCGGAAAAAAATGACGTGAGATTTGCCAAGAACCGCTCTCCACCACGTGAAATTTGGTGTATTGTTGTTCGTACAACCCCCCCCCCCCCAATCCCAACCAACACGTGACGTAATTAATGGACTCCCCTTAAGGGCGCCTAGTGAGCGACTCGCCCGGGACGCCTGGATGGTCAAGGCCGGTCCTGTGCATGATTATTAACAGTGGACTTAAACATCAAAATTATCTGCACAGAAATAAACGCATGAAGCGGCCGCAAACATTCGCAAATTGCTAAATGTTCCAACTCCTGAACCCTTCTACAGATGGACTGTCGACTTGTAACACATGAAAATTTATGGCGGACCGGGAATCGAAATCGGGTCATTTCCGTTCTTTAGTTTCAGAAATTTGGAGAGGGAATTAAAGTGCAGGGAGAAGAAATAAAAACATTGTGGTTTGCCGATGACATGGTAATTCTGTCAGAGACGGCAAAAGATCTGGAAGAGCAGTTGAATGGGATGGGCAGTGTCTTGAAAGGAAGATATAAGATGAACATTAACAAGAGTAAAATGAAGGTAATGGAATGCAATGTAAGAAAATCAGGTGATGCTGAAGGAATTACATCAGGTAACGAAACAATATAAGAGGTAGATGAATTTTGTTATTTGGGTAGCAAGATAACTTCTGATGACCAAAGTAAAGAAGATATAAAATGCAGAATGGCTTTGGGAAGAAAAATATTTCTAAAGAAGCGAAACTTGTTAAGATCCAATATTAATTTAAATGCTAGGAAGTCCTCTCTGAAAGCATTTGTCTGGAGTGTAGCATTTTATGGGAGTGAAAGGAGGACAATAAGGAGTTCAGATAAAAAGATGATAGAACCTTTTCAAATGTGGTGCTACAGACGAATGATGAAAATTAGATGGGTAGCTCATGTAACTAATGAGGAGGTGCTTAACCGAATCAGGGAGAAAAGGAGTTTCTGGCATGAAGGGATAGATTGGTTGGACACATTCTGAGACATCAAGGAATTGTCAACTTAGCATTAGAAGGAAGCGTATGGGGTAAAAATTGTAGAGGGAGACCAAGGGACGAATATAGTAAGCAGATTCAAAAGGATTTAGTTTGCCGAACGTATAAAATCTCAAATTCACGATGAAAAATCACTTTATAAGACGACGTAATTAACCATTTAAGACGATTTCTAGAGAACAATCAAATACCTGTTGCAAAGCACTGCCAGGTTCGCTGCTATACTTATAAGTCCCATTTGTTGTCTGTCAGTATGTTCTCTTATAACTCAAGATCCATAGAACCAAATAACATGAAATTTGGTACAAGTACACAAAAGTACATGGGGAAGGTTCTTAAACAGGTTTCGTTCGATTATTATTATTATTATTATTATTATTATTTTTTTTTTTTTTTTTTTTTTTAACCAACCGGAAAATTTGAGGAAAAAGTGAAAGTGCGTTTTCAATGTGTCCGTGTAAATCTATATCTTCGCACTGATCTTGATGAAATTTTGCACAATTGACCTTCAAAACAAAAGGAAGGGTACTGTCTACATAAAATTACGTTCAGTGCATGGTGGAGGGTACTTAACACATTTCGCCAAAATCCAGTTTTGTTCCGATCTTGATGAAATTTTGTGGCCTGCTCCAGAGTGGGCAAAGACGAAAATCCTTTTGTACATACTCCAAATGGAACTGCCAAAGCCGCGGTGGAGTAGACGAGCGGTCTAAAGCGTCTCGCTGCGGAGCGCGCGGTTGCTCGCCGTGGAGGTTCGAGTCCTCCCTGGGGCATGGGTGTGTGTGTTGTCCTTAGGTTAGTTTACCTAGGTTTAAGTAGTTTGTAAGCTACGGACTGATGACCACGCAGTTTGGTCCGATAGATTTACAAACATTTGAACATTTTGAACTGCCAAAAATGTTGTTTATCACATTGCTTTAACACAAATATACCCTTTTATTACATGCAAATAAACGGTTTTGTTCGCTTCTACAGAAAACTTTATTTTAAACCCGGACAAAGCCGAGTACTTGCAGCTATTATATAATAAAGTGCGCCAAGTAGGCGACTCACCCGAGCGCCAAGGTGGTTTAGGCCCGTCCTGGCTAAAAGCCGGCCGAGGTGGCCGAGGGGACTGAGGCGCTCCAGTCACGGTCTGCATGGCCACTACGGTCGGGGGTTCGAATCCCCCCTCGGGCATGGATATTTGTGCCGTCCTAGTTCGTAAGTAGTTCATAAGTAGTTTGTAAGTTTAGGGACTGATAACCCCGCAGTTAAGTCCCTTAAGCTTAACAAACAGTAGAACATTTTTGATAAGATAAAAAACTTTTTTTTAAGAAAAAAAAATATGTTTGTAACCGCTTAGTATCGTACTTTTGATGAAAACAGTGGATATGATACTGATCAAATGCTTTTCGGAAATCAAGAAATAGACCTACTGCATCTGACTTTCTTGCTCCAAAGCTTTTGGTAGGCTATATCGTGAGTTGTGTTTTACATGGTCCGTGTTTTCGGAATCCACTGACTAGCATTGGACAGGTCGTTCTATTCGACGTAACTATGAACCTATGAAACTGCGCAGGGGCGGCGCAAGGCACGTGCGAAACGTGCGGTCGCACGGGGCGGCACTTTCCGAGGGGCGGCAAATCTGCCGCCCCCCTTTTTTTCTGTAATACAAACCATTCCCAAGAGGGGATTCGAAATCAAACCTCGGAGGCAGCGGCTTCGGGAACTATGGCATAGCGTCTCGACTACATGCCGGCCATCCCTGTTGAACAAGGGGAGGAGGGCCATTTTCTTCCTTGCCACTGTGGCAGCACCGCCGGAAGGGAAGCAGTCTGGCGCACACGCCAGTATTCTTATGAGTGGAGCGCTGCCAGCGTGTTACACGTCTTACGTTCAATCACAACTAATTTTGCAGGAGACGAAATCTAATTTGGAAATTCGATTGCAATATTCGATACTGCGGTTACATGTTAAGCCTGAAGCAATTTTGCTAAGCCCTTCAAAGGCTGTTGAGTGTTTTATTCTTCCCGCGCTATGGAAAAAAATAGTTAAACATTACTACAGACAAACATGTTCAACACCTACAACGGCTAGAAGTATTCCGAATGGGTAAATACGCTGTGAGTAATTACAAGGGATAAAGACATTGATAAGCCTGGCAAAGGTTGGGTTTCGGCGTATTTTTGAAAATATTTGCTATCCGTTTCTGAGTGATAGCCGAACGTTTTGGGTTTTGAGCCCTGAAACACCTGTCTCCGCCTGCATGAACACAATTAAACTCTGACCAGCACTTTTATGTGACGATACTACTCACACACTATAACTTTGCCAACATTTATTTACTGTATAATGCGTGTGAATCCATGTTTCGTCTAAGTAAACTACTGGTCGCTTTGATTCTGATGAAAACCTGAGAAAGTATGGTCTTTTAGCAACAATGCCTTCTCGTCCAAGCGAAACAAAACGTTAATTTTGACACCTTGTAAACCGAAAATCCATACACAGAACATTGCTTCTAAGGGTTTCCTTGGTAGCTTTGAAGCTCATTTCTGTTTGACAAAAGTTGTGCAGGTTTTGCAAAGTTCGTATTTCTTTCGTTTGTTCGTAATGCTATAAATTTACTGCCTGATAATACATTTATCCATATCAACGGTCACATACTTACGGTGAGCTTCTTGCTTCATCTTCTTGGGCGCTAGTTTAACCGTAGCCTCGCTGTACCTCGTCACGTGATCTACAGTAGTTCCTGGCACTGCCGCGTCACAACTTCGCCTTTCCAGACAATAGGTATTGTTGCGTTCTCTGCAACGAAAACTAAAGAAATCGTTTCGATAGTTGGCCGAGAGAGTCAAGATTGGTCAGAAGCACTTACGTTGCGTTTCACAAGAACAGAAGAATTGGTGCGTCGCAATTTCTTGCAACTAGGGATGTAATAGGTACGTGCTTTTCATATAACCTACAATTAGTATAGCGCATGCACGTTACTCTCCACCATGAATGCAGAATAGGAAAATTTATTTTCCTTATGATCTGTTACTTAAAAATTTGGCAACTCGGCGAATAAGTACGCGTCACCCCAATAGCTAGAATGAAAATAAAGCGCAGAAAAGTGACGTGATACGGCGATGACTAATTTGTTACTCCTTATTCCATAATCAGACACGACAGAAATGACACATGCAAATTACGCCAGATAGTGAGTGTCAGTTCTTTGAAATGAATAGCCGCAGTGCAGTAAGTTAATATATTTCGACTAGCATCAGTACCCGTCGATTCCTGAGTATGTATTTATTGCATTATTATGTTACTCCATCTCCTTATTCTTCCTCTCTCCATTGCCTTCCGCCCCACTCTTTGGCCGTTTCAACTGTTTTTATCTTCCATATCTTCATAGATTTCTGGCACAGAGCGGCTACTCTCAATGCTTTGAGTTATGTTTACATCTATACCGTCGCGCTGAACGTAACTGTCAACATGACGGTTTAGATGTAAGCACATATTAAAAGCTTTGAGACTGGCCACTCAGTGGCCGAAACCTAGGTAGATCTGAAAAGTAAAAACAAAAATTGCTATTGATTGCTGGCTTTTCCTACAGATTTGTAGATCTGTGTAAATAAAATTTCACAAACGTTTTGTAAAAAAAAGCGGGGGAGGGCGGCAATTTAGCAGCTCGCACGGGGCGGCACCTGGGCTTGCGCCGGCCCTGAAACTGCGTCAGAAATAGGGGGTTACCAGATGTCCATCTTCAGAAAAGAGGTCATTTCTAGATTAATAAAAGAACCTTCTCTCTCTCTCTCTCTTTCTCTCGTATTGACAACTCAAGTGCTAGTGATGTCTCTACTGTATGTGACTGTATTATCAGCGTCTTGTTTGTAATACATCTTACGCAATTTATTCATCTTTTTACAAATTAAGAAGCATGAAATGTTTAGACCCGTAAAACGAGTTACAGGACTACATAGCAGTGAAACCATAATATTTCATCACTTCCCCACTTGTAATTCTCGTCTTACGTGCTGAACATTTTTTCATACTTATACCTTGCCGATCACCCCTGTTTTCACCTGAAATTTTTTGCGATGCAACAATTACGGAAACCATTGTACTGTTTACTGTAAAATCGTCACGAATAAAGTAAGAGTAAAAATTATCTAAGCGTTCCTTGTTATAGCTATGCTCCCATTTTGGATCACGCCGACGTGACTATATGCATGATTTTCATCTAGATTTATTTACCGTACAAAGGCTCACAATTAATTATTAAAAAAACTATTCAGTTTTTAGGACAAAAGCTTTAAATTGATTTTTTCAATACACTGTATATCTAGTTACGTCTCTTTGATCCTAAACAGGCGAATGGTGAAACGGCAATGGTTACTGTGGCATCTGACCTTATTTGTATGAAGTTTTGAAGAAGATTTAACTTATGCGAACACTGCACTAGCTTTTGATCTTAAAGTCATAAGTTTGGTTGACAGACAACACACGGAACTGCTGAGTCCTAGACACAACATACTGAACGTCTTATTTTTGGGTCACACAACACTCCGACCAGAGAAAAAGGGGGCGGGAGTTTCATGTAATACTATGTGTTTTCCACAGTTTTGCATTGTTGCAGACGTATGTTTTTAATTGGACGCCTCAAAGCTCGTATTCCGCGACAATTGCCACGCCATTTATTTCAGTAGTTCCGAAGCAGCCTGACCTCGGAGCAGCGGCGACACAGAAACGTGAAACAACAAAACAACAACAACAACGTTAAATTCTCTAGAGGTAGTGATTGTGACAGTTCAGAGAGTTGTATTTACGTACTTTCAACTTCAAGCAGTTGCACAACGCAAAAAAGAGGACATTTCCCCATTTTTTCCCCCCATTTTTAGGGTCCAAAAAAGAGGACATGTCCGGGTAAAAAGGACGTCTGGTAACCTTTGTCAGAAAAGGAAACACATACATTCATACAATTACTCAGACATGTTGGTTGTGACTGATAGTTGTCTGAGTGATTGTGTGAATATATGTGTTTTTCTATGACGAAGGCCATGGCCGAAAATTTAAGTTGCGTGTATGTCATCATGTATTTTCGTGCCTGTAAGCAGCTCAGTGAGCCTCTTTAAGGTGAGTTGTTACCTATCCTTCATTATTAACATTCCAATCGGGTTTTCCATTCTTACAATTTAATCTTTATTCATACTCAGTTTATGTTGGCAAGGTTATCTCACAGTCGGCGTTGCATGTTGCGTCACAGTAATTGACAGTTCTTTTCGTAGTTTTACCGGTTCTTGCGCCCAAACAATACTGTAGTGGTACAGCGGTGGTCATTGTTAATGCAATGTTTCGACTTTCGTTGTAATCCCAGCCGAGAGGGCTATGGGGCTGATGTACTATACTTGCTTCTTTTCCTAACTGTTTATAAGATAAGAAAGAGAGAGAGAAGTCTTCTCGGGCTGTTTGGAATCCCTTCTTTGCTACTGGATCGAACTAATATGGTATGTGTTATGTAGCAGCATAGGCCTACACTATCGGCGAAGAAAGTGTGGAAAATTTCGAAACATTCATTCGAAATTTCGTATATTCTGTAATTATTATTTTCGGAGGACCTTGCAACACTGCTTGACTGGCGTCAACATTGCTTAGTTTTAGTTTGCATAGGAATGTTCGGGCACTCGTGCACAATCAAACAAATCATTCAGTGATTTCGTGTTTGTAACATTAGAAAAAATCCTAAACGCATAGGAATGCTGCATCAGGTTTTACCGTGAAAAATGTCGTAGCCTACTGATTGTATTGTCGATCGTGATGGTGCCAGCGATACTTAGAAATTACAGTACTGGTATACATAAAAATTGTAACGCATAAGATACATCTGGGTCGTCAGGAACCGACATAAAGTCTGAGTACGTTTTGATTGAAACGGGCGAAATTTAAATATTACTACATTTTTACCCCCCAGGGGGCTCAGTTCTTTCGTGAGTACGTGCGTGGAGAGCATGCGGCCACGAGCTAATGCAGTCTTCCTTCCTTCTTTACTTCCCGGACTGCATTTCCTTTTCCCCTCCCCTCCTTTCCTATCCTCACTCCTTCCCCTCCCCACCAGGAGACTGATAACCTCAGTAGTTTAGTGCCCCTATCCCAATCAAACAACCCAACCCAACTACAGTTTTAAAACTACACTCCGCATCAGTGCTGGACTAAGGGGGGCAGAGGGATCGGGCTAACTGGGGCCTTCAAATCTCAGAAGTTACATTTATTTGTATTTTCAAGTGGGCAAAGAGCCTCATTTTGTTTTTCTGCCATCCAGGGCCTCCAACAGCCTTCGTCCGCCGCTGCTCCTCATTTATGGTCATATAAAGACGTTACAAAAAAGACTGTCAACTGCATAAAAAATAAAATGTGGAACACATACCGGTACTTTCCCAAAGATACAAATTGTAAGCTACCCAATTGAACCATCATATTTCAACACAAAGTTGACCATGTTCCCCAAATATTAACCAGAATATAAATTTAATATATTTCTGCAGTGAAAACTTTTGGAAAAATTTAAGTGTGACATTTTCAGCCGAATGACTTTCTGATTTATGAAAATAGTACACAACAGCAGAAAATATCATAAAAGTTTAGTTTTATATAACAATGGAAAGTCCAGGTTGGAATTAATGATATAG
Source organism: Locusta migratoria (assembly GCA_026315105.1). NCBI lineage: Eukaryota > Metazoa > Arthropoda > Insecta > Orthoptera > Acrididae > Locusta > Locusta migratoria. The sequence goes on along the minus strand of CM048746.1, from coordinate 503,887,579 downwards.
TAAGGACAGTTTACAACTCATTGCAAAGACGTGGCGACAAGCTGCGACAGGCACATACAAAAGACACACACATACAACATGTTCAGTTATTGGCCATGGCTTTCTTCAGAAAATAGAACACTCACGCAATCACACAGGCACACAACACAGTCACACAACCATCACCTCCGGCTGATTATTCAGCGTCTTTACCAGTCCATTTAAGTTGTTTTATTAATCTCAACTACCAAAACAATTTGGACATAAAACTGTGGAACATTCCAAACACAATGGTGTTTGACATTGGACACACTCCTGTGATGCGTTCCTATCTTTCTTAGATGGACACACTGAGTATTTAGTAGCACAAGCTTCACTGTGAGGTTGGAATGTTCCTCATGCTTTGGAGGGAGTTGTGCCTAGAATATCACAAATGGATTAGTGATATCTTCTCTAAAAAGAGTGCTGAAACAATCTTCTTTTCATAAAATCACTTATGAGCTGTATCTCTAGTTCAATGAGGAATTCTCTGTATCTCACACCATCAGTATCTCCTTCTCCATGATACAAAACAAAAGCATTGACATCTGCTATAACTAGCCTAGTGTATATGACTGCCATAGACCATTGTTTCACTCAGAGTATCTACAATATTTACTTTGTTCACTTTTCTGAAGCATTGTATTATAAGTCGAAGATACCGAAAAAAAATCACATGGGAAAAAAACAAAGAAAGAAAAAATAAACCTTAACGAAAAGTACACTTAGATTCTTGGGACCAGGCCACATTTATGGACAAAGTAATAAAGAAACGCCTGCAAAAATGCACTCAGAAGGCAACTCATTGGGATTTAATGTGCTCACTGACAGCTCTCTTGTTGATATCAAATGTGTAATTGTCAAATTTACTCATTTTTTACATCTACAGCATTCAACTGGAAAGTTCAGTGACTCTGCTGACACAGTATCAGAAACTGCCAGGCAACAGCAAAAGCAGATGCCTCGTGTTAATGATGTTCCTTGAAAGAATTTAAAATATATATATTTCAGCTCTTAAGAAGCATCTATAAAATAGTCAATAACTTTTTAAAAATTGTAAGTCCTCTGAATTATGGTTATACTTTTTGCATACTCTTTCCATCGAACAGTATTAAAAATTGAAGCACAATGCTAGTTTTTTATAGAATTTACAAAAGGAAATTAAGGAGATAAGTTGGCACATATTTGTCTCCAAGATAATGCAGCCCATAAGGAGAGTTTGGTTTTTCATTGTTCTTGGATGGATGGATGCTTAGGGTTTAACGTCCCGTCGACAGCTTGGCCATTAGAGACGGCATTGTTCTTGATCAGTGGTGTCAGTCATAGGCGTAGGCAGGATATGACTTTGGAAAGGGTTTGCAATGAATGGACATTGGACTCTTTAACAGAATTTCAAACAACACTGATTAATTCGGAAGGACTGTATACTAGAGTCACCATGGAATAGAAACAAAATCAGAAAAAAAATAGAAACTTAAGAATCTACATTAGTCTCCAAAATAGGAACAAGGCAAATCAAATCATCAAGATAGGAAAATGCAGATAAAATTATGAATGGCAATCAGAAAGGCAGTGTATGAAGCTTTAAATAAAATCTGAAGCATTATTAGAGGAACACTCCTAAACTAAAATTTCTGCTGGACATTGGACTCTTTAACAGAATTTCAAACAACACTGATTAATTCGAAAGGACTGTATACTAGAGTCACCATGGAATAGAAACAAAATAAGAAAAATAGAAACTTAAGAATTTACATTAGTCTCCAAAATAGGAACAAGGCAAATCAAATCATCAAGATAGGAAAATACAGATCAAATTATGAATGGCAGTCAGAAAGGCAGTGTATGAAGCTTTAAATAAAATCTGAAGCATTATTAGAGGAACACTCCTAAACTAAAATTTCTGCTGCATGTGAAAGCTGTCAGTAGAAAAAGATAAGTGTACAAATACTCTTTGAGGAGACAAGAACCTTCATTTGTTTACATAGGAATATCAATAAATGTTGATGACTGACATGTAATGTAAGACTGATGATATTGTAATTAGTAATAGTGGCGCTAAAGAAACATCAAATGACTAAACACAATAGAACTCCAGGGCCCGACAGGGTCACTGCACTGACAGTTTGTACGCAGAATCTCTGCATATTTAATCCCCATCTTTACCACACTTTAGCACGGGTATCTTAAGCAAGAAATTGTTGCTAGTGATTGGAAAACAGGCAAGTCACACTGATCTAAAAAGAGGACAACTGCAGGAAGAAAACTAAGTAAAGCACTCATTATTTCAGTAGCAATCAACATAACTTTTAATACATTTTACCCACTGTGAGACAAGATGGCAAATTTATTTGTGGATAAATGTATGCAGTTAGCTACAGCAGTGATCAAGATTTGGACACCGAGCAGACTAACGCAATGGTAACACATTGGACTCACATTTGGGAGGATGATGTTTCAAACACACCTCTGGCCATCCTCATCAGGGATTCCGTGATTTGCCTGAATCACTCTAGGCAGATGGTAGGATGGTTTCTTCCAAAGTTCACAGCTAATTTCCTTCCCCATCACTGACAAAAACTATCTGACCTTGTACTCTGTCTCTAATGATCACAATGTCAACAACACATTAAATGCTAACATTCTTTCCTTCTTCAAGATACGGATGTATTCAATAAGTTTACACTTCTTTCCAACTACATCACAAATTAAAAAAATATCAAGCTGAGACACTTTCGGTGGAGTTGTTCACACATTTCCATGATAATAATCTGGGCCGTACAAAATTCTGTGTTATTATTCAATATGTTTCTTGTTTTCCTGGAAGTGATACACCTGTTGAGAGAGGTTTTTCTTTTCTCTCTCTCAAATTTGGGCTTTGGGTAAGTGATTTTATGTAACTTAAATTACTCAACAACAACAGGTGTATAATGTTTGCTTTTTGTAACTCAAGACTCAAATTACTCAACAACAATAACAAGCATAATGTTTGTTATTAGTGTGATTCTCCAGTCACCCTCAACAATGTCTACAGAAAGAATTGCTGGTCAAATGTGAATGCATTTTTCCTTGGTGTTCTACATCTCCTCTGTTTCCCACCTAAAGCTCACAGTTCTTTATTTTTTTATTTTTTTATTTTCAGTGCAGAAATGGGCGTATAAAATGCAACAGGATTATTGATGAAACTCCCTGACAGATTAACCTTCATGCAAGTTTCATTTCAGCACTCTGGCTGCTGTGAAGTGAAAATTCGTTGTAGAATATTGTTGGTATACACACACCATTTTACACATTTCAGTCAAATTTAAAATTGTTTTATATGATGAATAATTGAAAATAATATGATTTTACTTATTAGAAAAGTATGATTTAATATTTGTTTATTATTATAATTTCAAGTTGACAAAAAGTATAGAATTTAAATAAGAACAAATGAATAATTATTTTAAAGAATATTCAAACCACATACTTTTCCATCCCCAACGTCCATTTAAAAATGTATACATGTTTGTAATTACTGTGTGTACAGTATATATAACTGTATTTGTTTGGGACAAATGATGTCTAGGCACAGAGTTTAAAATTGTATAACTGTAAATAAATGGAAATCAACAGATCAGGGGCATTGAAAATGGGGGAGGGTCCAACCCCCCATTGTCTGAATGATTGCATGAATGTATGTGTTTCTTTTTCTGACGAAGGCCATGGTCAAAAATTTAAGTTGTGTGAATGTGATTACTATTTTCATGTCTGTCAGCAGCTCAGTGAGCCTCTTTACGGTGAGTTGTTACCTATTCTCCATTATTGTCAATGAAGTTAAATAGTTCTATAAAGGTTTATGTAGAGTTTACTGAAGTAGGTACCTGAAGTTCTTTACCCCAGAAAATATCCAATCCCCAACTGGAAGTGTACTGCGTTTTGCTTCTAGAAAGTAAAAGCACCCTCCATTCTTTCTCATCTTCAGTGATTTGTATCTCAATATTCTAGCGTTGTAGGCTAGGTCATGGCTCAGTGTCAGATTACAGATCCAAAAGACTCAGGTTTTATTCCTAACGAGGTCTAGAATTTTTATCCATCAGTTATTCCTTCTTTCACTTATTAGAGTTTTTTAGTATAAAAAAGTCTTGATTTACTATGGTTCAGAGTCACCATGAAAGTATAGATCTTTTAATTGCCATGATAATTCATTTCAAAGGTTGGAAGAAGGAAGGGCATACTAACTCCAACAGGAGCATGCCTAATAGTCACAGTGGTCTTAAAACCAGCCTTAGGTAGATGATAGTTATCTTTTTTTATAATAAAATATGATTATTTTCACCCACATAAGCACTTTCCCATTTATTTTCATTTCTTGACTGAATTACTCAAACACTGTGTTGAACAGTATTTGTAAATAGCAAAAATAACATAATGGAATCAACAGTGTGAGAGAAGTGTGTATTTAATTTTATTTTTATAATGTATAAATTTTTCTTGCCTGTTCTCTTTAATCTGATCAAAAGCATTCTGAAACCCCGTGTAATGAGGAATTGACCATAAGTTGTCATGAGAGGTGGCAGTAGAAAAGGAGATAAGGAGTATTGTGTTATTAATAGTGAATCAGTTACAACAGAATGGGTTGGTCATGAGAATTCAATAACTTCAAATACAAACTACTCATGGAAGGCATTAAGTAATAAATCAACTAGGGGCATTTCAGCCCTAAACCTTCACAAACCAACTGTTGGTAATGCGATTGTGATTTGGAAATATGAAGGAACAACCTCAGTTAAACCTGGGCCAACAAGACCTCATTTACTGAGGGATAGGAGGGACCATTGAGGATTATTGAGGGTGGGTTCAACAATTCCATGAATGTCGTTCCGGAGTTCCACAGTGGTAACAGCAGTTGTGTGCCCCTGCATCATCAAGTTGTTAGAGCAATATTTAGAGGACTATTTCTTGACTCTAGTAAAACAGGTAAAACTGAATAATAATTATCTAATTAACCATTTACCAGCAGAATCACAGCCATTCATACTTAAAACAAATTACAACACTAAGAATGGTTCTCATACAAAGAAGAATGCCTTCCTCTAAGGACACAGATACCCAAAACAGAGTACTTACTTCACACTATATTGTTGCAATAGTATCTACTGCTTTGTAGTATTATATTGTTTGTACTTATTTTATCTGCATTGTTTGTACTTATTTTATCTGCATTCTAATGGTGAATGTATTAGTCATGATGTGGCAATAGATGGTGCAATTATGTGTTCATTCATTTTAATGATGGTGCTGACAAGTCAGAAGATTGATTTTCATATGAAATAACAGAAAAATGAAGGATTACCAGTATTCAGTTTGTTGCAATTAAAATAACAGTTTCCCAGTGAGAAGTAGTATCAGTTTGTAGGTCAGAACATATACCAGTGATGGATATAAAATAATAGAAAGCATAGTAGAGCCAGAGAATTAAAGGATCAGTCACCATAAAACTAACGTAAATTATGCTCCCTAGCTTAATTCCTGGGTACACTAAAGGCAGCTTCTGGCAGCAAATTCACAAAATATTGCTTTGTGGACATAAACTGTACTAACAATTACCACCACTGATCCGCTCTAAGGTAACGACACAAGAATGATAAGGGAGGTAATGGACACCCACACAACCATCCACAAAATGAAATAAAGCTTTACTGGATTGAGGGTGCAACTGCCTAGGTGGAAGGCCTATATCACAAATATGTTTTCTGTCAAATATAAATAATATTTAATTTTAACAGTCACTGTTTTTATAGAATACATAATGTTTATATTTTTATCATTTCATGAATTACTACAATTTTCTGATTTCACATCTACATGTAATTTCTAAAGAAAAATCTAGCTCCAAATTGTGTTTACTCTCTAACAAGTGTGAATTTCCATAACTTTGTTAAAACATATATAGTTACTCATAAAAGAGAAAGTCTTTATTTTCTGTGTACCTGGCTTCAGGTCCCACCACGGTGAGGTTTGAATAATCACTGCTTTGGAGCTGCATCCTGGGCTACTACTGTTGCCTGTAACCCAGGTCTCCTTTTATATGTGTGGAGACGGATGTATCCGATTAACAGGAGATTAGACTTCTGTAGGCAAACAGAGCCAAGATCAGCAGCTATAGAGGACTATCCAATTACTCAGCTGGATAAGCAACTGGATCTATTACTGGAAGCCGGGCATTTATATAGGCCAGTGCACTCCTCCCAGAGTATTGGTTGAGGTGGAAGCAGATTACTGATACAGCAGAACATTAAGCCTGAAGCTTGTGAAGTGCCTGTGCCATGTCAGCTGTGACTATAATCCTTTGGATGATAGAATTATACAATTCACAATACTAGTGTTATATCCTCTTCGCAATATGAGACACATCTGATCAATTTGTCATACTTATGTATGGCATATGATTACTGCATGGTTTGCAAACATAAAATGTAAGGTGGTCTCCAGTAGATAAGTGAGGTGTAAATACAAACAAAATAATGCTTCTTCATAATTTAATACTATACAAACATTTTAGTAATTATAAGTAGCATGACTTTTGCTGCAGTTAATGGGATTATATCATGCACTTGAAATTAAAGCTTGTGAAGTACTGGAATCAGAAACAGAATTCAGAAGAATAACTCTAACTTATTATGCCATATTCTATTGTTATAAGGCATACACAATGCATCACTAATAGGGAATTTTTCAGAAATATATTCCTTAACTGATTCTTTTCCAAAACTTTTTAAAAACTCATCTCATCAAGAGTAGAAACAATGTAGTATATTGTAGACAGATTGCCCAATTGATAATTACATTTATAGATTTACTTGCAGATTATTACAGTCCTAAATCAACATAATATAGCCAGATGGCTTTTTGTGACCTTTCAAAACTCTGATTGTGAAGATCAAGAGCATCTCTTAGGAAGCTTAAATTTTACAGGATAGTGGTATTATAAATACAATAAAAGAAATGCAAAATTGTTGCTAAGTAATTCAGACACACCTCGAAAGATAAGAAAACTTCAATCTCAGGAGAAATTATGGATGGTGCTCTACTGGGTTTGATTCCTTATATATTATATGAATGACCTTACAGTTGGCATTAATAAAACAGAATGATACTTTTCAATACTGACACCATTTTCTTTACCAATCCTCTTAAAGGATTATAATACACAATACAACATGATTAATTATAAATATTAATGTCCATGGGTACAACATCAGGCAAAAAAACCTCACCTTCATTAATAATGTTTTCGGTAGTGAAGAATAATATTCAGCATGTACTCACAAATTACCCAATAAGATACATTACATTTCTGTATAATTCCCCTCATTAAATTAATCTCAAATAGATAATTTACGCTGGCCGCGGTGGCCGAGGGGACTGAGGCGCTCCAGTCACGGTCTGCACGGCCACTACGGTCGGGGGTTCGAATCCCCCCTCAGGCATGGATATTTGTGCCGTCTGTAGTCTTAGCTAGTTCATAAGTAGTTTGTAAGTTTAAGGACTGATGACCCTGTAGTTAAGTCCCATAAGCTCTACAAACATTTGAACATTGAGATAATTTACAACCGGAATTGTGGTTTTATCCAATCCTTTATTAGAAGCATACCATAGATGAATTTTCTTCTGGAATTTGCTCATCCTGCAGAACAGTCCATAAAACTGTAAGAGTACAAATGGCTGGAGATCTCTTCTGAACTGCATGTTGCAAGGCATCTGAGATATGCTCAATAATTTTCATGTCTGAGGAGTTTGGTGGTGTTTCGAGGTGTTTAAGGTCAGAAGAGTGCTCCTCATGCCAATCTGTAGAAATGGGGTGTCACATTCTCCTGCTGAAATTGCCAAAATCATTTCGAATTCACAATGGACATGAATGGACACAGGAGATCAGCCAGGGTGCATATATACATGGCACCAGTCAGTCATATCTAGACATATCAAGGGTCCCATATCAGTCCCACTGCACACACTCCACATCTTTACAGAGCTATCTTGAACAATCCCCAGCTGACATGCAGTGTGCATGAATTCTTGAGGTTGTCTCCATACAATTACATGTCCATCCACTTGATACAATTGGAAATGAGACTTATCAGTCCATTTCCCAGTCATCAACAGTCCAATGTCAGTACTGACAGGACTGGGTGAGGCATAAAGCTCTATGTTATGAAGTCAGCAAGGGTACACAAGTGGGGCTTTGAAAGTCAATATCTATGATGTTTCACTGAATGGTTCTCACACTGGCACTTTCTGAAGGTCCAGTATTGAAATATGCAGTAACTTGCAGAAAGATTGCACTTGTGTCATGTTGAAGGACTCTCTTCAGTCATCTGTGGTCCTGATTTTGCAGGCTCTTTTTTCCAGCTGCACTGATGTCAGAGATTTGATGTTTTGCCAGATCCCAATATTCACAACACACTCTTGAAATGGTTATGCAGGATAATCATAACATCAAAGATTCCGCATCCCATCTCGCATATGTGAACTATAACACCATGTTCAAACTCACTTAAATCATCATAACCTGCCATTTTAGCAAAAGGAAGTGATCTAATGCCTGCTGCAGACACATATTGCTTTATATAGGCATTGTCAACTGCAGTGTTTACATGTCTCTGTTTTTTTCTACACAAGCCTATACAAGTTTCTTTGGCTCTTAATAGCTTATGTTGTGATCTCTTAGGAGCATGAGAAAAACTGTAGACAGAGATTTAGGACCAGAAAAAATTCTATAGGTTCATTTTTCCATTCTAATAAAATACAGACATTGCAAAGGTAGGGTGGCTTGGGTGCTTCTGTGACACAGATAGCTGTACTGTAGGTGCAACCACAGTGGAGGGGTATCTGTGGAGAGGCCAGACAAATGCGTGGTTCCTGACGAGGGACAGCAGCCTTTTCAGTATAGTTGCAAGGACAAAAGTCTTGATGAATGACTGAGCTGGCATTGTAACATCAGCTAACATGGCTTCGCTATACAGAAGACTACAAACAGCTAAAAGCAAGGGGAAACGATAGTCATTACTCTTCCCGAGGACATGCAGCTCTCCAGTATAAATCGATGATGATGGTGTCTTATTGGGTAAAATATTCTGTAGATGAAATAGTCCCCCATTCAGATCTCTGGGCAGGGATTTATTTGATTGATTTTTGATTTGATTTTTTTCAGGGAAGCCAAAACAGTCTTGGTCCAACCCGCCACTGCCCACACTGAAACTAAGTTTATTGTGTGGTATCGCTCCCTGTATATCTTGTAAAGCCAACCAATGCCCTTGAACAGTGCAAGGAGTCCCTTTACCAGTTCTTTATTAGACACAATTTCTTCGGGTCTGGTTGTCCCAAATGTTCTGTGCCTTTTACTCTCCAATGCAATGCATTCGAAGATTAGATGAGATGCAGTTTCATCACCGTCATCACAGATCCTACATTTAGGGTCCTCTTCTGTTATTCCCATTGTATGTAGGTGTTTTTTGAAATTCCCATGGCCTGTCAGCAACCCAACCATGAGTCTAATCTCTCTCCTGTTGAGGCCCAGGATTGCAGAGCTTCTTTTAAAACATGGCTTTGGCATCATTACCTTGCCATGTTTTTGTTGGTAGACTTTGGTCCAATATTCTACGTGCTGTCTTCTGAGCCAGTTACATAGCTCCAATTTGATCATTGCTTTGGTGATTGTCAGGACAGGTTTTGGTCCAATAAATGGAGTCTCTGCCCCCATCCTGGCTAATCTGTTGGCATGTTCATTGCCACTGATCCCCAAGTGGCCAGGGACCCACAATAGGTTTACTTTATTGCTTTCCCCTAGCTCCATCAGAACCCTGTGACATTCTGCAACAATTTTAGACCTGGTTGCAGGAGCTGTCAGTGATCTCAGGGCTGCCTGGCTGTCTGAATAGATATAGATGCTACGATCTTTGAAGCACCTATGCGAATTCTCCACACACGCCCTGATGGCAGTGATTTTGGCCTGGAATACTGAGGCCAGTTTCCCTAGAGAGATGACGCCCTCCAGTCTTGGCTGCACCTCGTATACCCCGGCCCGAACACCTTGGTCTGATTTTGACCTGTCAGTGAACCAGACAATATCCCCCATACATTTTCGAACTATTTTCTCCCACTGCTCCCTACTTCCAATTGTTATATTGAAAGGCTTGTTGAAGCAGTATGGGGTTATAATATAGTCGGCTGGCATTTCCCCAACCTTTCCTATATTTACGTCACTCACTATACTGTGATACTGGATATCCCAAAGAGTTCCAGTTGTTGCCAGTTTTGAGTCTGTTTGCACCAGCTGCTGCCTCCATCTTGACCCAAAGGTGTAATGGGGGCATATTCAGCATGGTTTCCATCCCAGCAGTTGGTGTGCTGCTAATTCCGCCTGTTATGGCTAAGCAGGCTAGTCTCTGTACCTTACCAAGCTCCTTAGCAGCAACCTGCTGTTCTACCTTCTTGCACCAGTCGACCGCCCCATAGGTGATCCTGGGTCTAATCACCGTGGTGTATATCCAGTGCCCCAATTTTTGCCACAAGCTCTCCTGGTACTTACAAGAGTACCTTTTGCCTTGGAGCAAATATTCCTAATGTGAGGGGTCCATGTCAGTTCCTCATCTAGGGTAACCCCTAGATATTTCACTGTCCCCTTCACAGGTAGCACTTCAATGAAAAGCTTTAGATTCCAACTTGAGTGTTGGATATGCTTCTTTGTGAATGATATAACAACAGTCTTCTTAGGACTAACCCCCAGACCCTGTTTTCTGCACCAGTCTTGCACAATGTCCAATGCACCTTGTGCCATATTCTTCACTGTGTCAGCAAATTTGCCAAGTAATACTACGACAAGGTCATCTGCGTATCCTTGGCAAAAGTACTACCTAGAGTTTAATTCTCCAATGAGATCAATCACCACTAGATTCCACAATAAAGGGGAAAGAACTCCTCCTTGCGGGCAACCCCTAGTGATGTTGATTACCATTTTTTCATTCATCATGGTAGCCTCTACCTTTCTTCCACTGAGCATGGCCCTAGTCCACCTACATATAGTGGTCCCTAGGTCATGCCCCTCTGCTGCCCTAACCATGGAATCGAAGGTCGTGTTGCTGAAAGCCCCCTCGATGTCCAGGAAGATACAGAGGGCTATTTCCTGAAAGTTTAGTGCTTTCTCCCCCTTCCCAATGAGTTGGTGGAGAGCTGTCTCAAATGATTTAACTAGTTGATATGCATGTTGGTTTGAATGTAGAGGAGCCCTACTTAACCTCCTTTCTCCAACATGCACATTAACCAGCTTTTCCAATGTCTTAAGAATGAAGGACAGGCTGATTGGTCTCATATCCTTGGCCTTGTTATGATCAATTCTCCATGGTTTTGGAATGAAGACACCCTTCACTGCCCTCCAGGCATTGGGAATGATTCCTGCTGCTAGACTAACCCTGAATAGCCTGCAGGAGAGCTGGAAAGATTCCATCGGGGCCAGGTGACTTGAACGGTTGAAATGTTCTCACTGCCCGTTGGACCTTACTGAAATCGACACACTCCTTGGCCAAATCCCAGTCCTCTTTGCAAATACCTGAGAACTGTTGTCTCTCAGGAATCGCATTCTGTCTGAGTTATCCCCCAGAGTATATTGAGGAAAGTGTGTCTTGAGGAGCAGTTCCAGCGTTTCATGTGCTGTCTTTGTATACTCCCCATCCTCCTTCCCCAATGTGCCTCCTGGATTAGTGAAGCTTTTATGAAGTCTCGCTTGAGCAGCTGTGCCCTCCACTTCGTCACAGAATACCTTCCAGGATACCTCCTTTGCCCGTCTGATGGCAAGGTTGTAATTGACAAGGGCCTCACGATACTTTGCCCGTTGTCCTTTGGGCCTCGCAAGGTTAAACAGTCTTCATACCTGTTTCCTTTGCATTTCCAGGTTATTATTCCACCAAGGCACAGTCCTATTTGTGCACTTCTTGGTGATTGAGCAGTTGTCCTGGTATGAGGTCACTATAGCAGGGGTTACGGCCTCTGCTACTTCCTCAAACTCTGCTGGATTCCTTATCGAAGGTTTCATTTCCAATAGGCTGAAGTCAAGGTCTCTCCTATATGTCTCCCAGTCCGTTTTCCTGGGATTCCTATAGGCCATGGTCTGTCTGGTTCCCATTTCAACCTTGAATTTAATATACATGTGATCTGATGAGGATGGCTCCAGGACCATATGCCACTGTTTGACATAACTTCCCATCATCATAGAACCAAAAGTTATGTCAATTACTTCTTCCCTTCTACTATTCCTGAATGTAGGTTCATCACCCCTATTCAGGATCTCCAAGTTGTTAGATAGGAGAAATTCAAGGAGGTTCTCACCTCTACTGTTGGTGTCCTTGCTGCCTCACGATAGATTGTGGGCATTGGCATCACATCCCACCAACAGTTCGTCACCTTGCCGATGGCAGGCTTCCGTCAGTCTCCTCATTTCCAAACAAGGAGGAGAGCTGTCTTCGTAAGGAAGGTATGCTGAGGCTAAAACAATTTCCCTCGTGATACCTTCCTCATGTTGCTGCATCCTGATGGTCACCAGGTCCCTGGAACAAAAATCCATCATTGGTATGAAAGGTATTCCATTTCCAACATAAATGCATGTTCTGGAGTTTTTTTAGATTTCTAGCATAAATCAGCTTACCTCCAGTACCACCGAGGCCCGATACACCCCCTTTGTATAAACAGGGTTCTTGTATCAGGGCCACGTCCACCTCCTGTCTCCCCAGGCAACGGCTCAGGCTAGCAGTGGCCCCTTTACTGTGCTGCAAATTTATCTGCAGCAGTTCAAGTCCCCATCTTGCTGCCATTATTGCCTTTAAGGTCTTTGATTACCCTGACGGTGACCTGCGAGAACTCTAAAAACAGTTTCAGGCCTTGCTCTCGCATTGCCTTCAGGGACTTCTCTCTGACCTCCACCACTAGGGTTCGTCCTTCAGGAACGACCTTTTGGTTAATTACCCTCCAATCCTCTGTCAAGACTTTTGGGTTCTGGACCCTTATTTTCTCGAACAGAGTCTTTGGAGGGACATCCTTAAGGATCTTTGGTACCCATATTGATACCTTTGCGGTCTTCTGGAGTTCGATTGCTGTCTTGACCAGCAGCTTCGCATCCTCCCACAGGGATATCATGGGCACCTTGTCCTTAAGCCATTCTGCCGAGTGCCCCCCCTCGGAGACAAAAATGAGGGCACTGCGATCTAGATAGACACTTCTGAATTTGGGTCCTGGACCAGCGTCCCCCCCAATCTCTTCAAAGAGGGCCATCTACACGAGCTCCTCCTGCTGCGAGGTGATGCTCACCAGTGGGTATCCTTCTTGGACAACTGCCATTCTAAAGACCGAGACTGCAGTACAATAGGTCTGTTTCCCTATTTCCTGCCTCAGCCTTTTAGGATCACGCTTGTCCAGAGAGGAGGGAGTCTTAGATTCCTCCCTAACCCTCTTGCCACCTGTCTTTAACGTCAAGGGGGTCTGTGTATCCCGTTTGACCTGAGGCAGTTTCTTTTTGGGGGACTTGGGCTCAAGCCCTTTTGATTCCCTTACTTATGCTTAGGAAACCAATCTTTTCCTTCCTTTTGCTTCTGTTCCTTGAGAAGTTTCCTCCTCTGAGCCCCAAACAAGGCCTTAATCCTAATCTGGTCCAACGTCTCTGTTACAGTTCCCACTTCTTGCTCAGGTCTAGAACCTGATTCAGAAGTAGGAGTGCACTCCATCGGTCCTGATCCTGATGTCTGAGTATCTGAGGTCTCAGATTGTCCCTCAGATTCTTTTAAAATACTTTCTTTCTCTGTGTTCATCTTAGTCCCACGAGATTTGGGGATTTACATGGTCCACACCACAATAACCCCGCACTGTGCTAGGCTACTTACTCAGGGAGGTCGCCCGGTATCCCTGAGGCTCCATTTGAGACACATCCACCCATGTGCCACGCACCCCTCGGCACGGATCGCATCACACCTTGGGTTGGGAAAGGAATTGGGAAAGGACTGGGAGAGGATAAGTAAGACGGGACGTTGTGGGACACGCTTGGTCTGATCCATCAGCTGAGGCCTTCAGTATAGCCCTCAGCTTCACACGGATATGCAAGCCTCTCCACCTACACGGACAGTGCTTCGTCAAGGTGGTGTCCCCCGGAGAGGTGGGCAGGGATTACTCAGGAGTCCTCAAGAAAAACAAAACAGGCATTCCAAGGATCAAAATTTGGAACATTCTATCCCATAGATAAGCTAGAAAATTTGAAAGAGAAATGGAAAGGTTAAAGCTAGATATGGTATGAATTAGCATAGTTTGGTGGCAGAATATATAGGATTTACTGTCAGGTGAGTACATGGTTATAAATACAAAATCAGTTGGGAGAACACAGGAATAGGTCTAATAATGAGTAAGAAAATAGGAATGTGGGTAAGTTAGCATGAACAGCATAGTGAATGCATTATTGTAGCAAATATAGACACAAAGCCAACACCGACCACCCTAGTACAGGTTTATATGCCAACTAGGAGGAGATCGAAGAAATTTATGTGGAGGTAAAGCAAATTATTCAGGTAGTTAAGGGAGAGGAAAACTTGATTGTGATGGGGGACTGGAATTCAGTAGTAAGGAAAGGAAGTGAAGGGAAAAAAAAAAAAAAAAAAAAACATTGGACAATCTTCACACAACATTTATTTCACAGTTCAAGACTGCTACTTTATGCATGGTACTTGACAAAGACCAAAACGGTTACCATTATAATCTAATTGAACAACAAGTCTGGGTATAACCTCAAGAAACTAAGATCCCACTGGTGTGGGCTCCGTTTTGTTGGTCGTCATCAGAAGGCTTGAGTCATCCTGTTGGTAAGATTTTCACACTCAGAAGAATACTGCTTTGATTGTGCTGATAAGACCTTAAGTAAAGGCAGCTCACCAATGGCAGCCTGGAATAGGAATACACCAGTGTGCAGTGCACCTGAGCCATCTGCAAGAACAGGTCCATGTAAGAAGGTGATGTTGTTGTTCTGTAGTATTTACCTACAGTTTACTGGGCTTGTAGGTTGCCCAGACCATTCAATGTATGTTAGACTGATCTTTCAGGGGCTCTGGAAGAACAAACTGCCCAACTGAAGGAAGCTGACTGACAAGGTAGCAAGAGAAGAGATGTCGGCTGAGTCCGTTGCTGAGGCGTCGCACAGGAGGTAGTGAATGCCAGCATCTGGTGAGTAGGGGGTGGCCAGCCGTGCAAGTTGCGAAGAGTAACGGTGGAGTGGAGGCTGTGATGGTGGCAGCCGTGGAGCAGGACGCATTGGCTTGTCTTCATCCTAGCCCCGAGATGGTGCGAACATAGGGACTGGGTGAGGACCAAGGGCAGGTGGTGGCATTGATGCTGTAGCAGAATCCGTTGCGGGAGGAGGACGAATGGGAACAGGTTCAATGAACCAATTACAGAGTAGCAACCATGGCTCCTGAATGAGTGGTATGACTGGTACCACCAGGAAATAGGGTAGAATGGTAGTGAGGTGTCGAGGACATGGCTGACTGCGAGGCCGGGAAACGAGGCGATCATCGATGTGGACCTCGAACAGTTGGTGGCTATGGGCATGCTGTATCACACCTGGAAGCCAGCTAGCACATGAACCGGACCCGTGGGCCCATACTAAGGTGTCAGTAGTGAATCTGGAGGTGCTGCAGGACAGTGGATTGGAGAGAGCTAGGAACCACCACTTGGGGTTTGGAGGCTGTTTCCACTCAGAGGATGACATCATTCACTAGTGAGAGTTGATGGTGGATGGAATGATAGAAGTGGAGATCTGCGTAGGACTTATAGAGTGGTATTGTGGCCAACCACACAAGATATTGGAACAGATGGTACACAGGAGGGGGTTGGATGAGATGGTGGCAGCCAATTTGTCAGACATAAATGGGAAAGCCTGGAGAGCTTCTCGAATGTGTTCATCATCTAGGAAGATGAGGATGTCTGAGGTATCAAAGGAAGGGTCCTCCCCTAGCAGTAGCCAGGAGAGGACATCAGCATTTGCTTGAATGGAAGAAGAATGAAAATGCATAGTATAACGGAATTGGGAAACGAACAGGGTCCAGCATTATCAGTGTTGTGACATCTTCTTAGGAAGCTGAGCAGAAGAGGAAAAGATTGTTTGGAGAGGCTTGTGATTGGTAATCAGATGAAAGGAAGTGCCATACAAGAATGGCATAAATTTAGTGCCGGCAAACACAATAGCGAGTGCCTTTTATGATCTGTGAGTACTTCAACTGGGCATACGTGAGCGAATTGGAGATATTAACGATGGGTCACTCAGAGCCATCTGGTAGTTGACGGGAAAGAACAGCACCCATGCCACACTCAGATGCATCCACAGGCAGCAGGAGGGTAAGAGATGAGGTGTATGTCATCAAGCAGTGTATTGGCTTGCAGGCTTCAGACCAGAGGAATGGGGTGTTCTTTTTTCATAACCGATGCAACAGGTAGGTGATCTGGGCAGTCAGAGGGATGAATTTTCGGTAGTAGATCTTCCCAAGGAAGAATTTGAGCTGATGTCAGATCAGCTGGATGAGACAAGTAACTGATGGGAAAATGAATGGGAGATGCCATCTCAGGAAATAATGTGCCCGAGGTAGGAAATAGAGGGCTGAAAAAAGAAACACTTCAGTGGGCTACTTTGAGACCTGCATCTTGCTTATGTTGGAAGATGAAATGAATGTTCTGCAGATTCTCAGAGCAGCAGTAACCGGTGACGACTGTGTCAATGTAAATTAACCCTTTTCATCCTGACCCGCACGATTGTGCGGGTGTGGTTTTAATAATGCTGTTCAACAATGCAACTTTTGGGTTTAGCACTGGGTGGCAACAATAGCGGGAGTTCCTGGCTTGTGATTGTTAGCTGTTGCAGTCAGTAGCAGTCAGAAGCATATTGTTATAAACTTGCACAAGAAGATAGAACAATGCAGCCATGAGGTATATGCGATGTAATGTCTTATATTGAATTATTTTACGACACTGCTGCAGTATTTTAGACAGACAATGTTTCATTTTACATATCTAGAGTGCCTAAGAAAATTTACGAAGCATTAGTTCTATGTTAGACACATTATTTTGAGTAGCATGATCATGCGAGTCAGGCATAATTAGTGCCAACATTGATAAGTGAATATGGACTGGGGAAAAGGAATGAATGAGGAGGTCATCTGGTAGAATTTTTGCACAAAGCACAATTTAATCATTTAAAGCATTTGGTTTAAGCACCATGCAAGAAGGTTGTACATGAGCTATTCCATTTGAAGTCATAAAACAAAGATGGTTTAACTTACCAGGCAAAAAAGCACAGGTTCATTGATAGACACACACAAATAAAAACACACGCACACAAATGCTGAGCTTTTGCAATCCAAGGTTGCTTCTTAAGAAAAGAGGAAGGAATGAGAGGGGGAAAAGGAAAGGATGCAGGTTTTAAGGGAGTGGGTGAGGAGTCATTCCAACCCCGAGAGCAGAAGGACTTGTCTTAGGGGAAAAAGGGCAGGTAAATAAACACTCACACTCACACATATTTACATGCACACACACCAAGGCAGACATGTGTAAAATAAATCAGAGGCAAAGATGTTGTTTATTGGTGGACTGGAATTTGAAATTAACAGAGGTTGAGACATGTTGGGCAATGGGAATTGAGAATATGCTGAAGAGCAAGTTCCCACCTCTGGAGTTCTGAAAGGATGGTGTCGGTGGGAAGTATCCAGATAACCTGGACAGTGTAACACTGCACCAAGATATGCTAGCCATGCACCAAGGCATGCTTAGCCACAGGATGATCCTCATTACCAAGAAACACTGTCTGCCTGTGTCCATTCATGCGAATGGACAGTTTGTTGCTGGTCATTCGCACAGAGACCACTTCACAGTGCAGGCATGTAAGTTGGTAAATCAGATGGGTGCTATCACAAGTGGCTCTGCCCTGAATCATGTACAACCTCTGGTTTACAGGACTGGAATAAGTGATGGTGGGAAGATGCATAGGGCAGGTTTTACACTGGGGGCAGTTACACGGGTAGGAGCTGGAGGGTAGGTGAGGTCGTTTAGGGATTTCATAGGGATGAAGTGTTGCAAAGGTTAGGTGGGCAGTGGTAAGACACTCTTGGTGGAGTAGGAAGGCTGACATGAAGGATGGATCTCGTTTTGAGGCAGGATTTAAGGAAGTCATATCCCTCCAGAAGAGCCACATTCAGAGTCCGATCCAGTCATGAAAAGTATCTGGTGACAAGAGGGTGCACTTTTGGGGTTCTTCTGTGAAAGGTTTTTGGATATGGGGGGATGAGGAAGTGACCCTGGCAATTTGCTTCTATACCTGATCAGGAGGGTAGCTGCGGGATGTGAAAGCTGTTATAAGGTTATTGGTGCACTGGTTTAGGGAATCAGGACTGAACCTAAGTTGTAGGGAAGGGACCGTTTGATAAGGAATGGATGGCAGCTGTCATAATGAAGGTACTGTTGTTTGTTAGTAGGTATGATGTGGACATATGTGTGAATCTGGTCATTGAATTGATAGTGGTCGATATCAAAGAAAGTGACATGCAATTTGGAATATGACTTTGTGAATCTGCTGGAAGCAAAGGAGTTGAGGTTGGAGAGGAAATTATGGAGTTCTTCTTCACTGTGAGTCCAGATCATGAAGATGTCAGCAATAAATCTATACCAAACTTTGGGTTGACGGGCTTGGGTATCCTAGGAAGGAAGGAAGCTTTGGGTTTCACATCCCATTCACAGTGTGGTCATGAGAGACAGAGCATACGCTCGGATTTTTGGGGAAGGAATTTTTTCACAGTTGTGAAATCTGTTGTCCATTTCCATCAAAATGTGATTCAAAATTTTGTAATACAGGACTTGATACATTTGAAAAGTTCCATCCTGAGAGAGAGAATTGTATTCTCTTGAGATACTCATATCTGACAGTTTGCTGACCTTTTGGAAGATGACTGAAAAATACTGTTTGTTTCTCTTGTTTCTTAGCTTATCACATGTGCTCCTTACTTTAGATATACAGCTGTTAAAGTCTAACAATCTCTTCTGCAAGACATCGAATGGTATACCTGTCAAACAAAATGTCATGATGTACTACTGCCAGAAATATAAATTCAAAATTGTTCATGTCATTTAGAAAACCTATGGCACGTTGAATGGAATTATCATCAGACTGTTCACAGCAACATACTCACATGCAATAATTTTGAGTCAGAGTTCCAACATACAGGTGTTACAGTTGGAATTTGTGGTTCTGATGCCAAAGTAATGGTGTATGTTCTCTTTGATGAGTGATGGAAAAAATGGAAAAAGGTAGGCATTCCAGTAATAGAAGAAAAAGAGATATGACACTTTCATATTTTCTTGCAACTTTGTTACTACACTAGATCTAGTCAGTGTCCCAATCAGTGTACAAATAATGCAAAAGGAGATTTGTCCTTAATTATTTTCTGGAGCCTATTTAAATGACCAGGCATCACAATGGCATCATCATAACACTGACCTAATAATTTGTGCTCGTACTCAAATGGCCCCAAGATGTTGTCTAATAAAGCAAACAAGGTTTCTGAATATATGGCGTCACTTACATCATAGAAACCTAAGAAACGCTCCACCAAATCCTTTAGCACTGACGAATCTGACCATTACAGAACACTGTGACACCTATGTAATGTCTGTTGTATCGTTCACCTGGACAGAAAAAAAAAATCAGTACTTTCCAACTCAGTTTTTACATAATCACTGATGTAGTCTGATATGCAGTCAATTAGTTCATTCTGTATACTTTTTGATTCGCCACTGAACACATTTTTTTATTTTGGAATGTTGGTTCTGTACTTCTGCATGACTCCTTGATACCAGTAACGTCAATAGTTCCTTAAAGTTCCATCAGTTTATAGAGTCTAATGGTACATCATGACTGCAAAATGCTAATTCTTGTTTACTTGAATAAAGTATTGCATCTATCAGTAATTGTAAGAAAACTCTGTTCAAATACACATTTTTATTGAACTGCATGGCATACAGTCTAGCATTTTCCTTCAGCACATCTGCAATTATATATCAATTTCTTTCTACACTTTTCAAATTAACCTGGAACTTAAAATGCTCTTCTGAATCTGAGTGTTTGTCTAATGATCTTGTGATATTTAACAAAGAAACAAATCCTTGTCTATTCCAAACCTTGCTTTTATTGCTAAAAGCAAGCATGTCCAACAAAATAGTTTTCTCAGAGTTTGAGAAGAGCACAACCACAGGAATTACATAAACCATGAATGTTTGAAAGTAAGACTTTAGACTTCACCAGAATGTCCCATTTTTTTCTGCCACATATTTCCTTCCTGTCTTCATCTTTCCAATGTTAAAAAGGCATTTCTAATAAAACCCACACTACATCATGTACTAGATTCATATTTAAAGCACAGTAATAAATGCACTACAGACAAAAGTCTGCTCCACACCACACACAACAACAAACACCACTTTACAGTCCAGCTGACAGATATGGAAGACTGGAGAGTGGAGATTGATGTAGCCCGGAATGGAAGTTCAGTCCACTTCAACGCTACCCCCCCCCCCCCCCTCAACCTCCAGCTCAGGCATGTAGGCATGTAATGTCACAGTCGTTATAACAACACTGACATTTCATGCCACCTGTGAGGTTGGACTACGAGGAAGTGGAGGCTTCTTCGCCGCTCACCCCCTCCACGCACAGAATCGAGCATCGGCTGGACCGTTACATGCCAACTGTGAGGTTGGGCTACGAGGAACAGGGTGGCATCTTACGCGTGGTCAGACTCATCATGCTTGTGACAACAGAAGCATTGAACAAGTGAAGAAAGTATATTTGGAGTAAAAGCCAGATTTTTTTGTGGCAAGATAAAATATTGGTTTTGTGCCACTTTACCTAATTCCCCTGAATAGCTGCCCCTGCCTAAAACCTCTTTCCTAACTTACAACTTCTTCACTTTTGAGGACCAAACATACCAACAACTAAAGGGAACAGCCATGAGAATAGGGGATAGCCTCCTTGTACTCCAACTTATTTATGGGATGCTTAGAGGAAGCGTTGGATACCCAAAGCTTTGCATAGATTTATTGATGACATCTTCATGGTCTGGACTCACAGTGAAGAAAAACTCCAGAATTTCCTCTCCAACCTCAACTCCTTTGGTCCCATCAGATTCACCTGGTCCTGTTCCAATTTCGATGCCATTTCCTCGATTTCGGCCTTCATCTGTCCAATGGCAAGCTTCACACACCCATCCACATGAAACCTACTAACAAACAACAGTACCACCATTATGACAGATGCCATCCATTCCATATCAAATGGTCCCTTCTCTAGAGCTCAGGTCTTCACGGCAAACGAATCGCCGTGGTGGAGAGGCTGAGCGCGTTGAGGCTCTATGCCCCAGTGCGCAAGGCCGTTCCCCGTTGGGGGTTTGAATCCACCCTCAGGCATGGATGTTTGTGTTGTCTTTAATATAAGTTAGTTTATAAGTAGTTTGTAAGTTTAGCGACTGATGACACCGCAGTTAAGTCCCATAAGCTTAACAAACATTTGAACATTTGGCAAGCAAATCTGCTCCAGTCCAGAATCCCTGAACCAGTACACCAATAACCTAACAACAGCCTTCACATTCCACAGCTATTCTCATGATCTGGTACAGAAGCAAATTGCCAAAGCCACTTCATCATCCTCCCAAACCCAGAACCTTTCACAGAAGAACCCAAAAAGTGCCCCTCTTGTCACCGTATATTTTCCAAGACTGGATCGGACTCTGAATGTGGCTCTCCTGCAGGGATATGACTTCCTTAAATCCTGCCCCAAAATTAGATCCATCCTTCATGTCATCCTTCCCACTCCACCAAGAATGTCTTTCCACTATCCACCTAACCTTTGTAACCTCTTAGTTCATCCCTATGATATACCTAAACCACCTTACCTACCCTCCAGCTCCTTCCCCCTGTAACTGTTCCCAGTGTAAAACCTGTCCTATGCACCCTCCCACCACCACTTATTCCAGTCTTGTAACCCAGAAGTTGTGCACGATTAAGGGCAGAGTCACTTGCAATAGCACCCACGTGATTTACCAACTGACGTTACCTGCACTGTGAAGCCTTTGTATGTGGGAATGACCAGCAACAAACTGTCCATTCACATGCATGGACACAGGCACACCGTGTTTCTTGGTAATGAGGATCATCTTGTGACTAAGCATGCCGTGGTGCATGGCCAGCACATCTTGGCATAGTGTTACACTGTCCAGGTTATTTGGATATTCCCACCGATACCAACCTTCTACAATTCTGGAGATGGGAACTTGATCTTCAGTATATTCTCTCTTCTTGTTGTTCACCAAGTCTCAACTTCCATTAATTTCAAATTCCCATCCACCATCCAACAACATCTTTGCCTCTGATTTCTGGACAGAGCCTCTACCTTGACTGGCACCTCTGTCCAACTTCTTTGCTTTACACAATTTACATATGCCTACCTTGGTGTGTGTGGGTGTGTATGTGTGTGGGTGTGGATGTTTTTTTACCTGTCCTTTTTCCTGTAAGGCAAGTCCTTCCACTCCTGGGATTGGAATGACTCCTCACCAACTCCATTAAAACCCACATCCTTTCCGTTTTCCCTATCCTTCATTCCTCATTTCTGAAGTAGCAACCTTGGGTTGCGAAAGCTCAGTATTTGTGTGTCCAACAAAATAGTTTTCTCAGAGTTTGAGAAGAGCACAACCACAGGAATTACATAAACCATGAATGTTTGAAAGTAAGGCTTTAGACTTCACCAGAATGTCCCATTTTTTTCTGCCACATATTTCCTTCCTGTCTTCATCTTTCCAATGTTAAAAAGGCATTTCTAATAAAACCCACACTACATCATATTTAAAGCACAGTAATAAATGCACTACAGACAACCTACAAGCCCTGCAAGACAGAGGTAAATACAACAGGACAACAACTAATACTGTATATTTCCCTCCAAATAACTTTATTCCTTTGAAGTTCTTTTTCCTAACTCCTACAGCACAGTATGAAGTTGAAGATACTGTTTGTTGTTGTTGTGGTCTTCAGTCCGGAGACTGGTTTGATGCAGCTCTCCACAATACCCTATCCTGAGCAAGCCTCTTCATCTCCACATAAGAACGGCAACCTACATCTGTCTGAATCTGCTTACTGTATCCATCTCTTGGTCTTCCTCTGTGTTTTTTACCCCACACGCTTCCCTCCAATGCTAAATTCACAATTCCTTGATGTCTAAGAATGTGCCCTACCAATCTATCCCTTCTTTTAGTCAAGGTATGCCAGAAATCCCTTTTCTATTCAGTACCTCCTCATTAGTTATGCGATCCACCCACCTAATCTTCAGCATTCTTCTGTAGCACCACATTTCAAAAGCCTCAATCCTCTTCCTGTCCCCATTGTTTATCGTCCATGTTTCACTACCATACAAGGCAACACTCCATACAAATGCCTTCAGAAAGGACTTCCTTAGGCTTAAATCAATATTCAATGTTAACAAATTTCTCTTTTTCAAGAACGCTTTTCTACCCATTGCCATTCTGCATTTTATATCCTCTATACTGCGACCATCATTTGTTATTTTACTGCCCAAGTAACAAAACTCATCTACCTCCTTTATTGCTTCGTTACCTAATCTAATTCCTTCAGCATCACCTGATTTTCTTAGACCTCATTCCATTACCCTAGTTTTGCTCTTGTTAATGTTCATCTTGTATGCACCTTTCAGCACACTGTCCATTCCGTTCAATTGCTCTTCCAAGGTCTTTTGCTGTATCTGACAGAATTACTATGCCGTCGGAAAAACGCAATGTTTTTAATTCTTCCCCCTGAACTTTAATTCCTTCACCAAATTTCTCCTTGCTTTCCTTTACAGCTTGCTCAATGTACAAATTGAATAACATTGGAGAAAGGCTACAACCCTGTCTCACTGCCTTTCCAACCACTGCATCCCTTTCATGCCCTTCAACTCTGACAACCGCTGTCTGCTTTTTGTACAAGATGTAAGTAACCTTACGCTCCCTATATTTTACTCCTGCTTGCTTCAGAACTTGAAAGAGTTTATTCCAATCAATATTGTCAAAAGCCTTCTCCAAATCTACAAAAGCTAGAAATGTAGGTTTGCTTTTTCTTAATCTATGTTCTAGTATAAACCGTAAAGTGAGTATTGCCTCCCGAGTTCCTACATTTCTCCTGAACCCAAACTGATCTTCCCCGAGGTCGGCTTCTACCAGCTTTTCCATCCTTCTGTAAATAATCCATGTTAATATTTTGCAACCATGACTTATTAAACTGATGGTTCTGTAGTTATGACACCTGCCTGCACCTGCTTTCTTTGGGATGGGGATTATAACATTTTTCTTAAAGTCTGAGGGTACTTCACCTGTCTCATACATCTTACACACCAGGTGAAACAATTTTCTCATGGATGGTTCTCCCAGAGACTTCAGTAGCTCTGAGGTAATATCATCTACTCCAGGGGCCTTGTTTTGACTTAGGTCTTTCAGTGTTCTGTCAAATTCATCTCTCAGTATA
This sequence comes from Locusta migratoria, assembly GCA_026315105.1. Classification (NCBI taxonomy): domain Eukaryota; kingdom Metazoa; phylum Arthropoda; class Insecta; order Orthoptera; family Acrididae; genus Locusta; species Locusta migratoria. The sequence continues at coordinate 503,862,952 of CM048746.1, read as the reverse complement.
GGATCTCCTATTTCATCCTCATCTACTTCTTCTCCCCTTTCTACAATATTGCCGCTAAGTTCATTTCCTTCATAGAGCCTCTCTATATACTCTTTCCACCTTTCAGCTTTCCTTTCTTCGCTGAGAACTGGTTTTCCTTCAGAGTCCTTGATATTCATAGCGCTGTTTTTCTTATCTCCAAATGTTTCTTTTATTTTCCTGTAGGCTGTATCTATTTTTCCCCTATTTATACATTCTTCTACATCCTTGCATTTGCCTTCTAGCCACTCCTGCTTAACCATTTTGCACTTCCTGTCAATCTCATTTCTTAGTCATCTGTACTCCATTTTGCCTGTTTCATTTACTGCATTTTTATATTTTCTCCTTTCGTTGATTAAATTTAGTATCTCCTGTGATATCCAAGGATTTTTTGTAGGTCTTGCCTTCCTACCTATTTTGTCATCTGCTGCCTTCACTATTTCATCTCTCAATGCTACTCATTCCTCCTCTTCTGTTTTATTTCTCCCCGTTTCTGTCAATTGTTGCCTAAAGCTCCCTCTGAAATTTTTAAGAACTTCAGGTTCCTTCAATTTAACCAGGTCCCATCTCCTTACTTTCCTACCTTTTTGTAGTTTCTTCAGTTTCAGCCTACAGTTCATAACCAACAAGTTATGGTCAGAGTCTATATGTGCCCCTGTCTTACAATTTAAAACCTGGTTTCCAAATCTATGTCTTACCATTATAAAATCTATCTGGTATCTCCCGGTGTCTCCTGGTCTCTTCCACGTATACAACCTTCTTTTGTGATTCTTAAACCAGGTGTTTGTTATAACTAAATTATGTTCTGTGCAAAATTCTACCAGGTGGCTTCCTCTTTCATTGCTTTTGCCCAGACCATATGCACCTACGTATCTTCCCTTTCCTTCCTTGTCCTACTACCGAATTCCAGTCTCCCATAACAATTAAGTTTTCCTCTCCCTTAATTGTTTTAATAAATTCCTTTAGCTCCTCATATATTTCTTCGATCTCCTCATCATAGGCAGAGCTAGTTGTCATATTAACCTGTACTACTGTGGTCGGTGTTGGCTTCGTATCTATCTTGACTACGATAATGCAATCACTGTGTTGCTCATAGTAGTTTACCCGCATTCCTATTTTCTTATTCATAATCAGACCTACTCCTGTAATACCCCCAACTGATTCTGTATTTATAATCCTGTACTCGTCTGACAAAAAATCCTGTTCCTCTTTCCACCGAACTTCACTAATCCCCACTATATTTAACTTCAACCTATCCACTTCCCTTTTTAAATTTTCTAGCTTCCCTACCCGATTAAGGGATCTAACATATCACGCTCCGATCTGTAGAATGCCAGTGTTGTCTTTCCTGATGATCACATCCTCCTGAGTAGTCCCCGCCCGGAGATCCGAATGGGGGAATATTTTACCCAAGAGGATGCCATCATCATATGTTCAAACAGTAGAGCTGCATGTCCTCAGGAAAACTAACGGCTGTAGTTTCCCCTTGCTTTCAGCTGTTAGCAGTAACTGTGTGGCAAAGCCACATTAACTGATGTTACAAGGCCAGCTCAGTCAATCATCCAGACTGTTGCCCCTGTAACTACTGAAAAGGCTGCTGCCCCTCGTCAGGAACCACACGTTTGTCTGGCCTATCCACAGATACCCCTCCGCTGTGGTTGCACCTACGGTATGGCTATCTGTATCGTTGAGGTACACAAGCCACCCCACCTTGGCAATGTCTGTGGTTCATGGGAGTGGTTGAAGATACTATTAAGAAAAAAATTAAAAAGATCCATTCTGCAGGACATGACTTGATACCTTGTTGCCTACTTCCCAAGTGTTCAAACTACATCAGTAAGCCCCTTTCAAAAGTCATAAATACCTCATTTCCAGAGGGTACATTTCTGTGCCAGCTAAAACTTGCTAAAATTATACCTCTTTATATGAAAAGAGAAAAATCTTATTTTTCAAATTATGGACCAATTGCCATACTATCTGCTTTTCAAAATTCTTTGAATATTGTACGTCTGCAAGATTAGAAGCATTTTTAAAGTCTAGCAATATAATCTCTTGTTCCCAATATGGGTTTAGGAAAAATATGTCTACCACAAATGCTTTGTATGCATTTCTCGAAAAGTGTTCAGAACTTGTTGGCCATAAACAACCTGCTATTGGCATATTCCTAGATCAATCCAAGGCATTTGACATGGTTGACCACGAGCTGCTCCTTATGAAACTTCAAAAGTACGGGACCGGGGGTGTAGCCCACAGTTGGTTTGGTAGCTACCTCAGTGAAAGGAAGCAATACGTCGAAATAAAAGATCCAAAGACATGCAGGGCTTGCAGGTCAGATATACTACATACAAGGAATGGCATGCCTCAGGGGTCTATTCTTGGCCCTATCCTCTTCCTTTTGTTCATCAGTGACCTCCCAGAACATTACCTGATGCCAGCTCCTTTCTGTATGCTGATGATACAAATATCTTGATTACCGGTAATGTCGACATGTTACAGGATGCAATCAATGAAATCACTGGTCAGTTACACTCTTGGTTTGAAGCAAATAGATTACTCATTAATACACATAAAACCGTAAGCATGAATTTGCAAACAAGACAACAGCAGTAGCCAGTGGCAAAGACTCCATTGCTAACAGACAGAACACCAAATTTCTTGGACTCACCATTAGTAATACTCAAAAGTGGAAACCACACATTGAGGCCTTGTCACAGAAACTCAACAAAACATTCTACTTACTACGATCAGAGATACAGTCAGTATAGATACTTTGAAGCTGATATACCATGCCCTGTTTGAGTCCGTTTTGAGCTATGCCTTGATCTTCTGGGGAAGTAGTTCTAAATCGCTTGTAATTTTCAAAATTCAAAAACAAGTGGTTAGAAGAATAGCTTTGAAAAAAAGATTTGAACACTGCAAACCACTGTTCAAGAAGCTAAAAATACTCCCACTCCCATGTCTCTATATACTGGAAGTGGCTTGTTGTACAGTCCAATATGTGGAATCCCTCACAACACTAAACTATTTGCTAATGGGGCTAAGTATATGTGCATCAAGATTCATAACCACCTCCCTCCAGACTTAAAAACAATCAAAAATCCAAAAATAATGAGAATTAAATTAAAGGAACTATTACTAAATCACTGCTTCTATTCTATTTAGGAATTTCTGGAGACAAAATTCTAAGTTATATCTGTGAACTGATATGTTATAGCTATAAGATTTACACATAATGTCTTATTTGTATGTACTCTACTCTGCAACAAAGTTTCCTGTGATAAATTGAAACATTAATCTATTATGGTAACTTTGCAAATTCTGTGGATTATGCTTTTACTAATGTAATATGTTTCAACTAAAAGAATTTGCATACTAAATTATCCTTGATAATTTAAAGAACTACTATTTTCTCCTTATAAATATCTTGATTAATTTAAACAAGTACTGTACTTCTTCTGCTCATAATTATTTTGCATATATTTTTCTGCCATGTGAAGTCCGTAACTCCATGTCCTTGTACTAATGTAATATATTATAGCTAAAAGAATTTGCATACTAAATTATCCATGATAATTTTAAGCACTAATATTTTCACCTTATAGATATTTTCATTAATTTAACAAGTACCATTCTTTTTCTGCTTATAATTATTTTTGCATATATTTTCTGCTTATAATTATTCTGCATATATTTTTCTGCCATGTGTAAGAAAGTGTGTAACTCCATGTCCTTAGCCTAAATTTAATTTTTATACCACCATTTGCCTTATTGTACAAAGTACAAAAGTGTTTTGTTCTTAGTGACTTATCGTATATCATTGTGTGCTCTACTGTACAAATGTTTGATCTACAGGACAAAAAAAAAAAAAAAAAAAAAAAAAAACAACAACATCAACTGGCTTATGTGGACCTCTTCTTGCAGATGGCTGTGGGTCATTGCACACCGGCATATTCCTACGCCAGGCTGCTATTAGTGGGCCACCTTTAACTAAGGTCATGCTAACACGCTCCAGGCAGTGTCGTCCTAATCGTGAATGCCCTGTCTGCAGGACAACTGGACAACTCCTGCCTTCTGACAACAACTGCCAGAAAGGAGACCACACTAGTGGGTCAAGTACCATGTACCTAGTACAAGTGTTGATCTGTGAAATGAACATTGTGTGAAGATTGACTACTGTTCATATCAGTATCAATGAGTGTGGATACACGCCATTGCCAATGCATATCATGCCAGACTAGTATGCAAACGCAAGGCTTTACCAATTCCTGCAAGGACCCTTTCAACAATTTGCGGCTCTTCAGCAACAACTCATTCAACATGCTGTGGACTTGCAAAAGCAATTTCTGGAAGAAGTGCTCAAATTATGCCTGCTTGCGGCCCTGCCACCATTCCCTGCATTTAACGAAGTTTCGGAGGAATGTGAAACCTACAAAAATGCATCAAACAGTATTTCATTATTCATCAGGTGAGCCAAGAAGCTGATCAATGCTCATAATTCTTATTCTGAAACCATTCCAGGTCTTATGTTCTCATGGCTAAATTGCAACCTCAAGATCTGGCAGTCCTCATCTCTTTGCACCATCACCGCCTATTATTGTTGACAGTTCCATGTCCTGGCAGTCTGAGTAGAATTCTACCAATGCTGCAAGAAACCAGACCAGAAGTATCGACAGTGGCAGTGGAGCTTCAAGGTCTCAGTCGGCATTGCAGGTTTACAATCTGTAGCCTAATAGATTTACAAACCAAGTTCTAAACTGTAAGACATATCCAGGGGTAGATATAGACTCTGACCATAACTTATTGGTTATGAACTGCAGATTAAAACTTAAGAGACTGCAGAAAGGTTAGGAGGTGGAACCTGGACAAATTGAAGGAAACAGAGGTGGTTGAGAGTTTCAGAGGGAGTATTAGGCAAGGATTGGCTGAAACGGGGGAAGGTAAGGTGAAGGCAGCAGAGGACCATATAGACAGATGGACAAGGCCTAATAGAAATCCCTGGGTAACACAGGATATACTGAACTTAATTGATGAGAGGAGAAAATATAAAAATTCAGCAAGTGAAACAGGAAAAAAGGAGTACAAACGTCTGAAAAATGAGATTGACAGGAAGTGCTGACTGGCTAAGCAGGAGTGGCTAGAGGACAAATGCAGAACTGTAGAAGAATGCATAACTAGGGGAAAGATAGATACCACCTACAGGAAAATAAAAGAGATATTTGGAGACAAGAAAAGCAGCTGTATGAATATCAAGAACTCAGACGGAAAACCAGTACTAAGCAAAGAGGGGAAGGCCTGAACTGTGGAAGTTATATATAGAGGGCCTATACAAAGGAAATAAACTTGAAGGCAGTATTCTAGAAATGGAAGATGAGATAGGAGATATGATACTGCGAGAAGAATTTGACAGAGAGTGCTGAAGGACTTGAGTCGAAACAAGGCCCCTGGAGTAGATGATATTCCGTCTGAACTGCTGATGTTTTAGGAGAGCCAGTCATGAAAAAATGGTACCACCTGGTATGCAAGATATATGAGAGAGGGGGAATACCCTCCGACTTCAAGAAGAATATCGTATTTCCAATTCCAAAGGAAGCAAGTGTAGACAAGTGTGAAAATTACAGAACTATCAGTTTAATAAATCATGGTTGCAAATTCCAACACAAATGGAAAAACTTGTGGAATTTGACTTCGGGGAAGATCAGTTTGGATTTAGGAGAAATGTAGGAACACGGGAGGCAATTCTCACTTTACGACTCATCTTAGAAGATAGGCAAAGGAAAGGGAAACCTACGTTTTTAGCATTTGTCGATTTGGAGAAAGCTTTTGACAATGTCGAGTGGAATACACTCTTCCAAATTCTGAAGGTAGTAGGGGTAAAATATAGGGAGCGAAGAGTTATATTCAACCTATACAAAAACCAGACAGCGGTTATTAGAGTCGAAGGGCAAGAAAAGGTCGCAGAGGTTAGGAAGGGAGTGAGACAGGGTTGTATCCTCTCCCCAATGTTGTTCAATCTGTACATTGAGCAGGCAATGAAGGAATGGAAGGAGAAATTTGGAGAGGGCATTAAAGTGCAGGGAGAAGAAATAAAAACATTGAGGTCTGTCAGTGAAATAGTAATTCTCTCAAAAGATCTGGAAAAGCAATTGAATGGAATGGATAGTGTCTTGAAAGGAAGATATAAGATAAACATTAACAAGAGTAAAATGAAGGTAATGGAATGCAATGTCAGAAAATCAGGCGATGCTGAAGGAATTAGAATAGGTAATGAAACAATAAAGGAGGTAGATGAATTTTGTTATTTGGGTAGCAAGATAACTTCTGATGGCCGAAGTACAGAAGATATAAAATGCAGAATGGCTTTGGGAAGAAAAGCATTTCTAAAGAAGCGAAACTTGTTAACATCCATTATTAATTTAAATGTTAAGAGGCCTTTCTGAAAGCATTTGTTTGGAGTGTAGCATTGTATGGGAGTGAAAGGAGGACAACAAGGAGTTCAGATAAAAAGATGATAGAAGCTTTTGAAATGTGGTGCTACAGACGAATGATGAAAATTAGATGGGTAGATCACCTAACTAATGAGGAGGTGCTTAACCGAATCGGGGAGAAAAGGAGTTTCTGGCATATCCTAAATAAGAGAAGGGATAGATTGGTAGGACACATTCTGAGACATCAAGGAATTGTCAACTTAGCATTAGAAGGAAACGTGTGGGGTAAAAATCGTAGAGGGAGACCGAGGGACAAATACAGTAAGCAGATTCAAAACAATGTAGGTTGCCGAACGTATTCTCAGATGAAGAGACTTGCACAGGGCAGGGTAGCGTGGAGAGCTGCTTCAAACCAGTCTGTAGACTGAAGACAATAAAAACAACAACAACAAGGGCCTACACCAACGTCATGTTCTGGGATCACCTCATTCAAGCTGCCCACAATGTTGCCTTCCATCATCACACATTGAAGCTGGAGGATTCCACACTGGGAAAAGTATGGATCATGCCTTCAAATTCGAGATTTGCACAACAGCAGACTGGCAGCTCAAATCTTGGGCCGAAGTGACAGCCCTCGAGGACAATGATTAACGAGTTCAAGAAATGTTTGTCCAAGTGGTCTAGTCAAAACAATGAAGTGATTAAACTGTGTTGCAAAAGGGGAAACATTTTCGACACTGCTATCTGTGCGGTTCTCAGCCAGTCCCTTGCTGGTGACACTTCACCCTTACAGTTTTTCTCTAAAAAATTAAACAATGCACAAAGAAAGTATTCGGCCTTTGACCATTAACCGCTGGCCATTTTTGAGGCAGTTCTTTTATTCTAACATTGAGAGTCATCCTTTTTGTGTAGTCACAGATCAGAAACAAACCTCTCGCAGCTGCAATTCAGAACCCTCCAGTCGACCTCCCTTCTCACCGCTTTCACTATCTTCACTTCATCTCAAAATTCACAACCGACATCAGGTACATCAAGGGTGTGGACAATGTTGTAGCTTGACTTTGTCTCGGGTTGATGCCATATCTCACTGATCAACCTATCCAACCTTGCCACATTACAAGCAGTTGATGAGGACCTCATGCAACTCGTTTCTGACTACACTTCCTCTCTTCACCCCATCAGCACCTCTTTCCTTGGTGTTGTGGGCAAAATTTGATTGATGATGCAATGCCACTTCGCCTGCTCCAATGTGAGATCTTTCAAAAACTACATGATCTGAAATATCCTGGAATTTGCACCTGAACCATATTAGTGATCAAATGTTTCATCTGGCGGAACATGAAATGTGACTGCCAAGCATGGGCACTCACCTGCCTACCCTGTCAATGCAACAAAATCTCGACACATACTTCCCCTGCTTTGGGTCCCTTTTCCTGTTCCTGCAGGCAGATTTCAACATGTTCACATTGACATAGTCAGCCTCCTTCCTCCTGCCGATTGGTTCCATTACATTCTCCTGGCCATTGTCAGCATCACTCGTTGTGCGAAGGCCACCCTCCTCAGCAATATCGCAGCCTAAACAGTTGTGAGGGCTTTTATTCAGTCGTGGATTGCCCGCTTCGGCTGCCACTTGGTCATAACCACAGACCAAGGCCGGCAGTTTGAATGAGCCCTCTTCTCGGACCTTTGCCACCTCTGTGGCATCAAGCATATCTGCACCACTGCCTACCATCCTCAGAACAACAGACTGGTAGAGCAGTGGCACAGGACACTTAAAACCTCCTTCCAATGCCATGACACTCTTTGGACAGAGGGTCTACCCCTGATCCTCCTTGGCCTTCTTGCCACCTACAAGGAGGACCTCTGTGATTTTGTCACAGAGTTCGTATATGGACAACTGCTGGGCTTACCGGGGGATCTTATTAACCCCTTTCCGCCCCCCTCCCCCCTTCCAAACCCAATCAATCTTCCCACCCTAGTCGACAGGGTTCAACTCAACTGTGACAGGATAAATCCTCCACCTCCATCTCGCAGGAGTTGGAGTCCCGTGACTTCATAATGCTTAGAGATAACACAGTTCGTCGCCCTCTCAGTCCCCCCTATTCTGGCCCACATCAGGTTCTTAAAAAGTTCCCAAACACCTTCATAATTTAGATCAATGGCAATCCCACTATTGTCTAATAAACGGATTAAACCAGCTCACATCAAGCCCACTTCCCTACCTCAGGACGAGGTCACCCTTCCCCCACTCATATCACATGAGAATGAGGCTACCCCATCTCCCCCTTCTTCATCTGCTACCCCTGCTTCCATTTCGAGCAATTCACTCTCTCTCTATTCCCATCTGTTCATGAGCTCCCCAATATCCCCATCTTCCCCCTTTAGAGGTTTCCATCACATTCCCCTCCCTTCTACTGCTTTGGTCGAGTATGATCTCCTCCCCCTCCCCCTGTGACTGACATCTCTATTTTTTTCTTTTTTTTTTTGCTGGATTTCTCACTATATGTAGTATGCAAGGCCGCAACAGTTCCCCCCTCCCCAACAATGGAAGTGCGAACTGCTTAAGTGCTCTAACTTTTCCCCCTTTCAGTGGACATGGACACTAAGTGCACCTCACTACTTCCCTCAAGTGTGATATGAGTCGTCATAACCCCTCTGACCATCTCCCTGTCCGGCCACACGTCAACTCGATTGATGTGTCTGGCCTTCTCAACACCTGGCAGATTACACCATCATCGGCCCCAGCGCTTGTCACCTCCATGCTCTGTCAAGCCTTCCTGATGACGTGGTGGAGCTCACCATCATATGGTCTCCAGGTTCTTTGACGCCAACCACTGTCGTCACCCTGGCAAAAAAATCTCCCATGTCAAAGTCAAAAGTGAAATGCATGCTGGTGTGCTTCTTTGATTCTAAGGGAGATGTTCATAAAGAGTGGGTGCCTCTTGGACAAACAGTTAACCAATATTACTACACACAAATTTTACAAATACTTCGTAAAAGAGTTATTTATGTCCATGCCAACATTACTGATAATTGGATTCTACATCACAATAATGCACCATCTCATACTGCACTGTCAGTACAGCAATTTTTAATGTCAAAATAAATTTCAGTACTACCACAGCCACATTATTCACTAGATATCACTCAAATTTTTTCTGTTTCCAAGAGTCAAAACAGCAGTCAAGGAACACCATTTTCAAACAACACAAGATGTCCAAAAAGTTGTGACGAGGGTCTTGGAGGATATTACAGAAGATGAGTTCCATAAATGTTACCATCAAGCGCTGGAAAAAGTGTGTGCAATCAAAGAGATCTACTTTGAAGGAGACAACAATAAACTTGACTAAAACGGCAAGCGACATTTTTTTTTTTCACATCAATATCATTACTTCATTGTCACACCTTGTATATAAACAACAACTGGAAGCATTTGCGTGTCACAGCTGAGAGTTTGTCAAAGGTATAAACTTAACAGAATGAAATATTCACTCTGCAGTGGCGTGTGTGCTGATATTATAAACTTAATGTCTTCTTTCTATGACAGAAAAATGAAACTCCCTAAAAAAAATGTAAGGTTTCCTGCTGTCTGATTTGAAACTGAATGGTCCATATATGGAAAAGACCTGGAGACTCCGGAAGGTAACAAACTGACTTTCTAATGGTAACACATAGATTTGAAAACCAGGTTGTAAACTGTAAGACATAAAGAGGGGCAGATATAGACTCTAAACATAAATTACTAGTTATGAACTTAAGTGACTGAAAAAAGGTAGGAAAGTAAGAAGATGGAACCTGGATAAATTGAAGGAACCAGAGATTGTTGAGAGTTTCAGAAAGATCATTAGCAAGTGTTGACTAGAACAAAGGAAAGTAATACAATGTTGTTGTTGTTGTTTAGAGGGGACTAAACCACTTGGTCATCACTCCCAGTGATACAGTGGAAGAAGAATTGGTAGCTCCGAGAGATACAGTAGTGAAGGCCGCACAAGATCATACAGGTAGAAGAAAAGGCTTAATAGAAATCCAAGGATAACAAATGAGATACTGGACTTAATTGATGAAAGGGAACAATATAAAAATGCAGAAAGTGAAGCAGGCAGAAAAGAGTACAGATGGCTGAAAAATAAGTTTGACAGGAAATGCAGACTGGCTAAGCAGGACTGGCTAGAGGACAAATTCAAGTCCATAGAAGAATGTTTAACTTGTGGAAAGATAAATACCACCAACAGGAAAATAAAAGAGAAGCAGCTGCATTACTATCAAGAACTCAGATGGAAAACCAGTACTAAGCAAAGAATAGAATGCTGAAAGGTGGAAAGACTATACTGAAGGTCTATACAATGGAAGTGAAGTTGAACAATGTATTGTAGAAAGGAAAGAGGAAGTAAAGGAAGATGAGGCAGGAGACACAATGCTGCAAGAAGAAATTGACAGAACACTGATAGATTTTAGTCGAAACAAGGCCGCTGGACTAGATAATATTCCCTCTGAACTGCTGTCATTTTTGGGCTAGCCAGACATGAGAAACTATTCCACTTTATGTGCAAAATACCCTCAGTCCTCAAGAAGAATATTCTAGTAACTTTATCAAAACAAGAAAACACTCTATACAGTTATTGTATTAAATCATGGTTCACTGCAGACTGCCGTGCCCTGCTGAATCCAGTCGAGCCCCGGTTCACTTAGGCAGCATCTCTAATTGCTGTAGTGCACCTATATTACTTTGCGTGCATTACACGTGGCAGTAGATTTGAATTTACGATACACTGTCACAACACTTTTCCTCCTTTGGGAAATTCATTTCACATTGCAGAGATTTTGTACAGTGCGGAGACATCCATTCGCTCTTGATGTGTTGCGGCCAGGTCATGTGGTGCCACGGGAATGTATGGGCGAAAGTGACCCTGATGGGGCCCTTTGCATGGAACACGGACCCTTTACTGAATAATGGATAACATCTCTCAAGTATTGGCTACAGGTGGTGGAGAAGTTGGCATGCTCTCTGCTGGAGGCATACGTCTCCGGGTCTGAATGACGGGCGACAGCTGTGATGCCTCTGGCGCATGCACTGTGATGCTGGCACACCTCCTCACACAGTCAGCTCATGTGATGGAAGCACATCTTCTGCAGGAATATGTTGGGTGCTCCGAGTTGTCAGTAGTAAAGGTGGGACCCATAGAGGGTGTCTATTGGCTTCTGAAGGAGAAGGAATAGTCCTGTATGGAGACAACGTTGACAGCGGCAGTTCCACTGCCCGTGGACGTATCTGGTCAAAATTGCGAACAACCGACGGCCTCTAAACTTTTTGATGGTTCCTTTGATCCACTTGGCATGAGAGACATAACCATGTACCCAGAGAGAGGCACCTACCTGGTACCTGTCAGGAGGTTGAGAAGCAGCATGAGACTGTCAGGAGTGAAGAAGATGTAACAATGTGCACAGCTGACGAACAGGTAAGAGCTCAGCCGGGCTGTGATCACCAATGGTCGTAGATCAATAAGAACTTAGAAAGTAAAGTAAAGCATATTCCATAGAAACCTCAGTGAGGAACTTCTTCATCTGACATTTGACTGCGTGTACAAGACGCTTGACCTCCCCATTCGACTGTGGATGGAATTGCGGTGCTGTGACATGACGGACACCGAGGTCTGAACAGAAATCTGCAAAAGCCTGTGATGAAAACTGAGGACTATTGTCTGTGACAAGTGTAGAGGGTAGACCTTCAAGGGTGAAAATCTTTGCCAATGCATTTGTGGTTGCTGCAGTGGAAGGGGTCACACAGCGAACCACAAAAGGAAAATTGGAATAAGCATCAATGAAGAGAAACCAGTAGACACCAAGAAAAGGGCCAGCAAAATTGGCGTGGATCCGTTCCCAAGGGTGCACTGGAACAGGTCACAGGAAAGGATCAACTTGGGGGACTGCTGACTGATGAGCACATTTGGTTCACAGGACAACCATGCATAAAATATCTGCATCAATTCCTGGCCAGTAAACATGTCTGCGAGCCAGATTTTTAGTGCAGGAAACACCCCAATGTCCCTAGTGTAACAACTGAAGAACACGTTGACGTAGAGAAGCAGGTATCACCACCCTTGGACACGCTCCGTCTGTAGAAAGGAGAACCCCACCGTCACGAACAGACAATTGCAGATGCAAGGCGTAATAGTTACGGAGAGGGTCAGTTGCCTTGCCAGAGGGTCTGTCAGGCCATCCTTGTTGAATGAACCTAATCACCTTACAGAGAACTGGGTTATCAGCTGTGGCAGAATAATTGGAAAACCATCAACCTCATGATGTTCGTCCTCATCCACGTGGAAACAGAGTAACTCATCATGGTTAAAAACGAAGTCAGGACCCATAGGCAACTGCGATAAGGCATCAGCATTTGCATGCTGGGCCATGGGGCAGTAATGGATCTCATAGTGAAATCAAGACAAGTATAAAGCCCAACGTTGCAACCTGTGTGCAGCTTTATCTGGAAGCGATGCTGAAGGATGAAACAGAGAGACAAGAGGCTTATGGTCGGTAATGATATGAAACTTGGAACCGTACAAGAAAACGTGAAATATTTTTAAGGCATACACTATGGCAAGTGCTTCTTTCTCAATCTGAGAATAACACCTTTGAGCATTGGTGAGCGTCTTCGAAGCGTAAGCAATAGGCCACTCTGATGCATCATGTTATTGGTGTGCAAGGACGGTCCAAGACCATATTGGGATGAGTCCGTGGCCAACACCAGTTGCCAACCCGGGCAAAATGTGACTAGATATGACACCGACTGAAGTTGACTTTGAGGAGGACAAAAGCATGATCACATTCGTCAGTCCAGTGGAAAGGAATGTTCTTATGGAGCAGCTGATTCAATGGATGATCCACGTCAGCCCGGGAAGGAAGGAATTTATGATAATAAGCAATTTGGCCAAGAAATACCTGAAGGCCTTTAACATTAGGCGGCTGTGGAAGAGCCGCGATAGCATCAGAATGCTCTTAAGAGGCGGATCCCGTCACAGGACAGTTGAAACCACAGATACACAAGAGAATACTGAAAAAAATTGAGATTTAGCGAAATTACGCTTCAACCAAAGCCTACAGGACAAAGATTGGCAAGGTAATCATCCGTAGTAACCCCTGTAACTATGATATCATCTTGATAGTTTATGCTACCAGGCACGGAAGGCACCAGTTGTTCTAAAAACGCTGAAATATAGACTGCATGCTGGCTACGTCGAACGGCAACTGTTGGTATTGATACAGGCCACACGGAGTGTTTAAGATGAGAAATTTTCTGGAATCTGTCTCCAAAGACAGTTGGTGATATGCCTCCAATAAATCAATTTTGTAGAAGAATTGACCGCCCGCATGTTTGGCAAACAACTTGTCAGGACGAGGAAGCGGGTAAGTATCAAAGAGACATTGGGCATTGATGGTCTTTTTGATATCGCCACACAACCTGAATTTGCCATTGGGTTTGCAAACCACAATGAGGGGGGGATGACCATTCACTAGAAGTAACTGCTAGGAGGGCCCTCAAAGACACCAACCTAATTCAGCCTTGACTGGGTCATGTAATGCTTCTGGAATGGGGTGGGCATGGAAAAATTTCAGGCGGGCTGCCAGTTTGAGCATTATATGTGCCTCAGAATTGACAGCTCGGTCCGGGCCAGGAGAGAAAATGGAGGAAAATTCAGTACACAATGCATCTAACCAAGTGTGAGGAATATCATCAAATACCAGATATACATAATCTATAATCGATAATCCAAAAAGTTGGAAAGCATCATACCTGAACAAGTTTTCAGTTCCTGCATAATCAACAACATAAAAGGTGAGAGAACGAAGAACCGACTTGTAAGAAGTGGACACCTCAAACTGGCTGATAATCAAAATTTTCTGTTTGTTGTATGTCTGCAAATTGCGCGCGACAGGAGACAACGGCGGAGAACCCAATTCCAAGTGCGTTTGGGAATTTATGAGAGTGACCGCAGAACCTGTATGTACCTGCATGTGAATATTTTTGTTAAGGACTGAACATCTATATATAACTTACAAGTATTGGAAAGTACACAATTGACAGTAATAACAGTCGTCATCTTCAACAACAGCAGGAGTCTTGTTAGACCGGCAGACTGAGGCAATGTGACCTTTCTTATTACAGGTGTGACACATGGCCTAGTGTTGAGAACAATCTATTCTCTCGTCTTTGATAAAGCAATGTGGACAGGATGGAAGTGCTGAAGGTACCTGATTTTGTTGCCGTGGCTGCTGCATCTGCCGCTGTTGGTTCTTTTTAGCATGCGGTTGCCCTGCTAGTCATTGTTGATGCGCGTGTCCAGCGGCAACTTCCCCATCATCATACGAAACAGACGCATCGTCTGGTGTGGCATCAGACTGCACAACACTGACGTCCATGTATTCGTTAATTTGGGCAGAAATTTCATACGACTGGGCAATACTCAGTACTTAAGATAAAGAGGGAGTTGGGAGCTGGAGGGCCTGTTGTCTGACTTCCTTATCCAGAGCCAACCTAAGAATAGCATCTCTAACCATGGAAATGGCATAAGACTCATGATGCATGTCCAAAACAAATTGACATTTTCTACTAAGGCCCTGTAATTCCGCGACCCATGCATGGTATGATTGATGTGGCTGTTTGCGGCACTTGTAAAAAGCCACCCGGGAAGCAACAACATGGATGTTTTTGCGATAATATTTGGAGAGCATGTCACACATTTCAGTAAAAGATAACGATGCCAGATCCCATAGGGGGGCTAGCTGAGACAATAGTTGATACACTTTTGGAGAAATCCATGAAAGAAACAGAGATTTGCACAGTTGATCGTCGTCAACGCTGAAAGCCACAAAATGTTGCAACATAAAAATGGAAAGTCCAGGTTGGAATTAATAATATAGTAAGGACAGTTTACAACTTACCACAAAGACGTAGTGACGTGCTGCGACAGGCACATACAAAAGGCACACACATACAACACTTTCAGCTATGGGCCATGGCCTTCTTCAGAAAATAGAACACTCACGCAATCACACAGGCACACAACACAGTCATACAACCATCACCTCTGGCTGCCGCACTTAGAATCACGCTCTGCGGCAAGTAAATCGGCGACAGGAGGGGGGGTGGGAGGGGAGAGGGGATAGGAAGGCTACATCACGGTGGTGGGGATGGGTTAGATGGGAGTAACGAGATGCAGCTTAGGAATGGAGTGGGGAGGCAGGTGAGGGGAGAAAAATAAAATAACATAAATGTCGCAACTGCCACTTTTCATAGTCCTCCCATTCTTCCGCAGCTTCCTCGTATGGAGCGAATAGAGGCAGAGAACACGGCACAACCCGACTTGACAACGACGTTGACACAACTGATGTAAGCGTCTGTAGTAAGTCACGTAATGACGCTATGAGGGCAGTCTGTTGCTTGATGAGCATTTGCAATAGCTGGTCTAAGGTTTCCATGTTTATCAAAACACTGCTGATGACAATGCGTGGAGTATATCCCAGCCTCATCGCCACTTAAAGTGTAGAATATACTCTTTACAGCTAGTGTATTTAATCATGGTTCACTGCAGACTGCCGTCCAGGTGAGCCCCGGTACACTTAGGCAACGCTGTCTAATTGCTGTAGGGTCCCTATGTTACTTTGCATGCATTGCATGCAGTGGTAGGTTTGAATTTACGACACACTGTCACAACAGATATAATCATTCCAATTTTTAGAAAATCAAGACCATACAAGTGTGAAAAATACAGAACTATCAGTTTAAGAAGTCATAGTTGCAAAATACTAACATGAATTATTGGCAGACAAATTAAACTGGTAGAATCTGATCTCAGGGAAGGTCAGATTGGATTTAGGAGAAACATAGGAACATGTGAGGCAATACTATAATTAAAACTTAGCTTAAAAAATCGGTTAAGTAAAGGCAAACCTACATTTTAGCTTTTTTAGAGTTGGGGAAAGCAATTGACAATGTTGACTGGAATACTCTCTTTCAAATTCTGAAAGTAACAGGAGTAAAATATAGGAGGGAAAAAGTTATATATGACTTGTACAAAAGCCAGACAGCAGTCATAAGAGCACAAGAGCATGAAAGATATACAATGGTTGGGAAGGAAGTGAGAAAAGGTTGTGCCCTTTCATCAACGTTGTTCAGTCTGTACATTGACCAAGGAGAAATTTGGAGAAGGAATTAATCTTCAAGGAGAAGAAATAAACATTTTCTGATTTGCCAATAAGATAATTCTGTCAAGAGATTGCAAAAAACCTGGAAGATCAATTGAACAGAATGGATAGTGTATTGAAGAGAGGTTATAAGATGAACATTAACAAGAGCAAAACAAAGGTAATGCAATGTAGTCTAGTGATATCAGGTGATGCTGAAGGAATTGGATTAGACAATGAAACAATAAAAGTAATAGATGAGGTTTGTTATTTGATTAGCAAAATAACTTTTTATGGCTGAAGTAAAGAAGATAGAAAATGCAGAATGGATATGGGGAGAAAGTATTTGTGAAGAAACTATTTTTTCATCAAAAATTAATTTAAATGGAGTACCATAGCAGTGAGCAGAGCAGTATGTAAACAGAGCCTTAGGGTATTTTTCAGACGATCACTTTCGAGTGCATAGAGGTGGTTATTTATGACAGCAGAGCCATCATAGGTTTGGGCAATTATTATATCGCCACAGTTATTCCGTTCAATTATTTAATCAACATTATATTTAAAAAAAGAGAGCGAGAGAGCTGTTACAGTTCTAACATTGCTTACATAATGAAACCAAAGATATCATTCCACAACTTTTTTTTTTCAATTTAACTGAAAATAGTTGATAATTTTTATTTATTCCTTGCATCTGATGATTCCTCAAGTGTAATAGCCACAAAATCTGTATTCTTAATTCCATTACAAATTTCACCTCTCAAAACATCAACTAATGCATTTATTAAGTTGTTTGTAAAGTCTGCTGATGTACTGCAGAAAAGTGTAGATATTACTAAATGTTTTTTTCAATAGAGGAGCCCACTCAGCGTTTGCAAATGTCCATTTTTGTCAAGGATTTATGTAAGCACTGATTCCAACAATATCCACTCTGTTTAAGACCATACATATTCTTTTTTAGGCGCTAAATTTTATTCTTTTCTTGAGGAATTTTCTTGGCTTCCTCTGGTGGAATCACAAAAATTTCTTCTTCCAATTCTCCATTGAGATATGCAGTCTTTACATCCATGTGGTGGATTAACAAATTTTCTTTTACAGCAAAAGATAGAAGATATCTTAAAGAGACATATTTCACTACAGGTGAAAATGTTTCTTTATAGTCTATTCCCTCTTTCTGGGAACAACCTTTTACCACCAAACGAGCTTTAAATTTAGGTACTGCTTATTCAGGGTTTTTAATTCTGAAGATCCATCTCACTCGTAATGGTTTCTTTCCTTGTGGTCTATCAACCCATTCATAAGTATCATTCTTGGAAAAAGACTGCAATTCCTTTTCTATTGCTTTCTTCCAATCATCTGCATTTGGACTGGCCAAGGCTTCTTCTACTGTCAGAGGTTCATTTTTGAATGTTTGAGCGGCAATATAAGTCTCATAATCTGGATACATCTTGGGTTTTATAGTACACGATGAACGCTCTGTCACTGGAGTTTCTTGAATCTCATCATCTGTTTCATTTTCAATAAACATATCAGAATTATCCTGAAAAGCTTCTTCTTCTGTAGTTTCTAAATTTATTTATGCCCTTGCATGTTCTTGAACACTTTCTTCATGATTGATATCTAAACATTTATTTTCAGCTTTTATTTCATTTTCACTTGATTCTAAAAATACCACATCTCTGCTAGTTATTACCCTTTTGTTTTTGGGATTTATAAATCTGTAACCTTTGGAATCTTCACAATATCCAATGAAAATATATTTTTCAGATTTGGAGTCCCATTTTCTTCTAAGTTTGTCTGGAATTTTTATCATGGCCTTACATCCAAAAACTCTTAAATGATTTAAATCAGGTATGTTTCCAGTCCAAACTTCATATGGAGTCTTATGTGGTACAGCTTTAGTAGGTAATCTGTTGTTTAGATACACTGCAGTTGATACTGCTTCTGCCCAATAGCTTTTTGGTAATCCTGCATCCTGTAACATGCTTCTTGCTTTTTCTATAATTGTTCTGTTAGCCCGCTCCGCTACTCCATTTTGGACAGGACTATAACGAATTGTAGTTTGATGTTTGATCCCAAGTTCACTTAACTGATGCCTAAACTGGTTATTTACATATTCAGTACCATTGTCTGATCTGAGAACTTCTATCTTCTTACCAGTCTCTCTTTCAACCCTGGCACAAAAACTAGCAAATATCTCATTCACTTTGTCCTTGGTTCTAAGAAAATAAACATGCGTAAATCTTGAAAAGTCATCAATGAAGGTTAGAAAATAATGACTACCCCCTATAGATTCCTCTTCCATAGGCTCACAGAGATATGTGTGTATTAGCTGCAAAAGCTCAGTAGACCTACTTTTACTTGTTTTAAAAGGTAATCTGGTTTGTTTACCTTGCATGCATATTTCACAAGGAGAGTTACAACTCTTACAATCATTTACCCCTGTACTCATATCTTTTAACAAAACCATACTCTTCCTATTAAGACGTCCTAATCTCCGATGCCATAAAAAATCTTTTGCAGAATATACTGGGTAACTATTTCTAACTTGCAAAAAAATTAATTTATAAATACCCCTTTCTTTACTTGCTGTAGCTATCACATTGCCACTGCAATCAATTATTTCTGCACCATTGGAATCAAAAATTACTTTGTTGCCTTTTTTCACTATTTCACTTACTGAAAGCAAGTTTGTAGCAATATTCTTCACATAATGTACATCATGTGCTGTAATATCTTGTGATTCACCTTTGACATTCAAATTGAAATTTATTTTTCCGACTAGTTCACACTGTAATTGAGAACCATCCACTGTTGAAATGCCAACATGAGTTTTAGGAGAAACATCATATAAAATTGATTGACCTTTTGTAATATGCATAGATGCCCCAGAATCCAGATACCAATCTGCACTTTTATCTTCAATTTTATCATGAGAATAAAATGCAGTAAGTGCCTTACCTTTATTAGTTGCCTTCCTTTCTGGATCCTTACCTGTACTTGCCTTTTCCATGCACTGTGATGCAAAATGGCCCTTTCTTTGACACTTATAACATCGAATAGGCTTCTTCTTTTTGTATTTTGAATACAAAGCCATTTCCTTGTCCTGAAAGGATATTCTTGTACATTCTTAACATCTTGCAATATTTTTACTTTCACACTGTCGCCGGTAATTGGTATTCCTGAACTCTCTAGACCCATTATCATTGGTGAGTACTTATCAGGGAGTCCTGCTAACAGCAAGGTACCAATCCATTCTTCAGCAATATCAAAACCTATATTTCTTAGGCTATTTGAAGTGGAGATGATTTTGTTTACATACTCATCCATATTTTTACATTCATTTAAACGTGTAGTTATAAGCTCTCTCAGCAAACTCACCTTCCTGGTCAGACCACCATCTTCGAATGCTCTTCTTAGATTTTCCCATACTTCCTTTGCTGTGCTAGCCTTTTCTATATGTGCATAATTTACAGTATCAACTAGAAGAATTAATTTGGACTTTGCTTTATGATCCTTCTTCTGGAAATCTGAATCTGTGGATTTTAATGTTCCATCAATAACATTCCAGAGCTCATCTAACTGCAGATAAGCTTCTAGTGCAAATTTCCAAGTAGCATAATTCTCTCGACCCATAAGCTTCTCAATCTGTGGTATCTGGGCAGGGTTAAAGTGCAGTTTATGCGGCAGCGGCTAGCCTTCGTGCTCGCTAGGTTGGGAACGGCAGAGCAGCCAATCAAATGCCGCGGCCAATGAGATTGCGTGTTTCATGACGAGTAAATTTGGCGTCAATTTCGAAGTTTATTCGAGGATATCGGTGCGGCGTTTGTGTGATTGTAATTGATTTTCCATTATGAGAAAGTTTTAGATAATTGTAGTATTACGGACATAAGTGACCTATTATTAATACACCACAGCAGTCAAACATGTTTTATTTGTTTTATGACCAGTACGAAGCATTGATCATTTTAAGTGAAAGTTAAGTTAGGTATAGGTTAAACGAGAAGTTTTTTTTTTTTTAGTATGTGAGGGCGCGTAGCGCCCGAATCTCCGGTTCAAAAACAATCAAATTGCAGTTGTACGCTCATTACATATATATCATTTCAGTCCGAGCTACCTCGATTGCAAGCATTCTTGGACCGGACAAGGGTACATACAAGAACCTGTCAACCATAGAGCAGCTATAGTATGTTTTATTTATTTTATGATATATTCGAAACAGTGATCAAGTGACATCCATACTAATAGCAACTGTAACTTGTAGATCGTCAAAAACGTCTGCGTACACCGCTTTGATTTGTTTACATAGTACAATTGTAACGCTCTTTCTTACTGGCCGCAGCATCGCAACTCCTGATTGTCTTCTCTGCCGTTTCCAACCTACCGAGCAAGACGGCCAGCTGCTGCCGCATAAACTGCACTTTTACCCTGGGCAGTGGACATTTTACACAGTTTCAATATAATTACTGAAAATTATTACTGGCATCAAACACTAACATTTTCTACCATTCACTGGTTAAACTTAATTTTAAGTAAACCACTCTGGGCCCATAAACTGTTGGTTTATATATCACAGCAAAATATGTTGAAATACTAATTTAGGAACATGTATTTTATTTAATTCATGTGTTCCCATTCATTCAACATACACATTTACAAAATACACACAGAACATATAACATAGACCACAGAACATTTATAACAACCATGGAATATATAGTCCTACACATTAGTTCACTTCACTGTGCACAGAGCAAATATTTTGTTCACCAAAATACCAACAGGATCCTCCCCTGAGGCAATTTGTCCATAGTTGTTGCAGCTGTCTCTCCAGGTCCTACAAGTTGGCACTGGGAAGAAGGCTTCTTCCAATTTCATGTTTGTTTGGCCTGCAGTAAAGTAAATATCTTTAAAGGACACTGTAATGAAAGACCCAGTATCATTTGTGGAAGTTTAATATTTATTGCGATAGCTGTTTCAGCAATTTGTCCTTCTTTTTCCATTGTCATCCGACAGGTTCTGGGATCTTGCTGGCCACAGGAGAACCTCAACATACTGTAGGTATCCATAGACATACATGCTCTGCGTGGACAAGCATTATGGTATTGGAACACTATCCCATGTTGCTGCACAGATGGGGATAGGACATGCAGACGCCTGTGGCGTGTCGTCATGCCATAATGTCTGCTGAAGCAAGACTACAGTAGACCTAAATGCATATCTTATTGCTCCCTGTGATGTGATGCCAGTGGTATCTCTCCACAATATTGGCGGGATGTGTCCTCTGACCTTGACATTGCTAAATGTGAACACAGTGGTAATCAGAGGTTAAGAAACGGGACTCATCACTTAACATGGTAAGATGCCATGCATTCTCTGCGCATTCTTCCGAGGCACTCCAGATGCTGATGATGGTGTACTGTGGTCAATGGCAGTTGAAACATGGGGCGGTAGAACCCCAACCTGGCAAATGTGAGCCATTAAGACATTGTGCGGGAACTCACAGGATGATGTAGAGTCTCTAGTACATATGTGGATGATGGATCTGAGATTCTAGATCCTGCATTGCTTGGCATATCACACAAAGGTCCTCCATAGGGTGGTATTTCTTGGTTGATCTGAACCTGCATCACATGACTATGTATCCACTGTGAAAAATATATGGCCCATGCCTGGAAATTACATGATACAGCTACCCACTTCATGTAGTCCTATGACAATGCCTCTGTCATGTGCATTCAGTAGGTGGATAGACTGTCTAATGTGTCTGTGAGACATCAAAACTGCTTTGTATTGTATGAAAACAACTTGCTTCATTATCGAACCCATGGCACTCGACTGGTACCAACTTCACAACAGCAGGGCAATGACATCACAAACACACACTGTGGGTGTTATACACATTATAAGGTCATGTAAATCTAATCATTTACTCATACATCAATGGTACTGTATTGTATACCAAAATGGGACAACGTTGGACCACTCCTTTTGTGTCACTTTTTTTGTCATGCAGTGTATCTAGATTGTGGAACTTAAGTTCAATATAGCTTTGACTGTAGTTTTGACAACTATTACAGTTGTTGTGGTTTGGGGTAGCTCTCCACACCTCTCAGTGAGAACTCCTTTCTCTGAATAAGAACAGCACCTCTAATCCATTTGAATCTGTCCGAGTCATAGAATGTGTTTTGTTTTTGTCGATGATGACATCTTTCTGGATAATCCCCACCCAGAGATCTGACTGGGACTGTTTTACCTCTGGAATATTTTACCCAAGAGGATTACATCTTTATATATTCATATGGTAGAGTTGCATATCCTTGGGAAATGTAATGACTGCAGTTTCCTCTTGCTTTCGTTCACAATAACTGTATGATAACACCAGATCAGTGATGTTAGAAAGCTGGATCAAAGATCCAGACTGCTGCACCTGCAACTACTGAAAGGCTGCAGCCCATCTTCAGGAACTACACACTTGTGTAGCCTCTGCACAGATACCCCTTCATTATGGTTGCACCAACAATCGAGCTAACTGGATTCCTTCCACTGACCTGATATTATTTTACAACTCCCTTTAGGACATGGAACATGGATAAATTGAAGGAACCGAGGCTGTTCAGGGTTTTAGAGGGAGCATTTGTCAATGCATGATCAATCAGTGGAAAGTAATCCAGAACAAAAAGAATGAGTAGGTGTGACAGATGATATAGTGAAGACCACAGAGAAATAGGTAGAATGACATGGCCTAGCAGAAATCCTTGTATAACACAGGAAATACTGAACTTAATTGAAAGGAGAAAATATAAAAAATGCAGTAAATGAAGAAGGCAAAGGGAAATAAAGATGGCTAAAGAATGAGGTTGAAAAGAAGTGCGAATTGGTTAAGCATGTGTTTCTCGAGGACAAAAGCAAGACCACAGAAGAATGTATAACTAGAGTACAGTTAGCTACTATCAAAATAAATATGAGAGAGACATTTGGAGCCAAGAAATGCAGTTGTATGACTATCAAGAGCGCAAATAGAAAAACAGTGTTAAGCAGAGAAGGGAAAGCAGAAAGTTGGGAGGAATTTGTGTGGTATAGGGGTTATATAAATGGAAATGAACTTGGAGACAGTATTGTAGAAAGGGAAGAGGAAGTAGATGAGGATGTGATAGGAAATTTGATACTGTGAGAAGAATTTGGCAGAGTACTGAAATATCTGAGTCAAAAGAAGGCCCCTGTACTAGATGACAACTTCTTGATGTCTCAGAATATGTTCAACCAATCTCTCCCTTCTTGTACTCAATATGCCAGAAATCTCTTTTCTCCTTAACTCTGAACTATGTATGAGTGAGATGAAATTCACTCACACTTCAAGACAGCTGTGAAAGTTATGGAACTGTCAATTTAATTATTCATAATTGCAATATACTAACACCAATTATTTACAGAAGAATGCAAAAGCTGGTAGAATCCAGTCTTGGGGAAGGTAAATTGGTTTTAAGAGAAATGTAAAACTTGTGAGGCAATACTCACCTTATGACTTATTTCAGAAAACAGGTTAATGAAATGCAAATATACATTTATGGCTTTCTTAGAATTGGAGAAAGGTTTTGACAGTGTTCACTGTAATACACTCTTTTAAAAGTCTGAAAGTAGCAGGGGTAAAATCTAGGGAACTTAAAGTAATAATACAACTTGTACTGAAACCAGACAGCAGTAATAAGAGTCGAGGGCTTGAAAAGGATGCAGTGGATGGGAAGGTAGAACAACAGTGTTGTTTGCATTCCCCAATGTCATACAATCTGTGCATTGAGCAAGCAGTAATAGAATGCAAGGAGAAATTTGGAGAAGTAATCAAAGAAACAGGGCAAAAAAAAAAAAAAATAAATAAATAAATAAATAAAAAATTAAAAAAAATTTAAAAAAAATTAAAAAAAAAAATAAATAAATAAATAAAAAATAAAAACTTTGCAGTTTGCTGATGGCATTGTAATTCCATAAGAAACAGCAAAGGACCTGAAGAGCAATTGAGAGACTAGACAGTGCCTTGATTGAAGGGTACAAGATGAACATTTAAATGGTGTGTGTAGCCTAGTATGGAAATGAAACATGGACAATAAAGAGTTGAGAAGAAAATAGGGTAGAAGTTTTTGAAACATGGTGCTGCAGAAGAATGCTGAAGATTGGTTAGGTATATTGCACAACAAATGAGGAGGCACTGACCAGAATTAAGAAGAAAAGAAATTTCTGGCATATCTTGACGAAAAGGAGAAATTGGTTGCACACATTCTGAGACATCAAGACATTGTTAACTTAGTATTAGAGGGAGGTTTGGGAGTTAAAAATTGCAGAGGGTGACTGAGAGATGAATACAGTAAACAGATTCAAAAGGATGAGAATATATGGGATTATTTCAATCTGGAGGAAGCTGTCCAGATCAAATCATTAGTCTTAAGCAGATCGTGAAACATCAAAGAGTGAAAAATAGAATTTTTCACCAGTTTTGCTGACTTCAATTATCCATCATAACTACCTACTTAAAATGCTTAGGGAATTTGGATTACACAAAACTCATCAACCTCATTGGGATCACCCATAAGAATATTAAATCAAAAGTTATTTCTGATGGAATGATAGGTATCATTTGAAACCTGGTCTTTAAACTACCTCTAGATAGAACTGCTGCAGCTTTCTGCTTTTAACAAGGTACCAGTAGTAACCTTTGATTACCATCTTCACAACATCAGGGATACGAAGTCATTGTTCCTGACATACCTCCAGGAACAAATGGCACCAACAAAGCTTTCTACTTCTGGTACAGCCCCATAACCTTTAATCTAATACCCCCATATGCATGGAAGTTATGGTGACTCTCACCAGCAAATATCCATGGTTGAACTCCTGCCTATTAGCCTGGCTGCACCTGTATCTAATCCAGGCTACTCAGTATATCTCTATGTGAAATGAGTAACAATGACAAAACTTTACAAATGTCAAAGATAATAATAAAAAAATTGGAAACAGAGATAGTCTATACATGAGCCATGACATTTTCCATGAGTCAAAGATACTATGATTATTATTATCCCTTTGCTGTGACATCCTCCCCACCCTGGACAATTTCCATTGTTATCACCAATTGGATTGTCCTGGTATAATGGGACCATCCCCAGCTAAGTGATAGTGAAACACCCAATACCTCCCATCAACATTTACTGAACCACACAATTCCAACACAATGAAGCAGATGCACTGACTTTTATTGTGTGTTAGGGACATTCTACAGCCATTCATCTTTGTATACATGAGGACAATTGAGATTTTTATTAATCAAACCGAGTGTCAGATTAAAACTAGTGTATATACTTTCTCTGAAATCATCTAAAGCATATGCAAATATGACTGGTTGTGAATACCACTAAAATATTTATGGACTGCATATTTGTATATAGGAGAACATTTATGAATGTAAATCAGTAAATCATATTCAAAACATTTTTAACAGACAGCTATTATAAACAAATTCTATTAGTTAATTCATATGTTAATTGTATAGTGTCTAATATTCACATTTATTTTTCACTTGTTTGCATTTTCTATCAATCATTTATGAATGTAAATTACATTTTTTGACTTACAGCAATAGAAAAGAATGTGTATCATGTGAGAGACTCTTTAATTAATAAATTTGATTAGTAAAATTCTAAAACATTCAATCCAATTAGACAATACATATATATCAGTTTTGCATTATCCATCACAAACACACACAAACACTGTAATCTGGAAAAATGCTAGAAGCCAAACCTCTGTAAATGTTAACTAAGTCAGAATGACATTATTTTTTGTGTAATAAGTTGAATAAGTGTACACATTGTTTATAACACATTTCTCCAACTTTTATGCTAATATTGTATAAAAATGATTTTTCATTTGATTGTTGTAAATATTCATGACCGCTCTGTAGCCTTTACACATTTTAGTTAATTGAAATGTAATTGTAAAAAAATTTTTTAATTGTTTATAACAATACAATAATTCTTATGGTGTTATATGAAGCAGGTGCACAAAGCACTTGGAGTGGCAGTAGTTGTTTGATTCAGTTGGCAGAGAGGAGCAGTCATATAGTGTTCTGTACAAGTTTGTTATTGCAAAGTTGGCATCAAGGTACATAAAAGCATTATCTTAAGAGTAATTATGTGTTTCTCTTCTCAAAAAGGGTGCCAAGTACAACCTAGTACTTTCTGCTGCAAATATTAAAGAACACCCCATCATGACCTAAGTAAAGCAAGCAAAGAACCAAGGAACATTACACTGGTAATCTCTCTTTTCTCTGGAGCAGAGAGGGTGACAGTCCGATTAACTTCATCCTGACTGAGTATTAAGTGCTTTATTCTTGCAGTTTTCCACATATGCCTTGGCAGTCTGCCTTCTGGGAAAAAGACAATGTCACCAACACAATCTTTTATCTTCTACTGACTTTCTGGACTTGATGGAAACTCTTAACAGTAAGTAGTCCATATAACGATAGAGGTTAGCATATGCTATTAACTCATGTTTCAGCACATGCACACTACACAGGGATAACTTGCACATACGCATTAGGGGGTATAGCGGTAAACTTTCTAAGCATAATGTATGATTTCATTGCATAATTTGCTTTATTTCAGTACACCAGCAAGAAGAAACTGGCAGTAATTCGTTGGTGAGAAAGTCGTATCATGAAATTAGAAAATTACAATTTATGAATTTAATATTGGTTAAACAATAAATCTTAATACAATCTGCAGAAAAATAAAGTCACCATTCACTTAAATAAATAAAAAACAACTTTATTTTGCTAGTACAGTTTGTAATTCAGTAGACATTGTGTTTTGGGTGCATTTGTTACTGGTTCTCTAACCCAAACACTCCACAGATAGTGAACAGCAGGAGTAGAGATTACTGAAAGTTCATTGTTGTATATGCAGTCGTTATGTGGGATTGTGAGTTGTCAAAGTGAAAAATCTTTTTTTATACACGAACAGTACCAGTACCACAAATTATTGTATAAACATTGTAATGTACACTAAAGTCTCCAAGGGCCAGCAGCAGTGTTTTCCTATTGCTCACCGTTTGACAATGCATAACAATTCACATAGCCAATGGTACCGGTACGTTACTTTCATATGACCAATGAAAGGCGAGAAAAGATGTAATGAATTAATTAGTGGCAAAAATGGAATGATTGTCTGCTTTGGTGTGTTTAAAAATGCATATTTGCGGTTGTGTGTCATAGTTCCCATGCAGGCCAATCCATTTAATTGATTATTACTTTTTACAATACAAACTGAACCACATACATTCACCCATCCACCAACCTAGTGCCATGATTCATTAAGAAACATAATTATTTGAAGCATGGATCATTTGACATAAAGATTGTTTTTCTTGTGCGCAGACAAAATCTCATATTTCATCAGACATTTCTTCATATCGCAAAATCTGTAACCTACTGTCCCATTCTGTACTTAGGGCAAGCACTAACAACATTCCTGAGCTGCACACGTACATGCTCCACTGGCACTGTTCTAGTCGTAAATTATTGTTCATTTAATTTCATTTACTTACAAAGATAATATACAATGTAGGCCTATTGGAGAGGATTGCAATTTTTAATCATTTACATATGCCAATTAAATTTGTTTTTACTGGTATTTGGGGGATTTTAATATTTTTCCTCGATTATGAGTTTTCCTCACATTCACGTTTTTTAAGTATGGACCACACGAAAATGCTAAGAAGATTAAATAGAAGGATCAACTTGATGAAACCAGCCATCAATGGAAATTGCTGTGGGACAATGATGCATCCAACAATACCTGCTCACAGATTGCCAAACACCTGATGATGAATGACCATCCAGAATACTCCAACAATGAGCATTTGAGTCAGAAAAGCAACTGAAAAAAGTGTTGACACTCAAGAAATTTACTTCGAAGAATTTGAAGTACTGTAGCAATATCTCGAATAAATATATTTTCCAAAACTTTCCCGACACTTTTGATACAAGCCCTGCAAATTAGTTGCTACATACAACATTGAGGGATTCTAGCAGTCACTATATTGGTTGCGCAACCCATTACACTACGAGCAACAACTTTAGTATTGTACTAATCAGCTGTGGAGCCTCCATGCCCTGTGTCGTCTAACTCCAGTTACACCAAAAAAGTGCACATACCACTCAATGAATTATGCCTAGCCATAATCTCTCACTAGCCACAGGAACTAAATGGAAGCAAAGAAAAACAAATCTGCATCATCTACAACTACAGCTCATTCCCTTTTTGGATACAAATTATCTGATTACTGACTTAAATCAATTAGGAGTTTCCTGCATCCAACATAAAATCTCATTAATACATCATAACAAACAAGTAGAAACATGACAAGAAAAATGTTCATCTCTGAGACTGGTATATATAAAGTTTAAATAAACAGAAGCAACATGTATAGATGGCAATCTGTGTGATTGTGAACAGTAACAGAATAATCTTATTAAGTGTGAATTATACCTAAGGGCCTGGACTCTTGAGCAGATCAGGAAAAATATCCTAAATGCACTAGATACAGCCAACTTTTGATCAAAAAGTTCGTAATCCATAATACTACATATTATTTGTTTGTCTATACACAATTTGTAATTAAAAAAACTATCTTTATAAATTTCATACATTGTTTGTTATAGGTCAATACCTACATACTCCATAAGGCTGTGCTGTAGCCATCCCTCCACTACCTTCCAACCTTCCTCTACCCCTCCTGTCCTTCTTCCTATTCCCTCACTGAAGAGTGTGATTCAGAATGCTGCAGCCAGATATGACAGTTGGTGTCTGTAAGTTTGTCTGTGTAATTGTATGAATGAGAGTGTGTTTGTATGTGTTTAAGTCTTTCTCCTGAAAGCTGTGGCCAATAGCTTCAAGTTATGTGAATGTGCCTGACACAGCTCGATGATTGTCTTGACGTTGAGTTGCAACACTATCTTCATTATAATGTTGATGCAGTCTTTGTTGTTTTATATAATGCATGATGCTTCTGTCATGATCAAATAAATAAAAATCAGTCTAGATTTGCGATCCAGATTGACTTTTGTATGAATTAATCATTAAGATGACATAATCCATGACATTTTCAAAAATAAATAAAAATCTCTCTGTTAAAAAGTACTTTAGTTTGTTTTTTATTGGTTACAGCGCTCATTTCTTGTGGAATGTTTAAGCATGACATTTTCACATTTCTTTCTTTCTAAATTTTAGGTCTCTGTTATTAAGCTCATTGTAAAAAAGCAATTACAACTTTTCTTTTTAAAATACAATATCAATGATTTATTTTATATTAACAATACAAGTATATATAAACAGTTTGTTGTCTTTAAATTTTTTCCATGCTGAATGACATAAAAAAAAAGTAGACTGAAATTGCAATGTGTTTCAGCATTACATCTATGCACCATAATGTCAATACCCTTCTCTCACACTAAATAAGTATATTATATATAAAAAATAGACGAAGATTACTCACCAGGCGAAGGAGCACAGGTGTGACAGCATCACAAATAAATAAATAAACACACACACACACACACACACACACACACACACACACACACACAAATGCAAGCTTTCACAACCCAGTTGCTTCTTCAGGCAGAAGGGAAGGAGAAGGAAAAGTAAATGATGAGGGTTTTAAGGAATGGGGTAAGGAGCCATTCCAATCCTGGGAGAGGAAAGACTTACCTTGGGGGAAGAAAAGGAAGGTGAACAAATACACACACACCCATACATTCACACAGATGCAAACACACCTAGGCAGACATACTCTGCCTAGGTGTGTTTGTGTGTGTGTGAATGTATGGGTGTGTGTGTATTTGTTCACCTTCCTTTTCTTCCCCCAAGGTAAGTCTTTCCTCTCCCAGGATTGAAATGGCTCCTTACCCCATTCCTTAAAACCCTCATCATTTCCTTTTCCCTCTCCTTCCCTTCTGCCTGAAGAAGCAACTGGGTTGCGAAAGCTTGCATTTGTGTGTGTGTGTGTGTGTTTGTGTGTGTATTTATTTATTTATTTGTGATGCTGTCACACGTGTGCTCCTTCGCCTGGTGAGTAATCTTCATCTTATTTTTTATATATAATTTTTCCTGCTAGGAATTTTTTGTCTTAATATTCGTATTAAATAAGTATATTTTTACATTTACAAACAGTCTCATAACATATTATACTTCAACAGTGCATACAAATTTTACTGTAACATGGAAAATGAATGTTCATATAAGCATGATGCATAATAAAGAGCGGGCTTGTTATGTCACAGGGATGTAATGCATCTACAGAATTAAACTAGTCACCTGCAACTAAAAACATCAGACACTGAAAGTGTTACACATCTGAATACATTAATATTGCAATTTATTGAAACATGAGCACAAGGAAGACAAATTGAGTATCTTATGCAACAATGCTCTGTATTGGAAAAAAAAAGATGAGAACTTTCTTATATGTACATTTTAACCCCCAGGAAAATGAATGGATCAGGTACATTTTTATAACAATTATTTACAAAATATTTAACCCTTTCCAGCCCAATAGTGCTATATGGCAACATCATCTTTACCTGTTCCTCTAGGCCCAACCATTGGACCAAAGATTATAAAGAACACTGCAGGACTTTTACAAATTCATTGTGGTTAGTTTGGCTACCATTACTTTGAGGAAACAGAGAGCATTAGCCTACAATGCACTGACAAAATATATACTGTTTCTTGACGTCCAAATTAAAGTACACACAGCAAGACTTTCAAAATATTATATCAAGGTTAAAGGAAACAAAGTAATTTGAAAATGTCATTAATAAATTATTGTCCAATGTATAAATTAGTAGTAAACAGTTAGGTATGGTAAAGGCAACATATCCTGCCCAATGATGCCATACAAAGTCATACCAAATCCCCCCCCCCCAACCCCACCAAAAAAAGTAAAAAATTCTAACAAATATACATTAACTTACTCAAATAATTGTGTATAGAACTTTGAAAAAATATTTTTGATCACAAATTAATAAAATTTGGTCTGGAAAGGACTAAGAAGTAAGTGCTTTATTTAAGCACTATTGAGTAATATTTGATATTGCACATTTGTTCTTAGGCTATACTTAGTACCTTAGTACTAATTGCAAAAAAGTAAAGATTCATATTTTGGAGACTTTATTAATCAAATGGCAAATGGGTAATAATTATCTGATCTCTGTACCAAATAAATGACAAAATAGCATTCCAATAATATCTCGTTACTAATAATGGTAAACCCTTAAATTTAAGGTGACTTCATTAAGTATAAATGTTCCTCAAGTCTGTCCCAGAGATTCATCACATGAACGTATATCAGTACATAAGACTGTACAGAGGTACATAAACCCATCTTAGAGATACAATAATTGTACAAGTTTTTTAAAATTAATAAACAGCAATGTTTGTCCTTAAATCTAACATTAAAGCTTTAATTTTCTCACAATGTGCGTGATTAACAGCATTATTACACTTTGTTTTAAAAATAAATAACAGATGCAGCATCTTGAAGAAACCACCAGCATTATCTTATTTGGAAATAGTTATGACCCAATGTTAGTCAGCTCCCTGAAAGTGAAAAATAATAAAAATATATATTATAAAGTATTTAAGTGTAAAACTATATCAAAAAGGTTACCAAACTGATTCACAACGCACTAAACTACAAGTTTACATAAAAAGAAAAATAGAAGGTCTCATCATGTAATTAATTCAGAAACAAAAAAATTTGCTTACAAACATGATCTGAAATACAGATTTATATTTTTGCTGAAGAAGCCATATATTAGACACTTTAAAATATATTGAAATCACTGTAGAACATCTGATGACTAAAAATGTTCAAATGTTTGTAGAGCTTATGGGACTGAACTACGGGGTCATCAGTCCCTAAACGTACAAACTACTTATGAACCAGCTACAACTGTGGACGGCACAAATATCCATGCCCGAGGGGGGATTTGAACCCCCGACCGTAGTGGCCATGCAGACCGTGACTGAAGCGCCTCAGTCCCCACGGCCACCGTGGCCGGCATCTGATAACTCACATAATTGTTAAGACTTGCACCATACTTGTTAAATTCACAGTGATATTATGATGAAGATAGATTGATATGCACCCTAAGGATGACATACAGAGTCACAAAGAAATATGATGAAAATAATTATATACATGAACTTGTGACGGAAAAAGCCTTCTTCAGAAGAAGAAAACACGCTCAGGCAACTCATGTAAACATGACCACTGTCTCTCAACCAATGCAGGGATTAAAATAAAATCAGTGTCGAAGGTGAAAATTTGTGCTGGACCAGGATTCAAACCCTTCAGACCAGCAGTTGCATTAAGCGATAAGGCTATCAAAACATGCTTCTGGACCTACCAGAATTTGCAACTTTCCACACATTATGATGGTATTGTCCCCTGCCCATTACTTCCTCTTTCTTGTAGCTTAACTGAATTCCTCCAAAGGATCAAGTGTATGTGTGCATGTGTGTGTAAATTTTAAATTATCGATATACTACTGACTGTACCTTCAATTTTATATCATAGCACAATACGAAGTTCAGGAGCTGTGATATTATAAACAACAAAATGTGTGAAAAACTGTCCCATCACACATTAGGTTGTAATTTATTACATTTTCACTACCAACTTTAGTTACAACACATTTTGCAGATAGCTTCCTGCAACATTATATTATTGTAAGATGAACTGCTCAGGAGATATGATGCCATAAGGATTGGGCTGCATGAAAATGAAATGGACAGAGTGTGGAGGAAAAGTAGTGGTGCATAGCTTGTGAATGAGTCGTTCACAATGAAAGCTTCACTTCCTTGAAGTGTGATTTCTTTTTAACCCTTTCATTTCCTGTGTTGTTACTCGATAATATATTAAAAGCTGTTTTACACCATATTTTGTGCATTAGTCCTTAAACTTGCATTATTGTTGATGAACAACATGCTTCTATTGTGACATTTTGCCATTTGGTATGGTGTCTAGCCACTTCTGAGGCATTAATCTGTGTTACGTTGCTGTCTGTACGTGGCTGTGTGTGAGAGCATGAGTGTGGTTCATGTTATTTTATTTCAGCAGTGTATTGTCTTGTCTTTGGTGCTGTAGTGAAGATTATGCTAGTATTATTCATCTGACAGTGTTAATTATCAACAAAATAATGTCCTAAGTAATAAAATACATCAATACAAACATCTGTGTTGTGTATAAAATACATGACATTAAAAAACAATAGTTTGATCAAAAATTTTAAAAATACATATTTTGATGTTTAGTGTACTGTAATAATACAGAAAACACTGACTTTTAATTTTTCCAAAGATGAATTCATAATGTGGGAATGAAAGGTTTAAAAACATAACTTGTTTCATTCATTTTCATGTTAAGTGATTTGTTCTGTCTGTTATGAGATGTCCTGCCTTATAAAACCCTCAACTGGAAATTAATTGAGGTATATAGACTATCGCAGTGATTAATGTATTCCTTTGGTTTTGGATTAAATTATAACATTATGGTCAATATTGTTGGTGTCACTGGAGGTTTCAGTGCATAAGAACAACAAACAAGGTACCAAGCACTTGTAAAAAATTTGTTGACAATTTCATGCAAAAATGACGAGAAAATTAAATAATTTCCATCTTTATGTGACATGGGATACATGATTTGGACAAAAAAAATTGAGGAGGCTGTTGAAATAAAGATAAAATTGTATAAAAAATAATTACAACACCCAACTCAGGAAAATAAGAAGCGTGCAAAAAACAGACAGCAGACGGTTGGGATAACTTTGTTGCCAGGATTGAAAATAATGTCCATGGGAGACCAATATTTGCATATAAACTGATAAGACACTTTAATTAAAGTAAAAAGATGTGTCAGATATCAATGTAATAAAGAAATAGACTGGCTGCATTGTTACAAGGATATATGGATTGATGAAATGAACACTGAAAATGATACAGACACTGAAACGAATCCAGATCATCCTGAATCCCAAGAATTAGGACATGCTCTGATACACAAAGAACCGAGAGGCAGTAGCAAGTGATGGCATTAAGAGCAAACTAATAAAATATTCTTCACTGAAATTAAAAATAATAATAAAAAAAAAGGTTCCTCAGATTTTTTCATCTTTGCTGGATATCAAAGGAAATACCAAAAGAATGGAAGATCTCACTTATAAAACCAATATTTAAAAATGGAGACACATCAAAACTATAATATTATAAAGGCATATCACTATTAAATACAGCATATAAGATATACACCAGAATAATAAATGAGAGATTAAAACACATAATGGAGTGCTTGTATCAGAAGAACGAAATGGATTCAGAAAGGGGAGAAGCTGTACAGACAACATATTTATGCTACAGCAAATTATAGCAAAACTTAAGAAATTCCTTAAAAGAAAAACACATCCTTTTTGTTAATTATGTAAAGACTTGATAAAGTAAATACACAACTATTGAGGGAAATTTCAATGTGGAGAGGTACACCAATAAAGTTTGTACAGGCAATTCAAAAGATCTACACTAATACAAGAATCCAAATAACTGGGGATGATGAGGAAACATCAGATGTTATTAATTTAGGAATTTGACAAGGTTGCAGTCTCTCTCAACGGCTTTCTAATATATACATCCATGACATTGTGTGGCAGTGGAAAAAGAATCTGAAGAACTATACATGGGATATTCCATGTCAATTCAATGCAGTAAAGTAACATTTTCAACCTGACCATTTCAGATTTCTTTCAAATTTGATGCATTCAATGACACAGATAAGAGATGGAAAAATACCAATTTGCAGGGCTGTATTAAAACTGCTATGAAAGTTACAGGTCTGGAAAGTTTGGAATTTGTGCGAAATTTACATTTGTCCATCTCAACATAAAAGACTGTAATTCTGGTTCTGATTATGTTACAGCAATGAAACCATTGGAAAGCTAATGAATAGCCCTTTACACTGATATGCCACATGGCGGGTTTCCGAATATATTTATTCTAAAGGTCACTAACCTTGACTTTTGACCTTGAATATCTCAAAACATCCCACCTTCAAATTTTCTGGAAAAATATATTTTATTGTTCCATTAAGTTACTACAAATATGGTAAATATCAAAATGGCACACCAATGACATCATTAACAAAACATCATTTTGTCAGCATCAATACACTACTAAAATGAAGAAGGTAACTCACATACATGAAACACAAATTATGATAACATACAGTACATAAGTAATATTCTAGAAAAATATGGTTTGCATTATTATAATTGTATTATGAACCATTTACATTACAATTTTATTGAAAAGGCAATGAAGAGTGATTAGATCTCTCCTCACAATTCTCCAACTGGTAACACTGCGCCCGCGCGAACGTAAATAATTACAAAAATCGTTGTTTTTAAGCTATATTTAATCGTTTCCAGTTGGTATATAAATATAATGTAAATGTTGTTACATTAGTGGAAGTGTTAGCGTAGTGTTAAATAAGGAAAAACAGCGGAAAAAGTTTATTTTTCTTCTCACGCCTATAGCACGTATTTGTAGGCCTAATTTAATGTGCGCGAATCATTGTAAACAGTGACTAAAACTTATATCTAATTACCCATTGTTCTATTTTTCACTCGCTGCATATAGTAGTTAGGATTTATAAAGTCTATCAGAAGTAAATTTCGTGATTTATCAAAAGTGTGTATAGTAATCCGTGTTTATAGGCCTAAATTTTGTTTTCGTGAGCGTGTTTTTTTTTAGGCCTAATTTTTGTTTTTGTGAGCGAATTTCTTTATATCCAGTGCCCTTTTAGTTAATTATATTTGCGTGAACAAATTTTAGTTCCGCTTGGTGTAACTTTCACGTTTTAGTCAGTACTTAATCAAGTTTTTATGATTTCTATTCTTACCATGGGTGAGAAGTGTGTGACATGCCATAGGATCACTAGTTCCGGGTGGTTTCTTTCATTGGGGCGAATGTAGTGGCGTGGGAAATGGGGATATAAATGAGGCTCACCAGTGGTTTTGTAGGATCTGCAATAGAGATAGGTAAATAATGGAACAGGAGGGAAAATTGCAGCTCTTCAAGCTGAATTAGATAAGGCAAGGGAGACTCTGAGCAGGTTATGGAGGGAGAAGGGTGATCAGCGGTGGGAAGTGGCAACAGGTAAGAGGGGGAACAGGCTTAGGACAGTTTCAGACAGCTTTGTCCTTAATGTGAAAAATAGATTTGACCTGTTGCCTCAGTGAGAGTCGGATGAGCCTCATGTAACTGAAGCTGTAGACAGGACACAACAGAACTTTCAAGAAGGATTTGAAAAAGGTAGGAAAACTGTGAAAAAAAAAGAAAGTCTTGTTGTTAGGTAGTTCCCATGGTAGAGGTGTTGGCCAACTACTGCAGGAAGAGCTAGGACCAGAGTACCAGGTCACAAACTTTTTCAAACCAAATGCGGGCCTGGGTCAGGTAACAGAGGATACAGGTTCTTTATGTAAAGATTTCACAATGGAGGATACCATGGTTATAGTGGGTGGTCCAGGAAACAGCATTGACAGAAACTGTGAATATTCTAGAGTGTGACCTGGTGAAGATATCATCGGCAACGAAGCATACTAGTGTGGGGTTTGTGTCGGTCTTGAGTCGCTATGACCGGCCTCATTTGAACTCTTCTGTCAGGAGAGTACACTTGGAGTTGGAACAGCTACTTATGTCAGACTAGGCATGGTCTTCACCTCAACAGGAAAGGGAAGGGAAAACTGTCTGGAACTGTCTGGGTTGATTGCAAGTAACTTACGGGGGGGGGGGGGGGGGGCATTGTCACAAATGGTAAAATACAAGTGCTTACAGGTGTCAGAGGGATGCCTTTTTTAGGATATGGAGGGGGGGAAAGAAAACCAGTTTTGAGAGAGCTTGGAAGACACCCTCAGTTTGGAAAAGCAGATAAACAGGAGATAGATGTTAGCAAACAATGTTTAATAGAAAGTACTCAGAAACATCCAGTAAATCTTAGGCAAGCCATTACTATGTAATATCAGTTATCTTTATTACATCAAAATATTCCAGGACTCAGAAATAAACTTGATGAACTACTCATTTGTATTAATGAAATAGATTCCTCCAATCCAATTGACATAATTTGCATCTCTGAACATCATGTGGCCACTGGTATAGATATGTTAAACATTCCAGGATTTAATTTAGCTTCACACTTCTGTAGAGTAGATATGGACGGAGGAGGAGTTGCCATATTCATTAAAAACTGCTATAAATTCAAGAATATTGATATAAATAAATTCTGTCTAGAGCAGCATTTAGAAGCTTGTGCGACAGAAGTAGAATTCCATAACAGATGCTATATAATAGTAACTATTTACCGAGCACCTGCAGGAAATTATAATCTATTCCTAAATCATCTAGAAGCTCTATTTGGTTATTTAACAGGAAGAAATCCTGGTTGCTGGTGACTTTAATACAGATTTTCTTATGGAGTCCTCCAGTAAAAATTTATTGCAGTCAGTAACTTTGTCTTTCAACCTAACACATACTGTAAACTTTGCAACTAGGATAACTAAAACATCTAGGACAGCAACTGATAATATTTTTATAGACAAATCAAAGGAACAAAATCATATCATAAAACCAATAATAAATGGCCTATCAGATCACGATATGCAGCTCCTTGTTTTAGGTATAGATTCTAAACAGATTACGAAGACTGCAAAATGTACATACAAGAGAGTAAGTAGTCAACCCACCAAAAATTGAAAATTTTAGAAAACTCCCCAAAGACATGAACTGGAAAGATGTATATAGTGCTCATGGCATGAATGGAAAATATGTATTCATTAATAATGTTAGTATCATGTTTGAAAACTGTTTCCCTCTAAAAGTAACTCGAATTAAAAAGAAGTCTATAATAAAACCATGGATTACACAAGGAACAAAAAGATTTCATGTAAGAAAAAAACGAAAATGTATCTATCAGCCAAGAGTAGTTGCCATGATGATGATTTAACTAAATATAAGGAATACTGTGAAATATTTTAAAAAGTTATTCAGGCCTCTAAACAAATGTACTATGAAAAGAAGATAGCAACATCAGGAAACCAAATAAAAACAATATGGGATATAGTGAAAGAGGAGACTGGTAGAACTAGATAGGAACAAGAGCAGGTAGCATTAAGAGTAGATCAGACATTAGTAACTGATGGGCATAGTGTGGCAACTTTGTAACTGTTACTGATAGTATGGGATTGTCTGGGTCAGTAAATAATGCCCTTGAATATTTGAAACTAGCATTTACAAATAACTTTACGTACATGAATATGTTACTCACTTCACCACAAGAAATAACTTCCATAATAATATCTTTAAAAACAAAGCATTCTAGTGGTTACGATGAAATATCAACAAAGTTAATTATAGTGTGCTCTCGCAATCGCTGACTCTTGTATACTCAGTGAAGAAGCAGAATATGTCTTCGTCCTTACTAAACCTTTGTTAACAGATGTTACACACTGAAGCTTATGGAATTGTCTTTGTATTTTTGTAACATTATTTCAGCTTGGCCGAATCTTCATTATGATGAGAAACCAATGTATAATGGAAGATACCTGAAGCAATATTTTCCTTTCACCACTCAAAAAACTGTCTTGATGTCAGAATATGATTTTCATTAGGTCGCTTGAGGCTGGCAAGTCTTCGTAATCTCACTAAAGTCCCTGCTACTCCATCACAAGGTCCTTTACCATGTGCTGTAGCAAAAAAATGCCATTCTGCTGTCACATTAAAATCTCACTGATGATAGGACAAATTCATAAAGTTCTTTCTGTTTTTGTATTGGGGAGCACATCCATTTCAAAAGTAATATATGTACTTTGGATTTGAAAACTGACATTTTAAGAAACTGATGAAATTTTTCTTGAAACAATAAATGCAAACTGTACCATGCTGAAGGCAGTCAGATATTTCCATGTATGATACATGTCATATTTCATTAGTGCTCAAGTCTCTGTAGTAAGCTACAAATGGGTGAATTGTAGCCTGTGAACTATTCCAGTGGAATCCCTGTACCTCATCCTGAAAGCGAAAGGAGTAATTTTCTGCAAAGTCACAAAGAACAAGATACTCATTTACTTTGAGGCTTTCTTTAGTGATTTTACAGAAATATGACAACTGCTGGGAGATAAATGAGTGTGCCAGGAGCTGTTGTAACCTCAATGTAAACACCTCGATGAAATCATCTGTTGACTTTGTTATAGCTTCTAGAATTACCCTGCCCATAGTTAACCAACACTTATATGTAATTTCGTCAATGCAGTTCTTACTAAACAGGTCATGCAGATAATCAGTTAGTCTTGTCACACTTGGACAATAGGAACATGAACCTAAGAAACATGCCGGTAGTGCAGGATTGCATGTAACAAATGCTACACAGTGGTTGTATGATGGTAATGTGTGTTCTTCACACGTTGTTAGCACTTTCAGTTTACACCCTTCAATCATTAACTTGAAATTCTGGTTTGAGACACACACAGTATGGGTCCCACTGGCAATGGCAAGAACACAGTGCTTTCGCCGTAATTCACAAAATTTTGAGAATCCAATATTTATAACTGGGTATCTTTGAAATAGGAATACAGTCCTTAAGGTTGTGCAACATTAGCTGCTTCTGCTTATGCACTATAATTCCATTTTCTTTCACAGACAGTTATAAAGTCTTTTCTTCCTGGCATCATATGGTTCACATCATGATCACAGCAAAAAATTGCGCACACACTGAACGGTTTTCTCACATAATGTCTTACCTAGCTTTGGATTTTTCCAACACTTTGGAAGTACAGTTAGAATTTGTATTTTGTCACACAGGCGGTCTGAATTGTGAAACTTATCTTTCATGTGGGCGATGATTTCACTTTCTCCATTTTCACCTTTTCTTTTTCCAGTTATGCAACATACGTATGCTCCAACACAGAAGCTACTTTTTTCAGTTTTTGCTTTGGGTATTTTTTCTCATTCTGAAGCCTCTTTTTCTTCACATGAGATTCACCTAAATACTGACGGTTGCTATTTAAGAATCGAGTGCCACATCTGAAGCTACTTCATCTTCACTTAAATCTTCTCTGGAAGTATCTAGCACAACCTAGGCAACATCTGCGGTGCTTGTTGGGATTTCTGATATTTTCTTTCTACATTTACTGCATATTTTTCCACCTAAAATATATTAGGACATTTGTTTATCATCCACTCTTGAACATTCTTTAAATTCTTCTGTGCTCTTGCATGACTTACTTCCCTAAATGGATTGCAACAATACAATTTTCATCTGAAATCAAGTTTTTACAAACTATTATTACTAAATGTTTCTGTACAACACGTACACAGCACTTTGATTAAACAACCTGCAGCCATAAAACAGTGTACTGGTGATTAAATAAGTCTCTGTGATTAGCTGTTCA
Organism: Locusta migratoria; assembly: GCA_026315105.1. Classification (NCBI taxonomy): domain Eukaryota; kingdom Metazoa; phylum Arthropoda; class Insecta; order Orthoptera; family Acrididae; genus Locusta; species Locusta migratoria. The sequence goes on along the minus strand of CM048746.1, from coordinate 503,821,783 downwards.
ATAAAACAGGCTAATGTTGATTGGTTGAAATAAAAGTCTTTCTGATTAGCTGTTCACAGTTAGAAATAGTTCAGAATTAGTCAGAATAAAAGTAACTGCTATTGACTGGTTTTCTAGAAAGAAATGGATCTTGGCTAATAGCTGCTTACTGCATGTTGATGGTGTCCTCAAGTTGACAAAATAACTTTTGTGAATGATGCCTTTGGTGTGCCATCTTGATATTTACCATATTTGTAGTAACATAATGGAACAATAAAATATATTTTTTCCAGAAAATTTGAAGATGGGGTGTTTTGAGATATTCAAGGTCAAATGTCAAGGTCAATGACCTATAGAATAAAAATATTCAGAAACCTGTCATTTGGCATATAAGTGTAAACGTCTATTCATTATCTTTCCAGTGGTACTATTTTCATTGCTGTAACTTAATTAGAACCAGAATTACAGTCTTTTATGTTGAGAGGGATGTATGTAAATTTCGCACAAATTCCAAACTTTCCAGATATGTAACTTTCTACGCAGTTGTAATAGAGCCCTGCAAATTGGTATTTTTCCATCTCTTATCTGGTTCATTGACTGTACCAAATTTGAAAGTAATCTGAGAGGGTCAGGTTGAGAGGATTCGTTGAACTGACATGGAATGACCCACATATAACTTTAAACAGCTCGTCGTAAAGAGGCTCACTGAGCTACTGACAGACACAAAAGTAGATAATCACATTCATACAATTTAAATTTTCAGCCATGGCCTTCATCAGAAAAAGAAACACATACATTCACACAATCACTCGGACAACTATATACACACAACCATCATGTCTGGCCATTCCAGTGACACAAGCATATAGACTGTGAGTGAGGGGGAAGACGGCCGGTTAAAGGTGATGAATTTTAAAGGCTCTTATATGCGGGAATTTGAATCGTAGCAATGAATACAGTGAAACAAAGGGGCGGGAAAGGATAAAACGAAGGTGTAGAGGTATGTGGGGAGGGAGTGGTGGGATTTAAAATGATATGAAAAATAAAAATTGGAGAAAAAGGGAAAAATAGTTAGGAAAAATAGAAAAAAATAATAAGTAATTAATTAAGGGGATATTGTAAGTGGCGATACACAGTTGCAAGGAAGACATGATATACAGTATAATACGTGGGGAAGGAAACGGGGTGGGGAGGGGGGGAGATGTTAGACATAGGGTGCAGAGTGGTAAGTTATCTTAGGTTAAAGCCAGGGTGGTCACGGGACCGTAGAATGTGTTGAAGGGACAACTGCCGTCTGCGTAGTTCAGAAGAGTTGGTGGTGGAGGGGAGGATCGAGATAGCTCAGGTAGTGAAGCAACCATTGAAATTCAGAGTGCTGTGCTCAGCTGCAGCTGAGCCTTTTTACCACAGTTTGGCAGTGGCCATTCATTCTTATGCATAACTGGTTTGTCATCATAAGAATATAAAATGCTGTGCGATGATTACAGCAGAGTTGGTATATCACATGGGGGGGGGGGGGGGGGCTGGAATAGGAAGTGCTGGGTGGGTGGATTGGATAGGTTTTGCATCGGAGTCTTCCACAGTGGTATAATCCCTATGGTAAGGGGTTGGGAGTGGCATAGGGATGGACTAGGATGTTGTGGAGGTTGGGTGAGCAACGGAACACCACTTTAGGAGGGGTCGGAAGGATCTTGGGTAGGATGTCTCACATTTCAGGACATGATGACAGATAATGGTGAAGGATGTGATTTAGTTGTTCCATTCCGGGGTGGTATTCGGTGACAGGAAGGACAATCCATTGTGACTGGTTACTGGGATTGGAGAGAAGGTGGTAGTATGGTGGGGAACACCACTTTAGGAGGGGTCAGAAGGATCTTGGGTAGGATGTATCTCATTTCAGGAGTGTCCTTGTTACCCAGTACCACCCCGGATTGGAACAACTAAATCACATCCATCATCACGGCCTTCATTATCTATCATCATGCCATGAAATGAGAGACAGCCTACTCAAGATCCTTCTGACTCCTCTTAAAGTGGTGTTCCATCGCCCACTCAACCTCCACAACATCCTACTCCATCCCAATGTCACTCCCAGGGATCATATCACTGTGGAAGAGCCCGATGCAAAACGTACAAATCCACTCACCCAGCACTTCATATTCCAGTCCTGTCACAAGCTTGTCCTACCGCATCAGAGGTTGGGCCACCTGTGAAAGCAGCCATGTGATATACCAACTCTGCTGCAAGCATTGCACATCGTTTTATATTGGTATGACGAGAAGCCAGCTACTCGTCAGGATGAATGGCCACTGCCAAACTGTGACAAAAAGCAAGATGGGCCATCCTGTGGTGCAGTACGCAGCTGAGCACAACACTCTGGATTTCAATGGCCACTTCACTACCCGAGCCATCTGGATCCTCCCCTCCACCACCAGCTCTTCTGAACTGTTTAGGTGGGAGTTGTCTCTTCAACATACTCTACAGTCCCGCAACCATCCTGGCCTCAACCTAAGATAATTTCCCATCCCTGCACCCTATATCTAACACATCTTCCCCCCCTCCCTATTCCTTCCCCACTCATTATCCTGTATCTCATGTCTTTCTTGCTATTGTATGTCGCAACTTACAATAATCCCTTAATTAATTACTTTTTATTTTTTATTTTTTCCTAACTTTATTGTTTTCCTTTTTTCCAATTTTTATTTTTCTTATCATTTCAAATCCCCACACTCCTCTACACCTTCCTTTTTATTCTTTCCTGCTCCTACCCTTCACTGCATTCATTGCCACAATTCAAATTCCCGCCTATCAGAACCTTTAAAATCTATCATGCAATGCAGAACTTTCGATCCCCACCTTTAACCAGCAACCTGTCCCCTCCGCTCCCCACCTCACTCACAGTCTAGATGCTTGTGTTGCGGAAGTGGCCGGACTTGTGTGTTTATAGTTGTCTGAGTGATTGCGTGAATGTATGTGTTTCTTTTTCTGCCTAAGGCCACGGCCGAAAATTTAGGTTGTGTTAATGTGATTATCTATTTCATGTCAGTCAGCAGCTCAGCGATCCTCTTTATGGTGATTTGTTATCTATCCTCCATTATTGACATTCCTACCGGATTTTCCATTGTTAAAATAACTTTAAACAAAATTATTACATACTGGCTTTGTTATTCACAGATGACCAAAAGTTAATTTCGAATAATGAAGATAAACTGCAGAGAGCTGCCTACAAACTATAGACATGACAGACATGTAATATGTCAATATCAATACAAAAAAGAAAAACCATGGCTTCCTGTGGAAAAAATCCAGTAAGAACAAAAATAGTTACAGACAACAAGGTTATAGAGTAAGTATGATAGATTCAAATTTCTAGGTACCATGTTATTGTACCAGAGAGATCTAGATCAAAAAGAAAAAATTGAGAAATTTAACTACTTAAATGCCACTATCAGAAGTTCCCTCCAATGTAAAGTAAGAACAGAAATGTATCTAAAATTTTATAAAGTTATGTCAGTACCAACATTACTATATGGAAGTGAATCTTGGGTAATGA